>NW_004624824.1:1669232-1749071 GCF_000247695.1 Heterocephalus glaber
GGGAGGGGGAGAGAGGGAGGGAGGGAGAGAAGAGTACCAGAGACAGAAAGAACCAGATACAGAGAAATGGCTAGAAACAAGATATACCCTTCAAAGTCAGCCCTCAGTGACCTAACTCCTCCAACTGGCTCCACCTCCTAATAGCCTACACATCTATGACTTTATTAGTGGGTTAATCCATTGATGAGGTCAGCACTCTTATGATCCAGTCATTGTTCTAGGCCTCATTTCTGAACATTGCTACATTGGGGATCAAGCCCTCAATACATGAGTCTTTGAAGGATACTTCATTTGTTGTTGTTGTTGTTGTTTGTTTTGTTTTGTTTTGAGACAGGGTTTTGCTATGTAGTTCAGGCTGGACTTGAACTTACTATGTAGTCCAGGCTGGCCTCAAACTCATGCCAATGCTCCTTCCTCAGCCTCCCATTTGCTTGGATTACAAGCATTCACCACCAGGGCCAGGGATTTAGCTCAGTGGTTTCATTGCCTGCTTCGAAAGTACAAGGACCTGAGTTCAATCCCTGGCCCCTCAAAAAAAAACCATTACAAGCATTCACCACCATAAGACACTTCATATTTAAACCATAAAATCTTGTAAGAATCGTCTGCACGTGAGTCTCTTCTTTCTTCTCTCCAACTTTGTTTTTTAAATTCCATTTACTTAACTCCTTCCTTTGTGATTGTTATATCTTTCATTTAAGGTGCATTAATAAACTCCACCCTTCATTTATGAAACATCTGGGAAATTTTCAGTCATTTTCTCCAAATTACCTCTGCTTCAGTATAACTCTTTTTCCTTCCAGGTATTCTGATTATAAGGTTGTCCAACTAATTGGCCTCCTTGAAGGTTTGCTCATTTTTCTTCATCTTTTTCTTTGTTTTTCAGAATGAATAATTTCTATTGATATGTTTTCAATGTTACAGTCTCTTCTGCTAGTTCCAATCTATTGTTATGGCCATCCAGTGAATTTTCCATTTCAGTTACTTTCCTTTTCAGTTCTAAAATTTCCATCTTGTTCTCTTTAATATTTTCAGTTTCTCTGTTAAAATTCTCTACCAGCTCACTCTTTCTTTTTTTTATTATTAGAACACAGAATGGTAAGGTTTGTTTGGGAAAACTGGTACATGGATTTAATATATGTTAATTTTCCCCTCTCATTTTTCTCCTCCTCTCACTAATCTTCCCCCACCCTCCAAATGTCTATCTTTTAGTTTCCTGTCATTTCAATTAATTACTTTGTTAGGTTTCTCATATAAGAGAAATCATGTGAAATTTAACTTTCTAGGTCTGGCTTTTCTATTTCTTTTGAACCAGGGATCAAACTCAGGAACTTGCGTTTGTGAGGCAGGCAGCAGAACCACTGAGCTAAATCCCCAGCCAAGTCTGGCTTATGTTGATTAACATGATGGTCTCCAGTTCCATCCATTTTCCTATAAATGACATGATTTTATTTTTCTTTATGGTTGAGTAATATTCCATTTGTATATATACCACATTGTCTTTATCCATCCATCTGTTGATAGACAAAGCTATTGTGAGTTGCACTGCTGTGCACACGGGTATACATAGATCACTATAGTATGCTGTTTTTAATTCTTTCGGAAATACATCCAGGAGAGGTACAGGCGAATCAAATGGTATTTCTATTTTTACTTTTTTGAGGAATTTCCACGTTGATTCCCATAGTGATTGTACTAGGTTACAATCATGCCAACAGTATAGGAAGGTTCGTTTTCCCCACATCCGTGCCAACATTCTTTTCCTTCTTCTCCTTCTCCTTCTTCTCCTTCTCCTTCTCCTTCTCCTTCTTCTCCTCCTCCCTCTCCTTCTCCTTCTTCTTCTTACTTTTCTAATAGCCGTTCTAACTGGAATAAGATGAAATCTCAGTGAAATTTTGATTTGCATTTCCCTAGTGGCTAAAGGTGTTCAACAATTTTTCACATACTTATTGGCCTTCTGTACTTTTGCTTTTGAGAAGTGTCCATTCAGTTGATTTGCCCATTTTGACTGGGATATTTGTTTGGGAGGCTTAAATTTTTCAGTTTCTTATATATTCAAGAGATTAATCTATCAGAAGAGTAGCTAGCAAAGATTTTTTTCCACTCTGTAAGTTATCTCTTCACTCTAATTGTTTACTTTGCTGTGCAGAAGCTTTTTCTTTTTTTTGGTACTGGAGATTGAACTTGGGTCCTAGTGCTTGTGGGGCAGGCGGCATGTGCAGAAGCTTTTTAACTTAATGTAGTTCTATTTGTTCATTATTGATATTATTTTCTGTGCTAATGGAGTCCTATTCAGAAAGTCTTGACCTATGCCTATAGCTTCAAATGGTTCTGCTGTGTTAGCTTCCAGCAATTTCAAAGTTTCTGGTTTTATATCCAGGTCTTTGGCTCATTTTTATTTTAGAAAAGAATAAGAGTTAGGGATCTAGTTTCAATCTTCTGTATGTGGATATTTAGTTTTCCCAAACCATTTGTTAAAGAGGCTATTTTTTTTTCTCCAGTGAATGCTTTCAGCCTCTGTCAAAAATCAGGTGGCTATAGGTGTATGAGTTTGTTTCTGTATCTTTTGCTGTATGTCATTGGTCTATTTGCCTGTTTTTGTGCCAGTACTATGTGGTTTTTTTGTTACTATGGCTATGTAGTATGACTTAAAACCCTATATTGTGATTTCTTTAGCCTTGCTCCTTTTCCCCAGGATTGCTTTGGCTATTCTGAATCTTTCCTGATTTCATATGAATTTTAGGATTGTTTTTTCTAGTTTTGTGAAGAATGTTCTTGGTATTTTAGTATATGTGCTGCCGAAGCGAGCCGTGTTCTTGGTATTTTAATAGGGATTACACTGAATCTGTAAATCACTTTGGTAATATGGCCATTTTCACAATATTGGTTCTTCTGATCCATGAGCAAGGAAGGTCTTTTTATTTTCTAATGTCTTCTTCAATTTCTTTTTTCAGCATTTTATAATTTGCATTATAGATGTCTTTCAACTCTTTGGTTGGGTTATCTCATAAGTATTTAATTTTTTGAATCTATTGTGAATAGAATTGTTTTCTTGATTTCTTTATCAGTATGTTCATTATAGATGTACAGGAATACAGGAACAATATTGATTTTTGTATGATGATTTTGTATCTTGTATACTATTTCACTTTTTTTTTTTGGTACTGGGGATCGAAGTTGGGTCCTTGCGCTTATGCAGCAGGTGGTGAAACCACTGGGCTAAATCCCCTGCCCTACCATTTCACTCTTTAAGATCACATTTTATTTTAAATCATTGAATATATTTTCTTTTAAAATACATTTATAATAGCTACTTTGAATATTTATAGACTATGTCCAACTTCTGGGGCATCTTTTGTTCATGGTTCAATTTTGGACCATGTTTCCCTGTTTATTTGTATGTACAGTAATTTTTAATTAAATAGTAGATATCACAGTTAATACAATATAGACACAATGGATTCTGCCATTGTCCTCTGAAGATAATTGATTCTCATTCTAACAGATAATTGCTACTGGCTGATCAGCTTGAACTTCTATAGGCTTGTCTTCATGCCTTTTCATGTGGATCTATAGAAATCATGCTTTTCTCCAGCTCTTCTGTCTTAGCAGGACTAAAACTCTGCCTTTGCTGTGAATTTCTGTGTTTTAGTGGGGTCTTTGTTATAATGAGTCAAGGATACATTTTATGGTAGGGCAGAATTGGCAAATGAAACCTGTGGACCAAATCCATCCATTGCCTATTTTTGTGAATTAATTTTAATGCAATACAACCACACCAATTTATTGCAGAGGTCTGCAGCTGTTTTCACACTACAGCAGCAGAGCTGAGTAGTTGTGGCAGAGACCAAATCATCCACAAAGCTTAAAAAGTTTAATAATATCTGCTTCTTTAGTGAAAAAGTTTGCTAACACCTTCTTTGGAGGCATGCTCCTAACTTTGAAGGCACACATCTCAGCTGGATGCTGCAAGTGCTGATGAGATGTCAATGGGGTCTCTACATTCCAGCAGGGCCAGAACTCTAGTGTAGCCACCACAGCTCCTCCACAAGTCCTATTTGATCCTCTGGTTTGGAGAAGCCACTCGCTAAGCCTGAGGTGATTCTGAAAAGCCCATTCTTTGTCATAGATTCATGAGGGAGCCTTCTGCCAAAGACTTATGAGGTCTCCTTTCTCTAATGATTCCTCCTCTCCAGTGCCTCCCCCCATGGATTTCAGCTACTTTGGGTCTATGGAATCCTAATTTATGCCTCTTTGTCTCAATGTGGCCACTGCGGTCTTTCAGAAAAAACCACTTCGACTGGGTTGCAAAATGGTTCTGAGGCAGAAACCTGGGGAATCATGGGATTCACACATAAATATTCCTTTTCTCAAGGATCATGGTATTGTGCTGTCTGATTCCAATTCCTGAAGACAGTTGTTTCATATACTTCTCCAGTTTTATAGTCACTTATGTTTTCAGGGCTGAGCCAGCATCATTTATTCCATCATAACAAGAAGTGGAAGCTCCACATACTTTTTTTGTAAACCCATCTGAGATAGAATTTCTTTCCATTATTCTACTAAAAACCTTGCCAAGTACACCAGTGACTTCAAAGTTGCTAAATGCAATCATTTGTCTTCCATTCTCATTCTTGATCTATCAGCAACATATTGGACCCAGATAATACCTTCCTTTCTTGATAAACTTGCTTTACTTACCTCAAGATACCACCTCATCATTTTTCTCTCAACATTTACTAGTTTCTCCTTCTCCATCTCCTTTGCTGGTTTTTCCTCTTCTGAGTTCATGATGTTGGAGTGTTGCTAGGCTTGGTCCTTTTCTTTATACCCACATTTATTTCCTTAGTATATGATCTCACAGCCTTAAATGCTCTCCAAAAAAGCTCTTGACTTTCAAATATCAATTAGGAATATCAATCTCTATCTCATGCCTTTCTCTTAAACTGCAGATAGAGATCAAATGGGCATCTCAAAGCTAGCATATTCTAAAACTGATCTCCTGATACACATCTCAGGACATCTATACCACCCAATGTCTTCCCATTCTTGGATGATGGCAACTCAGTTCTCCCAGTTGCTCAAGTCAAGAAATTTGGAGATATTCTTGATTCTTTTATTTCTCTCACCCCACAGCCAACTCAATGAAAAAGAAAACATCCGTAGGCTCTAAATCAGAAAAATATCTAAAATCCAATGAATCTTCACACTTTCACAGTTACCTGTCTGGCTTAAGTTGCAGCTGTCTCTGGTCCAGATTATTGACTGGTCTCCTTGCTTCCGCTTTGCCCCACTTCAGGATACAATCAATGCAGTGTTCACAGTGACTTTCTGGAAATATAAATCAAACCATGACATTCTTTTGCTTGAAACTATTCAATGAACCCCAGATTTTACAATCATTCACTCTAAAATAGTTATATAAATTTAAAAATATTTATTATGAGCCTTCCCTGGGCCAGGAACTGTTGTAGAAAGTTACAATATGTCAATGAACAAAACAGTAAAACATCTCTGCATTTATACGGAGATTCTAGTATAGGTAGCCAGCTAATCAATAACACTAATAAGAGGGCCAGGGATTTAGCTCAGTGGTTCCACCACCTGCCTCGCAAGTGCAAGGGCCCGAGTTTGATCCCCGGTACCAAAACAAACAAACAAAAACCCAACAACAATAATACTAATAAAAATAAATTATATAGTAGGTTACAAGAAGGTAAGTAGCTACTGATTAAACATATAGAGAGTGGTGGAAAAAGGAAAACAAAGATTGTGAATCCAGAGGTAAAGTCATTTTTGTTTGTTTGTTTGTTTGTTTTTGGTACTGGGGATCGAACTCAGGGTCTTGCGCTTGCGCAGCAGGCGGCGAAACCACTGAGCTAAATCCCTGGCCCATAAAGTCATTTTTAAATAACAATGTCAAGGTAGACCTTATTGAGAAAGTGATGTAGAAAGAAGAAAGTGATCTGTGAGGACTCCTAGAGGGATGGGCCTTAGGTAGAGGGATAGGGCAGAAGCATTGTCATGTTCTAGGAACAGCAAGGACAGAGGAGTAACCAGGAGAGAGATGGACAGATTAGTCAGAGCCACAATGGTGGAATTTATAGGGCCTTGTAGGACATTGTAAGGACTTTAAATTTTACTGGGAGTGATATGGGAGCCATTGGAAGATTCCAAAGCAGAGAAGTGATTTTTTTTTTCTTTGTATGCCCAGGTTGGCCTTGAACTCCTATCTCACCCTCCAAGTTTGCAAGTGTGCAACACCATGGCTGACTTTGATTTTTAAAGGGTCTTTTTAATTGTAAATCACATATCCAATAAGGGATTTATATCTACAATATATAAGAACTATCATGGCTTTTAAAAATGAAATAACCCAATTAAAAAATGAGCAGAGTCTGAATAAATAGTTCTCTGGGGCCCGGGGATTTAGCTCAGTGGTTTCGCAGCCTTCTGCACAAGCGCAAGGACCCGAGTTTGATCCCTGGTACCAAACAACAACAACAACAACAACAAAAACCAAAAATAATTCTCTGAAGAACACATATGAATGGCCAATGTCTGAATAAATAGTTCTCCAAATAACACAATGAATGGCCAATAAGTATTAGAAAAAATGTCTAATATCATTAATCATCAGGGAAACACAAATCAAACCACAATAAGATATCACTCCATACCACCAGGATGGCTGTGATCCCAAAGGCAGACAATATCATATGACAAGGGTGTGATAAACCCTCCTCACTGCTGGTGGGCATATAAAATGCCCCTGTAGAAAGCAATCTGGCAGTTCTTCAGAAGGTTAAACTTAGAGTTACCATAGAACTCAGTATTTCCTCTCCTGGGAATATACCAGGGATAAATGAGAATATATATCTGCACAAAAACTTGCTCAAGAATGTTCATAACAGCATTATCTGTAATAGCCAAAAAAATGGGAAAGAACCATATACCCAGCAATGATGAATGGATAAATGAAATATGGAATATGTATACAACAGAACATTATTTGTCAATAAAAAGAAATGAAGCACTGATACATGCTAACAACATGGATGAACTTTGAAAATATGCTGAGTAAAATAATACAGTCACACAGGACCATATGATGTATCATTTTATTTATACAGATTACCCAGAATAGACAAACCAATAGAAACAGAAAGCAGATTAGTAGTTGCCAGATATTGTAGGATAAGGGAGAATTGAGGATTAATGGCTTAAGGATGTAAGATTTCATTTGGTGTAATAAAAATGTTCTAAAATTGATTGTGATAATGCATGGCTCTTTGAACACACTAAAGGCCATCAAACAATTTAAACGAATGAACTGTATTACACGTGAACTATAGCTCAATAAACCTGTCTTTAAAAAATTATCCCTTTGGATGTTGCATTGAGAATAGATATGAAGGACAGTTGGAAGAAAGAATTCCAAGAAGGAATCAAACACAGTAACTAAGTTGTAGTGGCTTGGATCAGTGCTAACACTGCAGATGGGGAATGTTGGCAGGATTCTGGCTGTATTTTGAAGGTAAGACCAATGAGATTTCCTGATGAACTGGAAATGTGGTGAATGAAGAGGTGAGTCATAGAGGAACCCAGATTTTAGTTTGAGTAACTGGAAAATTGGAGTTGCTACCGACTGAAATGGAAAAGACAAAGTGAGGGCTGGAGGTGTGGCTCAGTGGTACAGCCCTTGTCCAGCATGTGAAAAGGTCCTGGGTTCGATCCCCAGTACTGAAGGAAAAAAAAGTGAACCAGTTTAGGAGGGAAGATTAGGACTCAATCTGTAACATACTAATCTAGGTTCTAATATAGATACGCTTTCTCAGGTTAAAGAAGTCTCCTTTTTATGTTCACTGAGAGTTATCAAACAAGTGTTGAATTCTATTAAACAATTTTTCTGAACTTGACATGATCTGTACATTTTTCTCCTTGAATTTGTCAATGCTATGAAACATACTAGCAGATTTTGTAAGGTTAAACCCTTCATCTTTTTCCTAGGATAAACCTTACATGATCTTAATTTGATTATGAGTTTATTTGTTTTTCTGTTGCTATCATTTTTAATATATTGTTAGAATTGTTAATATTTATTTAGGATTTTTGTCTCTAGTTTCATAAATGAGATTGGCTTGTAATTTCTTCCATTCAAATTATCTTTGTCTCATAAAATTATATGAATTGCTTTCTCTCTTTTATTTTTCTTTTCTGGAATAGTTTGTATAAGATAAGGTATATTGTTTCTTGAATATTCAGTAGAGTTCACCATAAGACAAACATTCTATGTGTGTTTATGTATCGGTACTATATTTGATTTTTTTCTCTTATGGGATTTTTTTATTTTTGGTACCAAGGATTGAACTCGGGACCTTGCGCTTGTGAGGCAGGAGCCAGAACCACTGAGCTAAATCCCGGCCCTCCTATGGGATATATTTTAATTACTGACTCAAATGTGTGTATGGTTATAAGTTAATAACATATTAAATCATTTCTCAAAATAATCTAATTCATATTTTTTCTTTTCTGTGTGGTGCTGGTGATCAGACCTAGGGCCTTATGCAGGCCAGATATGCACTCTACTACTGAGCTACACTCCCTGTCTTCAATGTACCTGTTTCTTAAATGTACTGTTAGGAAGTTATTCACAGAATTAGTTTATCTTTAAAACATCTACAATATCTACAGATATATTGCTTATTTAGGCTTTCTCAATTTTTTCAATATGTCAATCTCACCAGTTTTTCTATTCTATTTTTTTTATAAAACCAACTTTTATTTTTGTTGATCTACCTTAGTGCTTTTTGTTTTGTTTCATTAATTCCTGTTCCATATTAATAACTATATCAATGTAAATGGCCCAAACAACCTAATTAAAAGGAAGAAATTGTCATATTGAATGAAAAGGCAAGACATGACTACATGCTCTCTGCAAGAAAATGTAATTTCTGGGCCAGGGATTTAGCTCAGTGGTGCCACATCTGTCTTGCAAGTGCAAGGTCCTGAATTTGATCCCTGGTACCAAAAAAAAAAACAAAGAAAATTTAATTTCTAATTATTTCTAATGTCTCATTACACACACTTAAAAAGACAACTAAAAATAAGGGGATGAAAAAGTCTTGCAAACATTAAGCAAAGGCCCATTGGAGTGACTATATTAATATCAGACAAAGCAGGTTCCAGAGCTAGGAGTATCACAGGGGATAAAGAGTATCACTGTATGAAGAGGCCAATGGTTTAAAAGCAACTAGTAATACTAAAAGTATATGCACCTGGGAGTAGAGACTTGCTATATGAAGAAAAAATGGATAGCACTGAAGGCACAAATAGAAAAACCCATGGTCTGAGTTGGAAGTTTCAACACTCTTTTCTTAGTAATTGACAGAACAAGTAGACAGAGTCTCACTATAGCCAACATGACCTCACTGATGTATATAGAGCATTGAACCTTGAGCTGTATAGTACACATTCTTTTCTTTTTTTCTTTCCTTTCCCTTTCCTTCCTCTCCCTTCCCTTCTCCCTTTCTCTTTTTCTCCCTCTTCTTTCTTTTTCCTTCCTTCCTTCCTTCCTTCTTTTCTTTCTTTCTTTCTTTCTTTCTTTCTTTCTTTCTTTCTTTCTTTCTTTCTTTCTTTCCTTCTTTTTGGTTCTAGGGATAAAACCCAGTACCTCACACATGCTAGGCAAGTGCTCCATCACTGAGCTACATCCCCAGCCTTTTTGTTGTTATTGTTGTTATTTTGTTTTATATTTTTCTCCAGTACCGGGAATTGAATTCAGGACCATGCACTTGCCAGGCAGGCATGGCCCACTGAACTACATCCCTGGCCCTGTCCTTGTTGTTTAATTTAGAGACAGGCGCTCCCTAAGTTGCCAAGGCTAGCCCCAAACTTGTGACCTCCTGCCTCAGCCTCCTGAGTAGCTGGGATTAGAGATGTGGGCTATTGCCCTGGCCTGCATGCAGTTTTAATATATCAATGAAACATTCATCAAGGGAAGCCATATCTGGGTCATAAAATAAGTTCTAGTAAATCCAAGAGGACTGAAATTATGTCAATTATGTCTCTTGGGGCTGGGGATTTAGCTTAGTGGTTCTGGTGCCTACTGCACAAGTGCAAGGTCCCGAGTTCGAGCCATGGTACCAAAAAACAAAACAAAACAAAAACAAACAAATAAATTATGTCTCTTGAATATAATGAAAACTAGAAACCTATGAAAATATATCTGGGAAAAAAAGAAAATATATCTGGAAAATACTTATTGTTTGGAAATTAAACAACACATTTCTAATTAACCTATAGCTCAAAGAAGAAACAAGGGATGTTGAGATATATTTTGCACTGAATGACAATAAAACCACAATATACCAAAATGTGTGGAATTTGCTTATAGCAATGCTTAGAAGGAAATTTTAGCATTGAGTTCATATTTTACAAAGGAAAGTAAAGGTCTTAAATCAATTATCTAAATTTACATGTTTAGAAACTAGAAAGAAAAAAGTAAATTAATGCCAAAATAAATAGAAAGAAGGAAATCAAGTAAAGGTAAGCATAGAACTCAATGAAAGAGAAAAACAGCAGGAAAAAATCAACAATACCAAAAAGCTGGTTCTTTGCAAATAATGAAGCAGATAAACTTCAAGAAAAAAAGATCAAAATATCCAATTAAAGGAATTAAAGAGGCAATATCACACATATACTCCTAGGAGACATAATAAAATAATAATATGGGGTGGGGAATGTACTCAGTGGTAGAGTGCTAGTCTAGAACATATAATGCCCTGTGGCCCCATGACCACAAAAAAGAAAAAGAACGTTATAAATAACTTTATGCCAACAAATATAATAACTTAGGTGAAATGGACAAATTCTTTAACTACCAAAGCTAATTTAAGAAGATATGTATTTAATTTCTATATTTATTAAATATATTACATTGTAGTTGAAAATCTTCCAACAAAGATTCTTTCTTTCTTTCTCTTTTTTTTGAGACAAGATCTTTCTATGCAGTTCAGGCTGGCTGTGAATTCACTGTGTATCCCAGGCTGGCCTCGAACTTGTGGTAATTCTCCTGCCTCACCTTCCTGAGTGCTAGGATTACAGGAGTGCACCACCATGCCCAGCCAAAGAACACTTCTGGCTTGGGTGGCGCCACTTATGAATTTAACCAAACATTTAAGGGAAAACAAACAAACAAACAAACAAAAAACCCTAATCCTACACAAGGTCTTCCAGAAAATAGAAGATGAGAGAACAGCTACTATTTCATTTTATGAAGCCTGTATTACTTTATACTAAAGTCAGACAAAGATATTACAGAAAACCTACACATCAGTATTCCTCATGAACATGGACCCATGAATACACCACAACCAAATGAGGTTTATCTCAGGAATCCCAGGTTTGGCTAACATTTCAAAATCCAATCACTGTAATTAGCCATATCAGTCGACTAAACTAGCCCTAAAAATGTCTCCCCAGCAGATGTCTGCATCAAATCCCTACAGCCTGTAATGGTTACCTTACTTGGAAAAAGAATCTGCCCATCCCGATGTGATTAAATTAAGAATTCTGAGATGAGGAAATAACTATGAATTATCTGAGTGGGCCCTAAATCCACTGACAAGTGTTCTTATGAGAGAAAGGCAGAAGGATATTGGAGACAGACAGAACAGAAGACACAGACATACAGAGAAATCCACAAGAAGACTGGCAGAGACTTGGCTGATAAGGTGATAAGCCAAGGAACACCCTTGGCCATTGGAGGCTGAAAGAGGCAAGAACAGATTCTCCTTTAGAGCTTTCAGAAGGCCCTTTCTTACCCATACCTTGACTGCAGAACTGTGTCTGTTGTTGGAACCCATCAGCTTTGTAGTGATTCATTATAGCAGCTCCAAGAAACAAATACACTGATACCTTTTTGATGCAAAATTTTTTTTGCTGAAGTTCAATACCTGTGCATAATAAAAAAGAAAAAGGAAAGGAAAAGAATGATAACTCTCAGCAAACCAAGATAGAGGGCACTGTCACTTGAAAGAATGGAACTGTATTACATATTTCTCACTTTTATGGCTTCTAGTCTAGGGAAGTCTGCAGTACCTGCCACTCCAGATGGCTAGAACTCCAACAGGAAATTCAGAGTTTTATTGCTTTGAAGAATCAGAGGACAATTTGTGACAATCATAGCTACTGGACAGTCAGGAGAGAGAACCCAGAAAGAAGAGAAACAGAGCTGGAAAGCCTCAGATTCCATGTCTAAATGGCCCAAGTGTCTGAGTGACCCAGGAAAAAGGTACACATCTGGTAGACTCCAAGCTGAGGCTAAAAGAACCAAACTTGGATTTTAGCTGCTGCCAACTCTAGGAAACACAGACCCTGCCAATTGGATCCAGCCAAGTTAAACAACTGCTGGAAAAAACAGCCTACACTATTTGGAGGAAGAAAACAGGATTCAGAGTCTGAAATGTGAATGTATCATTCACAGTGTTGAGGACAAGATTCAGCATTACTGGACATCCAAAGATGGAGGGAAATGTGACCTATTTTTTTCCCAAGGGAAAAGATAATCCACAGACACTGACCTCAAGATAAAAAGATTCCGGATTAGCAAAAACAAAAATTAAAGTAATTACTCAAGCTTATATTAGTTTGTTAGAGTTGCCAAGATAAAATGTCAGAAACTGTTGACTTACAAAACAGAAATGTAGCTGGGTATGATGGCAATCCCTGTAATTCCAGCACTCTGGGAGGCTGAGACAGGAAGATCAAAAATTTGAGCCTAGCTTGAGAAATTTAGAGACTTAGTAAGACCCTGTCTCAAAATAAAAAATAAAGGAGCTGGGAATATAGCCTTGTACAATAGCTGGGTTCAAGCCCCAGTACCACAAAAAGAAAAAAAGACCACAAAGGTACTTTCTTACAGGTCTAGGAACTAGACATTCAAGATCAAGGCAATTTCTCTTGTAGTCTCCCCTTGGCTTCCAGAGGCTCCCTTCTGCCTATGTCCTTCCATGGCCTCTCCTCTGTGCATGTACACCCTGGAGTCTCCTTCTCATAAGGACACCAGTCTGACTGGACTAGGCCCACCCATCTGATCTCATGTGGTCTTAACTACCTCTTTAAAGGCCCTACCTCCACTATATTGGGAGTTGAGCTTCCAATTACTATTTTAGGATCAGAGTTCAATTCATAACAGAAATATTCTCAAAGATACTGTATATGTCTTAGTTACTTTTCTCCTTGCTGAGACAAAATACCCAACACCCACATGTTAAGGGAGGAAATGTTTATTTAGCTCATAGTATGTGGAGGTTTCAGTCCATAGCTAGCTGGCTCCAAGGCAGGGTGGCATGGCAGGGGGGCATCACAGAGGAGAAACAGTCCATGGCAGGGCAGGGAGGGCAGAAGGCAGCAAGCAAGTGACAAGCCACCACACTACCCCTGTTTCTGTCTCTTGTATTTTATCTAGGCTACCTGCCCTCAGGGTACCCCACACCCATGGTGGGGCATTCTTAATCCTACCCAGAACTATGCCAAACCAATGAACTAATTTAGTAATCATACATCCTTGATCCCAGCATCACATGCTTAATCCCAATCTAGATCCAGCCACCTCTGAAAATCCCCACCTATGACCACATGAGGCTTTGGGGGAACATCTAGACACAAGCCATAACAGTATATAAACAAATCTATATGAGATATGCTATCTCAGAAAACAAACAGAAGCCTATCAAAGGAACCAAGCAGCAATTCTGAAAGTGAAAAATATAGTATCTTTAATAATAAAATACTCACTGGATGGGTTTAACTTCAGATCGACACTATAGAAAAAAAGGATCAGTTGGCCTGAAGACAGGACAAACTATCTAAACAGAATCAGAGAGGGAAAAAAAGGCATAAAAAAGCCTCAATGGGGGACAATGTCAAGTGATTTAACACATGAAGAGTGAAGTTCCGAAGGAGAACAGAGAGGATGGAACAGAAAAAAAAGTACTTTGGAAAGAAATGAACAAAACTACCTTTCTTCTTAATTTTATTTTAAAAATGTGTGTGTGTATAATTGTTTAAAGCAAATATTAAAGCAATAGGTTGTAAGGTTTATATATCATATATGTGACAACTATAGCAGAAAAGATTGGGGTAGGAAGAAATTGGATCTGTATAGTCACAAAATTTCTACATTTCCGGTGCATCAGCATAACACTGGCACTAAGTAGCTGGGGTGTGCTTTGTAATCTCCTATAGAAATGGCTAAGAATATATTGTACAGGCATATAGCTAAATATATACAATTCATTCAACAAAATCAGGAAAGGAGGAATCCTAGAACAAAAACAGAAACCACAAACAGAAATCAAGGTTAATAAAAAAAACGGAGCTGGGTACAGTGGTGCACAACTGTAATCCCAGAGCTGTGGGAGGCTCAGGCAGGAGAATTCCAAGTTAGAGCCCAAACTGGGCAATTTAGAGACTTAGTGAGACCCTGTCTCAAAAATTGAAACAAGAGTGAATAAAAATTGAAAGAAGAGTGGGGAATGTAGTTTAGTGCAAAGGTTCTGGGTTTAATTCTCAGTTTAATTCTCAGAAAAAAATCAAGGTAAAATGGTAAACCTAAATCAAACTATATAAATGATTATATGTCAACAAACTTTAGTTTACATTCTAATTAAAAGGCAAAAATTGGGCAGGGAATTTAGCTCAGTGGTTCCACCACCTGCCTCGCAATCACAAGGAGCCAAGTTTGATCCTCAGTATGAAAAAAAAAAAGACAAAAATTGTCATAATGGATTTTTTAAAAAGTTAGACATTAGAAAAATGCAAATTAAACAATACTGAGATTCCATCTTATTCCAGAAAGAAAGGCTATCATCAAGAAATCAAATAATAACAAATACTATTGAGGCTACAGGGGAAAATGAAGCCCTTCAACATCACTGGTAGGAATGTAAACTAGTACAACCACTATGAAAATCAGTATGGAGATTCTACTATGAAAAATTTTACTCTAACAAATTGGAGAATTTTGAAGAAATGGACAGATTCCTAGACACATATGAATTACCTAAACTGAACGTGTGAAACATAAAAACTCTGAACAATCCAAAACAGGCAATGATATTGAGGCAATAATAAAAATTCTGCAAACTAAGAAAAGTCCAGGACCTGATGGATTCACCACTGAATTCTACAAGAACTTCAGGGAGGATATAAAGCCAATATTCTTCAAACTCTTTAATGTAATTGAAAGAAAAGGAGTACTTCCAAACTTATTCCTGCAAGCTACCATTATCCTGATTCCAAAACCAGACAAGGACGTAACTGAAAAAGAAAACTACAGGTCAGTCTCTTTCAGGAAAATAGATGCAAAAGTTTTCAACAAGATACTGGCAAATAGAATGCAACAAGACATCAAAAAGATCATACATCATGGCCAAGTAGGCTTCATCCCAGGGATGCAAGGATGGTTCAACATATGTAATCAATAAATATAATACACAACATAAACAGAAACAAGGGCAAAAATCACAGGATCATTTCATTAGACTCTGAAAAAGCTTTTGACAAAATCCAACTTCCTTAAAATCCAACATCCTTTCACAATAAAAAAACTTGACAAAAACAGGCATAGAAGGACTTTATCTCAATCTGATAAAAGCCATTTATGACAAACCAATGGCCAACATCCCATTAAATGAGGAAAACTAAAACCAAGCATAAGACAAGAATGTCCATTATCACCACTCTTGTTCAATACAGTACTCAAAACATTAGCCAGAGCAATCAGGCAAGAGAAAAAATAAAAGGGATATTTATAGGAAAGCAAGAATTCAAATTATCACTATTTGCAGATGACATAATCATCTACATGGAAGACACAAAAAACTCCACCAAAGACTCCTAGAATTAATAACCAAATTCAGCCATGTAGCAGGATACAAAATCAACACACAAAAATCAATAGCATTCCTGTACAGCAAAAATAGACTCACTGAGAAAAAGCTTAGGAACACAATATTATTCACCATAGTATCAAGAGTAATTAAATATTTAGGAATTAACCTAACCAAATGAAAGAACTCTACAATGAAAATTACAGTACTCTAAAAATAGGAGATTGAAGAGGTCATCAGAAAATGGAAAGACATTCCCCTGTTCCTGGATAGGCAGAACCAATATTGTCAAAATGACCATGCTTCTAAAACAGATACACATATTTGATGCAACCCTAATCAAAATACCAACAGCATTCTTCACAAAACTAGACAAAGCAATCCTAAAATTCATATGGATCCAGAAGAGACTCAGAATAGCAAAAGCAATCCTGGGCAACAAGAGCAAAACAGGAGCCATCACAATCCCAGACTTCAAATTATATTACAAAGCTATAGTGATTAAAAACAGCATGGTACTGGCACAAAAACAGACAAGTGAATCAATAAGAACAGAATAGAGGATGTAGAAAACAACCCCAGGCTCATTTAGCTAACTGATCTTTGACAAAGGGGCCAAAAATATATGCAAGAGGAAAGACAGCCTTTTTAATAAATGGTGCTAGGGGGCCGGGGATTTAGCTCAGTGGTTCTGCCGCCTGCTTTGCAAGCACAAAGTCCTGAGTTCAATCCCTGGAACCAAAAAAAACCCCAAAATAAAGAAATGGTGCTAGGAGAACTGGCTGTCCACATGCAGGTATTGTACCTAGACCCATATCTCTCAGCATGTAGGAAATTAAAATCAAAATAGATTAAAATCTAAATATTAAAACCAAAACATCCAGGGATGTAGCTCAGTGGTGCAGCACCCCCCTGGCAAGTACAAGGTCTTGAGTTCAATCTCCAGTACTGCAAAAACAAAACAAAACAAAAAAACAACCACCAAAACAATCTGCTGCTGGGCCGGGGATTTAGCTCAGTGGTTCTGGCGCCTGCCTCACAAGCGCAAGGTCCCGAGTTCGATCCCTGGTACAAAAAAAAAAAAAAAATCTGCTGGAAGCTCAAATAGGTAAAATTCTTGAAAACATAAGCATAGGCAAGGACTTTCTGAACAGAACTCCAATTGCACAAGAAATAACATCAAAAATCAACAAATGGGATCGTATATTAAAAAGCTCTGCACAGTAAAGGAAGCAACCAACAGAATGAAGACAAAACCTACATAATGGGGAAAAATTTTTGTGAGCTATTCCTCAGACAGAGGATTAATATCTAAATATATGAAGAACAAAAATTAGATCATCAGAATAAAATTCAATTAAAAATAGGCAACTGAAATGAATAGACATTTCTCAGAAGAAGTCAAATTCTATCTTACCCAGCTATTCCCCTGCTAGATATCTTCTCAAAACAGTTAAAGACATTTAACAGTGATATGTGCATAACTATGTTTATAGTAGCACAATTCATAATAGCTAAATCTTGGAAGCAGCTTATATGTCCATCAACAGATGAATGGATAAAGAAAATGTGATATTTATACACAATAGAGTACCACCCTGCCATAAAGAAGAATAAATGAATCATTTGTAGGAAATCTGATGCACCTTGAGACCATAATATTAAGTGAAATAAATCAGACATTAGCTTAAATAGCACATGGTCTCTCATATAAGAAACCCAAAGTATAAATGAATTAAAGAGCAAAAAAAAAAGATAGATTAAAAAGTTAGACCTAATTATATGCTATCTATGAAGAACTGATGTATAAAAAGTTAAAAGGAGGGCCGGGGATTTAGCTCAGTTGTTTCGCCACCTGCTGCGCAAGTGCAAGGACCCGAGTTCGATCCCTGGTACCAAAAAAAATAAAACAAAACAAAAAGTTGAAAGGAAATGGGTAGAGAAAGATATATTACACAGGCAGTAAAAGTAAGGCCATACTGATCACATTAATATCTCAGAAAATAGGCTTCAGGAAAAAAAAGTACTACCAGAAAAAAGTCAATTCATTAGGAAGATGAAAATATTGTAAATATGTATGTGTTCATTTAAGATTTCCATTTGAAGATGGTAAATCAACATGGATTTGATCTAGGCATGCCAGCACATACCTGTAATCCCAGAAGTTTGGGAGGCTGAGGCAGGAGTATTGAAAGTTGAAGCCCTGCCTGTGCAACTTAGTGACTTAGTGAGACCTTCTCTCAAAAAAAAAAAAAAGCTGGAGATGTGGATTTCATCCCTAGTACCACCCCCTCAAAAAAAGTTGATTTAGCTCCACTCCTTCAAAACCCTCTACTAAAATGATATATTTATTATACAAAATTCCAAACCTACAAAGAGTGCAATGAATTGGTGCTCACCCATTACCTGGATTTAACACTTACTCACATCATGCTGTACTTATTTCTTCTTCTTTTCCTCTGAAGTATCTTAAAATAAATCCAGTTTTTCAAAATTTTAAGTGATGGCTTTTCACTTAGTAAAGGAACTTTAAAAAATTAAAGACTCTTAAACTCAATAGAACTTTTAGAAGAAAAACAGGAGAAAGTCTTTGTGAGCTTGGGTTTAGTCAAAGAGTTCTTAGGTAGGACAATAAAAGCACCATAATAAAAGAAAAATGGCCAATTCGACCTCAACAAAATGCAAAACTTTTTTTCTTCCCAAGATACATTATAAAAACAGAAAGACCAAGAATATACTGGGAGAAATATTTCCAAAACATATCTGTTACAGGACTTGTATCCAGAATATACAAAGAATCCTTACCACAAAATAAGCCAATAAATGAATTGAAAACAATCTGATTAGACACTTTACCAAAGAAAATAAACAAGTTGCAAATGATCACAGAAAAAGATTCTCAAAATCATTAGTCACTTGGGAAATGCACATTAAAACCACAGTGATATGGGCCGGAGATTTAGCTCAGTGGTTTCACCACCTGCTGCACAAGTGCAAGGACCCGAGTTCCATCCCTGGTACCAAACAAACAAACAAACAAACAAACAAAAAACCACAGTGAGAGAATATTTCACACCCGCTAAAATGGAGACAATATGAATAAATAAACAACTGATGATAACAAAAGTTGTTATGGACGTGAAGAAACAAGGCCACTCACACATGGATGGTAAGGATTTAAAATGTTCCAGTCACTTTGGAAAGACAGTGTGGCAGTTCCTTAAAAAGTTTAACATTTTCTTAGATATGCTATCAGAAGGACACAAAGGGAAAAATTGGTAAACTGGACTCCATCAAAACTGAAAACTTTTTCTTTTTTCTTTTTTTTTGGTGGTACTGGGGATTGAACCTCAGGCCTTTGGATTGAGCTACATCCAAAGCCTTTTTAAAATTTTTTAAATTTTGAGATAGGATCTCACTAAGTTGCCCAGCATGTTCTCAAACTTGCCATCCTCCTGTCTCAGCCTACCAGAGCTCTGGGCTTATAGGCATGTGTGACTATGCCTGGCTAAGTCCAAAAGCTTTTATGCATCAAAGACACTCTTAACAGAGTGAAAAGCAACCCATAGTTTGAGAAAAAAAAATTCCAATAATGTATCTGATAAATGATATATTATTAATACGTTATATATAAGAATACATATATATGTTAATATCAAGAATTTATAAAGAATTCTTGAAACTCAAATATAATTCAGCAAACAACACAAATAAGAAATAGGCAAAGAAGTCGAGTGTATTGGTACATGCCTATAATCCCAGCACTTGGGAAGCTGAGGCAGGAGGATCACAAGTTAAAGGTCAACCTGGGCAACTTAGCAAGACCCTGTTTCAAAAACAAAAAATGAGAGAGAGAGGGAGAGAGAGAGAGAGAGGCAAAAGACTCAGTATATCTTATTCAAAGAAGACAAGCAAATAGACAGTAAGTAGGTACATGAAAAGATGCTCGATATCCCTAAGCATTTAGGGAACTACAAACCATGACCACAGTGAGCTATCACTTAACACCCCTGAAATTGCTATTATCCAACAAAGAGAAATAACTACTGATGAGGATGTGGCTAAACTGGAACAATTACACTGCTGATAGGAATGTAAAATGGTGTAGCTGAACAATATGTTGATCCCTCTAAAATTTAACATAGAATTATTTATTATAAGATCCAGCAATCCCACTTCTAGGTACATACCCTGAAGAAGTCAAAGCAGGAGGCTGAGCAGATATTTGTGTGTCATGCACACAGAGGTATTATTCACATGAGCCAAAATGTGGAAGCAACCCAAGTATCCATCCATGGAAAAATGGATAAAAAATATGTACATGCACACATTGAAATATTACTCAGCATTAAAAACAGGAAGTTCAGGGCCAGGGATTTAGCTCAGTGTTTCTGCCGCCTGCCTTGCAAGCCCAAGGATCCAAGTTCGATCCCTGGTACCAACAAACAAACAAACAAACCAACAAACAAAAAAAGTAAATAATTTTAAAAGGGCTGGGAGTGTAGCTCAGTGCAAAGTCCCTGGGCTGAATCCCCAGTACTGGGAAAAAACAAGCAAACCAACCAACCAAAAACTGTTTTATAAATAAAGTTTTAAACTAAAGATATGTAGGGGACAGGGAAAGGGGACATTACTAGAACTTCTGCAGCAAGTCCTAGTCTCCTGTGAGCCACAACAGCTCAAGGCAAATTAATTTATTACACAGAAAAGATAGAAAAATGAGATGTCAAGAAGAAGCCAAGCTTTAGGCCTGATCAATGCTGCTCTGAGCATCGAAGAGGAAAGACCCTGACCTTGCCACACCTTTATTCAGCACATCAGGAGTAACAAATGTAGCAGATGACTCAGAGGGCACAGGGTTAAGTATAGGGGGAGAAACAAATGTAACAGGTGGCTCAGAGGGCAGCCTGGTTGAAAATCCTAGATTTTCAAGGAACTATGCGGATGAAGATTTTGTTCCTCCTCAGGATGTCTTAGGCTGGTGTAATCTTGCCCTGGAGCATCGCATTATCACGGGACCATTGGAGTTATGTCTGGACATGCCATAGCTGGCCTATAGGCTGGAAAACTAGGCCTAATCATAATTTTAATTGTGAAATTATTTTTCCCCAAAATTATGTAGAATTGCTCCCGACACAGGTTAAAATAAATAAAAACAAAAATAAAAAGACAACCCAGTTAAAGAATGAGCCAAAGTGCAGAGAGAATGGCAAGGTGCAGCTGGCTGAAAGAGTGTGCTCCATCCTGAAGATCTTTGCATGATCCCGGAAGCTCACTGGGAACCAACATGGCTGAGTAGTCAGATGAGGTCATGAAGCATCACACCCTGGAAAGAACCCAGAAGCACAACCACAGCCTCAGCACCTGAGTGGGCTGGGTGTGGTGGTGCATGCCTATAATCCCAGTACAAGCTGAGGCAGGAGGATTCCTGCGAGTTCGAGGCCAGCCTGGGCTACATAGTGAGTTCAACAGCAGCTTGAGCTATGTAAAAAGACCCTGTCTCAAAAACAAAAACAAAAACAAAACAAAGCACCTGAGTAATCTTGCAACACAAGGTATACAACCTGCCCAAGTTGCCGGAAGCATGACCTGGGGAAGTCTCCAGGAACTGAGCTGGAGGTGAGATGACCAAAATATTGAGGACGTTGGGCATCTACAGATGCAAGAGTGTTCTCCAAGGTGTGTGTCATTGGACAGATCAGAGTTAGCCAAACCTTCAGAAACTCTCATTATTATCGACAATTCTAATTCCAGGGGTTGACCAGCGGGGGACCACATCCATCTCAGCACTGACTTAGCCTTGATGCATCCCCTATCCACACAGAAGACCAAATCCTGGGCCAGGGATTTAGCTCAGTAGTGCCATGCCTGCCTCCCAAGTGCAAGGTCCTGAGTTCGATCTCCGGTACCAAAAAAAAAAAAGATATGAGCAAGTAGGCATATTCCCACCGAATTATTAACATATTCCTGTAGTATCGCTGAAACACACACACACACACACACACACACACATACACACATATCAATTGCTCTCACCACAAGTAAATCTTAACCTAAGCCTCACACCTCTCCTTGATGCTTCCTTGCATCCCCTACTGCCAGCCTAATGACACATACTGCCTGGAGGTGGGGTAAGAATTCCTCATCCAAAATGAATCTTTTCTATCAATTATAACAAAAAGACATTTATATGTTGGCTAACTCACTACCTCTACTTTTTATCATACACTGTCACCATAGGACATCTGTAAAGCTTAGATGCTGGGCCATAGAGTATGAAATTTGTGCACGATAAGCCCAAGTAGTTTAAATGCACATATAGACCTATGGTTATAATCCAAAACCATCTTTCAGATATGCAGATACTAGCAAAGGGCCTTTACCATCACCTTTTGTTTTCCTTCTTCACCATTCAGTAACTAAGTTTAGGATCATGTCTAGCTCCAAGAGGTGGCCTTAACAAAGGTCAATTCCAGAAGACAGTTTTTCCGAAAAACTAGCAAAAGGACATTATATAGGAATTGTCCTGCTACATCTGACACTCAGCCACGAGGACTTATCCTTTAATACCAGCAATATTAACTAAAATGTACACATGGAACAATAGCTAGACAATCTGAACTCACTTAACAGACAAAGAACGCTCCCCTCTCTGCTTACTCCCCTCCCCCACCCCATGAACCGTCCGCATACTTGCCAAGACATCAAGTTTAATTCCATCTCCAAAATGCAACCATCCTTGTGAAGTAACTAAAATACTTAAAGGGCATTACTTTATTACTTGTCTTTTACATGTATGAACTTTAAACATCAAGAAAGACTAAGTATTTCCCATATATATAGTGTCATTGAATAAATAGCATACAAAGGCTATATTTTTAAAGTGTTATCTAAATAAGAACACTCTGGCCTAGAGCTTCCCCCTTTTCCATCTTTTTCAACCCAGGAGACAGATGTGTGCATATGTAGTAACTCAGACAAATTTCACAATTTCACTTCCTCGGTGGTTTTAAGGACAGTCTTTCTTATGAATTTTAACACAAAGTGTACTCAACAAGTTAGTTTACTAATTCTACTTTGTCATACACTGACAATCTCTTTAACATCTAGAAATCCTGTATAAGTTGGGGCTCCTCTGTCCTTTATATACAACTGCATACACAATAAAGGGACAGACACAAGGGACAACAATCAATCTTCTTCACCAAAACCAGCTTGATTTAAAGTCCTTTGTACTTTCTTTTCCTCCTTCTCTGAACTGGCACAAATATAATATAATGTGTACTGATCATTTCATTTCCGAAAGACAGTATTTCATTATTAATTTTAACAAAAGGATATATAGAAAATATAGTGTTTACTGCCTTTACTCTTAACATACTTCAAATATGGACTCAAGTCTGTCCACTGTATAAACAGTAGTGTTGAATAAACTACACGTAAGTCACAATGGTTATATGTGAAAGTGCCTTCTAAGTAGGAGAATTCTTTCTCTCCTGTATCACATGTGATATAGACTCATGTGTCACTCAAATGTGATTTTACAATTACACTTCCAAAAGTCCTTTTCAGAAGACAAACTTTCTATGAATTTTAACATGAAGTATAGAAAATGGATTTTTAATACTTTTGTCACACACTGGCAAACTTTAATATCTAGACACCAGTTATTATAAAATTAGGACTCATGTCCAGCATATACAGTATATAAAGTTAAATTAAATGCATGTGACATGACAGCAACAGATAAGCTGAAATTTTCTACCATAAACTAACAAGACACTTTTTGCAGTTCCTTCTTTTATCTTGAGACAGTGTCTTGCTAAGTTGCTAAGTTGCCCGGGCTGGGTTCTAACCTGTGGTCCTTCTGTATCAGCCTCCCAGAGTGCTGGGATTTCAGGTGCATGTCACCACTCCTAGCTTCTACAGTTTAAAAAAAAAAAATCTATCTGGGCTGGGGATTTAGGTCAGTGGCAGTATGTTTGCCAAGTATACATGCGGCCTGCACTTTAAAAAAATGTCTATACATATCTATATCTATCTTTTAAATTTTTTAAATAAGCCAAGTCTCTAAATAAACATGTTTTTCCAAAGAAGATATACAAATGGCTAATAAATACATAAAAATAACAACAATATTAGTCATGAGGGAAACACAAATCAAAACCACAATGGAATCCCACTTCACATCCCCTAGGATGGCTACAATAAAAAAGAGAGATAATAATTAGTATGGGCTTAAAATGGAGTACTACTCAGCCATAAAAAACCGAGAAATTAGAGACATTTATTGCTAAATGGATGCACATTGAGGCAATACTCTTAAGTGAAATAAATAGGACAAACACGCGCAAATACCGAATAGTTTCTCTAGTGTGAGAAACTGAAAGTGTAAACACGGACTAAAAGGTATAATAGATAATGTGAAATAGGAAGAAAAGGGATAAAGGGGAAGGGGAAGTGGGAGGGGTAGGGGTAGGGGAAAGGAAAGAAGGGAATGGAATTAATATAAGAAAATGAAAAAATGGAAACAAAGTCTTTGTAAATAGGAAGGGATGGAGGGGTTGAAGGGAGGGCAGGGGAATGCGGAAAAAATAAGAACCAAGAGAGACTATGTAAATGCACAAATTTCCAATGATGAATGTCATCATATTGTATACCTAAAATGTACCAATAAAATAAAATTTTAAAAAATTAGTATGGGCTAAACATGGAGAAACTGGAACCCTTATACACTGATGGTGGGAATGTAAAATGGTACAGCCCCTATGGAAAACAGTGTGGCAGTTTTTTAAAAGTTAAATGCAAAGTTACAGTGTAATCCATAAATTCAACTCCTGGGTATATATACCCAAGAGAAATGGAAACATATGTCCACATAAAATTTGTTCATGAATGTTTTTAGCAATATTACACAACGGCCAAAAGACAGAAACAACACAAATGTCCATTAACTAATGAATAGACAAACAAAAATGTGGTCCATCCATACAATGGAATCTTATCTAGCCATAAAAAGGAATGAAGTACCGACATATGCTACAACATGTATAAATCTTGAAAATATTATGCCAAGAGAAAGAAGTTCACCACAAAAGACCACAGATTAAATTATTGCATTGATATAAAATGTCCATAGCAGGCAAATCCATAGAGACAGAAAGTAGATTAGTGGTGGCTGAGGGCTAAGGGCAAACGTGAGGTTGAAGGGAGAGGAAAGTGATAGTATAGATTTCTTTCTGTGATAAAAATATTCTTTCTTTGATAAAAATATTCAGAAATTTATTATGGTGATGGGTGTACAACTTCGAGGATATGTCAAAGTCACTGACTTATAAAAACTAAGGTTAAACATAAATTTACCATATGATGCAGAAATTCCAAAGAAATTGTCCCTACCAAAGAGAAATGCAAACATATCCACATATAGCACATATAGACTTGTATACAAATGTCCTTAGTGTCTTTTTTTTTGGAGATAGAGTCTTGCCATGTAGTCCAGGCTGCCCTTGAACTCACAAGTCTCCTGCCTTAGCCTCCTGAGTGCTGGGATTATAGGTGTGAGCCACTACATTCAGCTAGCATCATTATTCTTAATAGTCCCAAATGGACAAAGGTTCATTAAGTTTCACCAAATAGACAAAACTTATTGTATGCATGCATTGGAATATTCTTCAGCAATAAAAAGGAATTAACTGTTGATACTCGCTGTGACATGGAAAAAACTCAAAAACTGAAAAAGTTACAAGAATCCAGTGCTGGAGAGGGCAAAAGAGGAGGGGCATCTTTGGACTGAAGAATACAAAGAATAGTTGAGGCAGAGTTAGGATACTAAAAACAGGAAGATTAAGTAGAAGTTCACAAATTAATGTGGCCACTACATTCTTCTTCACCCTCTCAGATCCATGATGGGGTGGTCAGGCTTGTATCCTGCAGGCTTGAGAGGAAAGACTGAGGAATATGACCAGCCCAAGATAAGAGAGTTGAAGATGGTCATACTGAGACTCTCCTGGCATGGCTCTAGTCAGGTCAACAATCATGGAGGTGACACACACATCCACAGGGCTTCCCTTCTGCTTTTTAGGAGGCCACTCTCAAATAGGATAAAGGCAATCCAACATTGAGAAAAACATCTTATAATTGCACTTCCCCTCTCAGAAGAAAAGAAAGAAAGGAAAAGAAAAACCAAGCAAGTTACTCTTATAAGCAAATAGAACATGTAGGGAGAAAATGAAATAGCTTGTTAAATAAAAAGAAGAGATTGCATTTAAAAAAGGGACATTCAAAGAACACGAAAGTATAGTAAGTCCCCAACTTACAAACATTTGAGGTTTTGGGGGGGTTTTTTGTACCGGGGATCGAACTCGGGTCCTTGCCCTTGCACAGCAGGCGTGCGAAACCACTGGGCTAAATCCCTGGCCCAATATTTGAGTTTTAAACTTTCACATTTACCAACAAACTTCGCATTATGAACATTCATAGATGTGAACAAATTACGGCAGTAGCTCACATGTCTGCAGGACATTGTCACAGCTGTGCTGCTGTGTGCTTGTTGTACAGCACAACAGTGCAGTTGGGGGCTTATTTTTGTGAGTGTGTTTGGGTTTTTAATCCTTTACATTGTAAATCTGTGTTGTTGTATAAGACTCAACTTGTCAGACTTACCAACAAATCTGACTTAGAAACATTCTCCCGGAATGAAACTTGTTCATAAGTTGGGCACTTACTGTACCTTGGAAGATTAAAAATATAACAGAAATGAATAATTTCAAATGGAAAGTTTGACAGAAAAACAATAGGAAAGGGCAAGGGGGGTAGCTCAGTGGTAGAGCGTGTGCTTAGCATGCATAATCCCCAGTACTGAGACTCCAACTCTGGCCCTCAAAATAGAAGTGTAAAGAAAGAAAAGGAAGGAAAAGGAAAATAAAGAGAAAAACTAAGAAAATTGGAAGACTCAGGTATGAAGTCCAACATACAACTAATCAGAGCTCTAGAGAGAAAGAATAAAGAAAGTGGCAGAGAGAAAGTGGCATCTAAGAAATAAGAAAGTTTTACAGATGCCATTATGAATTTCCAGATGAGAGGACACTCGCCTGTCCCCCGTGCCAAATCCATCCATAGCACTTAAAGGATCTAGGGCAGAAGTATACCTGGTGGTCAATATGCTATATGTCTAATCTCTCTCTCTCCTTTCTTTCTTTCTTTCTTTCTTTCTTTCTTTCTTTCTTTCTTTCTTTCTTTTTTTCTTTCTTTTTCTTTCTCTTTCTCTCTCTTTCTTTCTTTCCAGGGCCTGACTAAGCTACCGAAGCTGTCTTCTTGTGATCCTCCTGCCTCAGTCTCCTGCGTAACTAGGAATATAGGTGTGTGCCACTGTACCCAGCTTATATATATATATTTTTTGTGGTACCAGGGATTGAACTCAGAACCTTGTGCTTTCAAGGCAGGCGTTGGAACCACTGAGCTAAAACCCCGGCCCCCCAGCTTACATTTTTTAAAGCTGGAGATGAAGTTAACAAACTATCAAATAAAATGTTTTGTCTTCCTATCTTGACAAATATACCTTCATAAGTACCCAGAAGGTCAGGCTCTGATAGAGAATACTCAGGCTCCTTGGAGTTTTGCTCCAGAATGTGGGGTCTGGGGAGAGCTGGCAGGACCTTCTTTCTCTTCCAGCTGCTAGATGAGGGGCTCTGTGTGCATACACATGAACACCCCACCCCACACATCCAAGCTTCATCACTGTCTCCCACAAAGAGCCATTCTTTGGCTACCCCATAAGCACAGGGGCAATTGACAGTGGGGTGGTCTGTCCTCCAGAGAACAGATGTAGGGAAGACACTTGATGGGACCGGAAGCTCTGGGCCATTTGAGTGGGGCTTTCCAAGTTCCAGGGATGAACCTAGGTCATTGTTAGGGCTGGGCTCTGAGTTGTCCTGGAGACGCCTTGTCCCGCAAGAAGGAACATGGTTGGAACATGGCTGGAGGATGGCTGGGGCTCTCTAATGAGGAGGGCCAGAGACAAGGGTAGGAACAAGAGAAAAACAGAGGACCCAGTAGAACAGGCCCGAGGGAAAATGGAGGGCTCCCCAGGATGTGTTCTTCACTGCTATGTAATAGTCACTACAAACTTAGCTTAAAACATTGTCTACCTCTCTCCCATTTCCATAAGCCAGAGGTCAGGGAGCTAGTTGTGACTGGGTCCCTGCTTGGAGTCTTTGGAGATGCTGGCTGGCTGCTTTCTCACCTGGGTGGGATAGGGAAGAACCCATTCCCAATATCTCTTAGGTTATTTCTTGTCGTTGCAGGACCAACAGCTCCTTGGGACACCCCCAGGCTCTTTCCCCATGGGCACGTCCATGGACAAGGCTGCTCACATCGATTGATTTCTTACTCTTGGAATCTCTGACAACTTTTTTGTTTGTTTGCTTTTTGAGGCAGGGTCTCCCTTTGTAGTTCAGGCTGGCCCTGAACTCAATATGTAGCCCAGGCTGGCCCTGAACTCACTATGCAGCCCAGGCTGGCCTCCAACTCGCGGTGATCCTTCTGCCTCAGCCTCCCGAGTGCTGGGATTTCAGGCATGCCATCGCACCTGGCTCTCTGACAACTTTTATTACCAGCCAGGGAAAAAAAAACTCTTTTCTTGGAAAGAGGGCCTGTGAGTAGGTCAGGCCACTTGGCAAAATCTCCTTATCTGAAGGACAACTGATTGGTAACCTTCATATCTGCAGGATCCCTTCTGACATACAATATCACATAAACACAGGAGGGACATCCCATCGTGTCATAGCTTCTGCCCACATGCCAGGGAGGAGCTCACACCAGGGGAAGGGTCACTGGGGGTCATGGAAGAATTTTGTGGCCACAGTAAGGGTGACAGGAGATATCAGGTGACAGGTGCACAGCAGGCCTTAGGGGCAACCGGAGAAGCCAGAGGATGCTGTGGGAGATTTCTTCATGATGCAGTTGATCTGAAAAATGGGTTTGAATGTAGGGAGAGGACAATCAAAACCACAAAACAGATTTTTAACAATTTCCTGGACAAGAAAATGTTGCTCGGGAAAGAAAATGTAAAGAAATCGTAAGGCAGGATTTAGTTCAATAGAATGTTTGCCTGGTATGCACAAGGCCTTGGATTCCATCCCCAGAACTGGAGGGAAAAAATAGTATCTATGTGCCCAGAGGATGGAATAGTGCCTATACAGTTATAGTAATGTAAACCCAAATATTGATTTACAAATATTTTTGGGAGATAAGGACAGAGGAAATGTATTTGAGAGCATGTGTTGGAGGAAATGGGTAAAAGAGTAAAATGCTTGTCTTCCAGCATAGAAAGTGTGTCAAATTTAGAATCTAAGAACAAGGAATCTCATTTAGAGACAGTAAAGTTAAAAAAAATCAGCTCAAAGAGTTAAAATTGGGGTGTGGGGGCAGGGAATGATTTTTTTCTGTGTTTTATAGATTCCTCAACTCTTTACCTGTGTGTATAACTTTGAGTTTTAAAAATTGATTCAAGGGCTGGGGATGTAGCCCAGTGGAATTGCAGCTGCCTAGCAAGTGCAAGGTCTTGAATTTTTTTTGGGGGGGGGGTACCGGTGATCGAACTCAGATCCTTGCGCTTGCAAGGCAGGTGGCAGAACCATTGAGCTAAATCCCAGCCCAAAGTCTTGAATTTGATCCTTGGTACTGGAAAAAAAATTGATTTAAGAAGGGAAAGGTTTAGAAAAATTAACCTACCTGGTATCTCAAACTCAGCCATTTTCTCTCCTAATTAAATCATTGCAAGCACACATGAGGGTCCAGGCCTCACTTTCCTCCACAGGGTCTGCACCTGGACAACCAGGGAGTGCTTCCTGGGTGTGTCGTCCTCCCCCTCCCAGCATTCCCAACTCAGCTTGTAAAGCCTGCTCACTTACCCCAGCTCCCACTTGCCCCCAGACCTGCCCTGACTCAGAGCACCTGCCTGCCTGTGTGAGGCCAGGGATACTGGGTGGGAGTCAGGGGTCCTAGATACCTTCCTCCCTTCACCTCACATTGAATCAATTTGATGTCCAGCCCTGTCACCACTGCTGAGGACCTCATCTGTAATCTGCACACTTTTCACAGTCTTCAAAGTTGTCTGCTTGCCCCATTTTACTCTCTCCAGGTCCTCTTATAGAACTCTCTGGAAAGATCCTTCAAATTAAAATCAATCAATTAATCCAACAATGGTATGAGTTTTTAAATCCTTCAGGCTCTTCCAGTTGCCTTCAGGACAAGATCTGTAATCCTAAACACAGAGTCTAAGGCCCCTCCACCTGTCCTGTGACATCTTGGCCAACAATTCCCCTACATGAAGCCCTTGTGGGTGGGCACAGCAAGCTCTCGGTGGCTTCCCAGCCCCCAGCCCCCCAACACACTGTCTCTCTTTACTGCCTGCAATGATCCTGCCTTCCTCCAGCAATTTCCCCAGAGTCCTGCTCTTCCTTGAGGGCTGAAGGCCATGCATACCCTTCTTTGAGGCTAATCTGTTAACATTGTGTTCAGTTCTTGGTGCCCCATTCTACTCCTCAAGTCCCCGCCACTATCATGTTGACAGCCTTGCCCTCCTGCAGCACTAGGAGCTTCTGAAATCAGAGAAAGTACTTCACTGCGAGCCTGGCAGTTAGCAAATGCTTGCTGAATGGAAAAAAACAAAGGTAAAGTTTGTTCATTTTCCTTTACTTACAATGACAGGATGGTGAATAAAAACTACCATGGGAAGTTGAGTTTGGAAAAGTCCTTGTCCGTGAAGATGCACTTCGTTGCAGATGCTAGAAAGCATGCCTTAGCTTTTTTGACCAGAGGACAGTTATGGGCCCAAATAAGCTGGAATGTCCAGGGTGGGGTGAGGGGAAAGGTAGCTGCAGCTTGCACTCAGCAAAGCCTCGTGCTTGGTAGTAAAGTTTAGTGTCATGTGCCATGGCCCACGTGGCTGGAGGATTCAGGCAGTGAGAAATGATGCAGGGAGATTAAGAAAGTCAAAGACTGGGCTGGGCATTTAGCTCAGTGGTTCTGCTGCCTATCTCACAAGCACAAGGTCCCGAGTTCGATCCCCAGGACCACAAAAAAAAAAAGAACAAAAAACAAAACTTACTAAAGAAAGCCAAAGAAGGCTGGGGATTTAGCTCAGTGGCACCAGGCCTGCCTTGTAAGCGCAAGGTCCCAATCCTCCATACCAAAAAAAGAAAATAGGTGTAGGAGGATCTTATCTCAATCTGATAAAAGCCATTTATGACAAACCTACTGCCAGCCTCCTATTAAATGGGGAAGAAAGTCAAAGAAAGAAAACAAAGATGAGAGTAAAGTCAGATAAAGCCAAGGCAAGGTGGACACCCTCTGTCCAGATGAGACAAAAGGCTTAGCTTGCATCCTCAGCACCTTTATGTATAGTCTAGATAAGGAAAAATGAAAGGGGAGGCCTGATTGGAACAGGGAGATTGGCTAGGATCTGCAGGAGATAATGCTTGATGGTTCTCTGGAGAATGGGTGGGAAGGAAGATAGTCCTCTTCTCTGCCAGGCCTTGCTCCACCTCCCCCCTTCATCGCCTGTTCTCCCTCAGGGCCCTGCCTAAGGATCTACAGTGCATCGCTCCCAGTAGTCAGAGTCTTGCAATTGTTTTTTTTGTTTTGTTTTTATTGTTACTGGGGATTGAACCCAGAGGCACTCTACCACTGAGTTACATTCTCAGCCCTTTTTATTTATTTTTTTAATTTAATTTTTTTTTTTTTTTTTGGGTACCAGGGATTGAACTCAGGACCTTGAGCTTGCAAGGCAGGCTGCAGCACCACTGAGCTAAATCTCCATCCCAACCCTTTTTATTTTAAGAAAGGGGCTTGCTGAATTGCCCAGGCTGGGTTTGAACTTGCAATCCTGCCTCAGCCTCCCAGGTGTTGGCTGTTAGAGGCCTCCCTGCCCTGCTGTCTTCTAATTATTATTATTTTTTTTTTTGGTACCGGGGATCGAACTCGGGTCCTTGTGCTTTTGAGGCAGGTGGCAGAACCACTGAGCTAAATCCCCAGCCCCCGTCTTCTAATTCTTAATGACATCTTTGAACCAGTGTTTTGTAAGTGAAATCCAGTAGGACAGGCAAGCAAGCAGAGGAGAAATGTGTAATATGCATGTTCACTGTCCCTTGACTCTCCTACCACAAAGGCTTCAGACATACTGAATGTGGAATTGCAGTATCCATGATGCACGGTTGTTTATCAAGACTCAAAGAGAGGACAAGGAACATTTCACATCTGTGACTGAGCAACCTTCTGTTTGACTCAGGAGTTTATGTCCCTGCACTCTGCACCCAGTTACACTGAAAATGAAGATGAAGCCAGAAGGGATGAGATAGCCACAATTCCGTTTCCCTTTTGTGCTTCCTGCCTCATCAGCATGCTGAAGGTCAGGAACGATGGTAGGACATGCTCTTATCAAGGGTGAAGTAAAACTGGCTATAGTTTGGCACAGTGTTTCCATTGTGTTGGCCAGAGCTGAATACAGATGACCATGTGGCACAGATTTTTAATGTGGGTGATCCCACCTTGTACATTAATTGCTCTCACATTTGCATTTAAAACTGGCATTGCATAATATAACCCTTTATAGTAAAATTGGCGCTAATAATTCACAGGGTTAAGTTTTCTTTATTTGGCATGACTGAATGGCAAGTAAAATCTACCATGGGAAGTTGAGAGAGAGAGACCATGGAAAAGAGAGCAAACCATTACACATTAATAACTTGAATTGCACTTTGCCCATATTTTCATTTTGCCAGTGATGGAGCCAGGCCTTAGTCCATATGTCTGGCTTCAGACACCTTGGCTTCAGGATTTCAAATGACAAACTCTAAGTCTGGCTTTTCTGCACCCCTCAGCCCTGGCCTACCCTCAGCTTCCTGTGGTGGCCAGAGTGAAGCCCCACCATTCTGCTATTTGGAGGATCTACCATGTCCTTGGTACTCTCAGACCCACCAGGTGCCCATCCTGGGATCCTCTGAGCTGGGCACTGGGGAGAATACCCTTTCTGGAGGGTATTTGATATCTGCGGCAGCCCACTTTTTGTTGGCATGAATGAGAACTTAAAGATTTGTGATATTTTGTATTCGCCAGACTTGGGGTTTTCTGGCAAAACACACCCCATGGACCCAGCTCAGCATTCTATCTACTTGCTTTTGGCCATCCCACAGGATGGGTAACTAAAGCCAATACTCAAACAAATTAGAATCTGGATTTAAGCAGTGGCCTGGGAACCTTTGTTCCCTAGCAACAGGCCCTCAGGCTTTGCCTTTGCCCCTAAGCTTGGTTTTATGGCTGCTCTCTGGGCCTGTACTATCATCTTGGCCACCTGCCCACATCTGGGCTTCTGCCCACCTGCCCACATCTGGGCTTTTGCCCTAGGGAAACTGGAAATCGCAGCTTCAGAAATGGGAGGCATAGAGGGTTTGCCCTCAGGCCACAAGCAGCTGCATCTTAACGAAAGAAAGTCCTTGCACAGACCTATACAGAGATTAACCATCTACTAAGAAGTATGAGTCATTCAGTCTTGTGTCTGGGGTCAGAAAGTATATATATAGTTTTTGGTACCCAGGATGGAACTCAGGACCTTGAGCTTTCCAGGCAGGCGCGGTGCGGCTGAGCTAAGTTCTTGGCCCCAAGAAAAATTTAAAAATTTAGTTTTGTATTACTTGCATAATTTTACAGGGTTTTTTGTTTGTTTGTTTGTTTTTTGGTACCAGGGATCGAACTTGGGTTTTTCCGCTTGCGTAGCAGGCAGCGAAACCACTGAGCTAAATCCCCGGCCCTACTTACATAATTTTAAATTAAGTTTTTAAAACAATAATGAGAAAAATAATGACCAAAAGAAAAAATAGGCAAATTGAACTTCATGAATATTATTTTAAAATTTTGTATCAAAAGGCACTATTAGGAGTTGGAGGGGTGGCTCAGTGGCAGAGTGCTTGCCTAGCATGTACAAGATTATGGGTTTGATCTTCACCACAAAAAGCAAAATATACAAAAAAACTATCAACAGAGTAAAAAGGCAAGCCACACAGTGGGAGAAATATTTGAAAATCATATATGGCATCTGTTAAGAGAGTGATATCCAGAGGATATAGAAACCTAAAGTCCAACCAAAACAACCCAAAATAAAAATAGACAAAGGAAGCTGGGCATGGTGGTGCACACCTGTAATCCCAGCACTTGGGAGGCTGAGGCAGGAGGATTGCCAAAAGTTTGAGGCCAGCCTGGGCTGCACAGTGAGTTCAGAGCCAGCCCGAACTACAAAGGAAGACCCTGTCTCAAAAAACAAAACAAAACAAAACAAAAGTAGACAAAGGTGGGCCGGGGATTTAGCTCAGTGGTTTCGCTGCCTGCTGCGCAAGTGCAAGGACCCGAGTTCGATCCCCAGTACCAAAAAAAAAAAAAAAGACAAAGGACTTGAATAGACATTAATCCAAAAGAGACATGGAAATACTGTAGCCATTAAGTACATAAAAAGATGCTCAATATCACTGATCCTTAGGGAAACGACAGTCAAAACCATAATGAAATACTACCTTCTACCTATTAGGATGGCTACCAAAACACACACACACACACACACACACACACACACCAGAAAATAACAAATATTGGTGGATATATATATGAATTATTACTCAGCCTTGAAAAGGAGGGAAATTCTGACACATGCTATAACAGATAAATCTTGAACATATGCTAAGTGAAAAAAGTTCCTCACAAAAAGATAAATTTACTTGTACAAGTTATGCAGAGTAGTCATGGGGAATGGGCAGTTGGTGCCCTAATGGGAACAAAGTTTCAGTTCAGAAAGATGAGAAGAGTTTTGGAAATGGATAGCGGTGATAGTTGCACAACATTATGAAGGTATGTATAAACTGTACACATAAAAATGGCTAAGAGGGTGAATTTATGTTGTGTATATTTTACTGTAATTTAAAAATTTTTTTTTAAATTTACTGTAATTTTAAAAGAAATCATGGGGAAAAAAATCCCCCTCAATGACGGGAAGAATCACTGCCATTTAAGGATTAGAGCCTATTGTAGATCATCATCACCTTTAAGCAAGGGCAGAAGGAGTCGTCTGGACACCCTCGGATGACTCATATGCCCTCCAGGCCACCAGTGGGTTGAGTAAGGAAGCCAGGGTGGGGCTGAGCTCTGTTCAACCACTGCTGTAACTCCCCAGGTCCCAGAGAGCATCTGCAGCAGCTGAGGGTACAGCTTTCTCTCCTTTGATGCTGGGAACAGATGACCACACCAAGCACTAGGGAGACTGAGCAAGTAGACAGCTGAGCGGAAGCGAAGACATTTGCAATGAGGTCTTTCTGACCCATATGGGGTGACACACAGAATTGTCATTGTGCAACTCAGCAAGCAGGCATCTGTGGCAAGCATGTATAATTAACAATCTTTTGCCTTGTTGACCAAGCGTGCATGGTCAGCCACAGGGCAGAGGTGTGGGAAGAGCATGAATGTGGGCTAAGGCCCCTCTTAAGTCTTTGCAACTATAACCCAGTGTGACTCAGGCCTCTTAGGCGACGAGGGTGAACCAGGTGATGGCTGGTTGGGACGTGACAAAGGTGGATACTGAGATTCAAGTCACATTTGGATCCAGGCCAGGAAGTTCTCTTCCCCTGTGATGGGAAAACTGTCAGCCCATCATTGGCCTAAAAGTAATTGGAGCTAGCTGGGCATGGTGGTACACAGCTGTAACCGTAGCACTTTGGGAGGCTGAGCAGGAGAATCACAAGTTTTAGCCCAGCCTGGGCAATTTAGTGACTTGGCGCGGCCCTATCTCAGTATAAAAAAATAAAAAAGGGCTAGGGATGTAGCTCATTGTGAAGGCCCTGGGTTCAATCCCCAGTACTGCAAAAAATAAAAAAGTAATGGAGGCTGTGGGGACACAGGTCTGTGACTCTCTTTGCCCCACACATCCCTTTAACGATTGGAGGACTTGATCCCCTAACAGCTGAGAATGCTGTGGGAATTGCCCTTCATGCAGAGAGTTGCATGATCAAAGGCCATGTCCTCTTCCTGGGGTCTGCCTATGAAGTGGTGGATGTGGGGGTCACTCCCTGAAACCCAAGGGCCACCCTGATGAGGGGAAGTTGAGGCCTGGTAGAAACTGCACTGTGGCCCAGAGTCTCCTGGGCCAGCTCACCTTTGGACCTGGCCCACATATGCTGTTCTCCAGAGCAACCCAGTAGGCCCCCACAGGTTCATCTCTGCCCAGGAGGCCAAGTCTTCAAATGTTACCCTTCTATTACTTCCTGTGGCTGCCACAACCAAGTACCACAAACTGGTTGGCTTAAAACAAAGAAATGTATTCTCTGTCAGGCCTGGAGGCTGGAAGTTCAAAATCAAAATGTGGGCAGGGCTGTGTTCCCTGTTGGGGTTCCCGGTAGGGTGCTCCTGCCTCTTCCACTCCTGGGTACTCTAGACCTTCCCTGGCTTGTGGCCACATCATTCCAGTCCTGCCTCTATCCTTGCACGGCTTCCTCTGTGTTTCTGTTTCTCCTTCTCCCTTATGAGGACTTGTCATAATAGGGCCCACTCTCTTCCAGAACCATCTCCTCTTCAGAAGGGTACCTCAATTACACCTGCAAAGACCCTTATTCCAAATAAGACTACATTCTGAGGTCCAGGGTGGACATATCAGTGGGGGCCACACTTCCCTCAGCTGCGGTCCAGGCTTCCGTTTCCACAGTAACAGTAATAGTGTACAGTGAGTTTCTGGGGAGACAGGATTCTGGTTACATTTATCTGTGGGCCTGCAGGGGTCCCTCAGAAGCAGTGACAACATGAATGGCCCCATTTGCCACTGCTGTTGACTGCTGTATAATGCAGATGCTGACAACACGAAATGTGCAGGGGAGACTCAGACCTGTTCTCCACCAGCACTACCAAAGCTGGAGCTGTGAGGAGCTTCCCACTTGTGGCTACATCTGTAGGCCAAGTGAGCTGCAGGATGTTGACAAGGCCAAATGAGAGAAAGGAAACCTGACAGTTTGGATGTCTTTTAAAACTTCCCACCAAGGAATGAATGAATGAATGAATGAATGAATAAATAAATAAATAAATAAATAAATAACTTTTTAGCCAGGCCTGGTGGCACAGACCTGTAATCCCACAACTCTGAGAGGCTAAGGCAGGAGGATTGCAAGTTCAAGCCCAGACTGGATGCTTTAGTGACCTAGTGAGCCCATGTCTCAAAATAAAAAATAAAAAAGAGTTAGAGATGTAGCTTTGTGCAAAGGCCCTGAGTTGAGTCTCAAGTACTGCAAAAACAAACAAACAAACAAAAAACTGTTTTATATCTGGGAAGCTGTCAGTATTAAAGCTCAAAATGTTTCTAGAAGGACTAGATGCCAGCTCTAGGGACTGTCTGAAATGTTTTAGGGATCTCTAGACATTTCTCATGAAATGGGGAACGGGCAGAACATAGAACACATGGATACAGATGCTCCTCAACTTACAGTGGTGGTTATGGCCCTATAAATCCGTTGTAAGTTGAAATTATCATAAGTAAGCAATACATTGAATACACCTAACCCCACTGTACATCACAGCTTAGCAACCCAGCACACTGTAGAGTGTTGGTTGCAAGTCTGACTGGTAGCGTGGCTTGCTGCACACCATCCCTAGAGAGGATGGACCTGCAAAGCATTATCCTGGAAAAAGATAAAAATTCAAAATTCCAAACATGGTGTGTTTCCATCAGGTTTCCACTGCTGTGACAAAATACTTGAAAGAACAACTTAAAGGAGAAAAGGTTTATTTTGACTCATAGATTCAGGGATTTCTATCCATGGTTGGCAGCTCCATTGTTTCTGAGCCTGTGGTGAGGGAGAAATACTATGGTGGAAGAGTATGGCAGAGTAACACTGCTCACCCCATGGAGGCTGGAAGCAGAGAGAAAGGGAAAGACTCAGGAACAAGATACACCCTTCCAGGTTATGCCCCCAGTGACCTGTTTGTTCCAACTAGACCCCACTTCCTAACAGCCCATTTAGTCCATTAATGATCTTATTAATGCATTAATCTATTGATTACTGATCTATCATCCTCATGATATAATCACCTTTCAAAAGCCCTGCCTTTGAACACATGAGCCATTTGCTTTCTCTCTCTCTCTCTCTCTCTCTCTCTCTCTCTCTGTTTCTCTCTCTCCTCTCTCTCCTCTCTCTCATTTTGGTGGGGGGCACTGGAGATTGAATCCTGGGAATGGTAAGCTACATCTCCAGATCTTTTTCTTTTATTTTCAGACAGGTCCCACTAAGTTGCCCAGGCGGCCTTGAACTTTTGATTTTTCTGCCTCAGCTTCCTGAGTAGCTGATATCATGCATGAATCACTGTGCCCAGTTGTGGGAAATATTTTTAATCCAAACCATAACACATGGTTTCTACTGAATGGATATCATTTTTGCACCATAGTAAAGTTGAAAAATTGTAATTCCAAACCATTGTAAATCAGAGATTGTCTGTAAGTAGGGACTTATGATGGGCTGGTTCACATGATTACAGAGCCCAAGAAGTCCCATGATTACCACCTGCAAGCTAGAAGCCCAGGAAAGCCAGTCTGTAGGTCCTGTCCAAACCTGAAGGAGCAAGAGATGGAAAACAGTGACGCAAGTCCAAAGGGCCAAGAACCAGGAGTGTGGCAGAAAAAGAAGGATGTCCCAGCTCAGCAGAGAGAGGCCTGTCTGTCCTTCCCCTACCTTTTCTATTCATGACTGGGCAATGCCCACCCTGTTGGTAAGTGCCATCTGCTTTACTCAGTACACCAATACAAAAGTTAATCTCTTCTGGAAATCCCCTCACAGACACAGCAGCTGCAATGTTTTACCAACTACCTGGGCATCCCCTAGCCTAGTCAAGCTTGATATAAAATCAACCATCACATAGCACCCATTGATACCAGGCTGCTCCATTAGTAAACTCAGCCATTTCTCATGAAATGGGAAACGTGCTATTTAGAGAAATTATTAGGTACAACAATGTACCTCACAAAGCTCTTTCTTACAATCTGTATTTTGAGATCCTAAAAAATGGGACCTCATTTGGCCAGTACTTGGATTCTGTCCATTCTGTTTCACTTTAGAGAGCCTGACTTGCTCAGAGGAGAAAATGAGCCAAAGTGAGAGGATCCACAGCAGCCTCTTGACCTTGAGCACTCCGGGGAAACCATACAGTGTCCTGGGGGGACCAGAGAAACAATAGCCAAGGAGGTGAAATATTGGAATCTCAAAAGGAGGATGCAAATGGTGAGGAAAGTGAGGTGTTTCTGAGCATGCAGGTCATGTGGGTCTACTAATGAGTGCTTCCTCAGGAAGAGTTTGTTCTCAAACTTGGACTTGATTTGCATGGTGCTCTTTCTCCTTGTCCCAAGGCCCCTCTCTCCTGTCTGTGATGCCCATAGGCACTGGAGACTCTGGCAGAATGGGTTGAAGCTAATCCAAGCCTGGAGCCTGTATCTCCTCCGTTGGGTAACAACAATCTTGCCATCTCTTGCTGGGTTGTTGGGAGCACTAATGAGGTGATGGGGAGACAGGGTGGCGCACAGCAAGCAGAGCTTTGGACTCAGATGGGACTGGGAGACTCATCTGCAGGCCTTGCCACCCACTAGCAGGGTGACTCTGGAAGAATTGATTTCAGAACTTCAATTTCCTCATAAGAGATGACAAGTATCAGAGAAACGCAGTGAGGCTCACAAAACAGGGGTCATTGGGAACATGGAAAGCAGTTAGCACAGTGTCTGGCACATGGGGAGATCTGTTTATGTGAACACTTTCCCTCCCTTGGGGCCACTGCTGCTCAGTGGCACATGAGGATGCCACCTGAAGTCTGCAAGTGACCTGTGGTGAATGGCTATAAGGTGGGCTGTAGGGTGCCCAGGTGGGGACAGGCATCTGTGAGACCCATGATCTTGGCTATCAACCCACTCACTATATCTATAGTTTTTCTTTACTTTAAGCCTCAAAGACCTTTAGTGGCTTGCCCAAGGCCAGTTCCAACTAATACTGGGAGGTCTGTGTAAATAAGGGATAAAATCATGTTTGGTGCACATGACTCATGACACCCGGAAGCCATTAAAGAGCAGCACCCATGGTTTTGTGCCTCTGTGTACACACATGCAGATGTGTGAACTGTCTGATGGTTCTATCTTTGAGTTAAACATTAGATGTTCAGTGCCAAACAGCATACGGGAAGGGAATGCTGATGTCTCCATGGTTTACTCTATTAAGTTCTACAACAAGCCTTGGCACCCTGAAGACAAGCTGGTAGGTTTGTTGTGAGGATCAGGGAAGGCAGTGGTGCCGCATCATGGTGTCTCATTTGAGATGTTGCACAAAAAACTGCTGAGAATCTGAGTGTGGTGGTGCATCCCTATACTTCGGGCTACTTGGGAGCCAGAGGTAGGAGAATCACAAGTTTGAGACCAGCCAGGGCAACTTAGTGAGACTGTGTTGCAAATTAAAAAATAGAAAGGACTTGGGCCGGGGATTTAGCTCAGTGGTTCTGCTGCCAGCCTCGCAAGGTCAAGGACTGGAGTTTGATCCTCAGTACCAAAAAAACAAAGGACTAGAGACACAGTGGTCTCACTGGGCTTGATCGCCAGTACCTAAAAAAAAAAAAATCTGCTAAGTGATAGATGCACTGGGGATTGGACTCCCCCATAGTGAAGACAGGGTCTGAACTGGTACTCCTGCTCATACATTTACCTGCTCCTTGTGGGCTCTTCTACTTCCCCCACCTGCTCCACCTGTCCCTGTAGCCAACTGACTATGAACTTTGATGGGTACTTTTGCTCCCTTTACCATTAGCCCTCCAAACAGTCCACAAGTACACCAGGACCGAAGTGCTCTCCTGTGGATAACAGCAATAATAGGCTTTACCTGCACTGATAGCAAGACACTCCTTGGAGGGTAGATGCTGGTCCAGGGAAACATACTGACCTTGGTGTGGTCAGATATGAGTGGCCCCTACTCAGCTCTAACCCCTGAGAGCTCTTGTCATGCCTTGGTATAGTCTGGATCTTAAGTGCTCCTCAAATTTCCACATATTGGAGACTTGGCCTCCAGGGTGGCGCTGTTGGGAAGTGGTGGAAACTTTAAAGTGGTGTTTAGGTAATTGTTTGTTTGTTTGCTTTGGTACCAGGGATCAAACTCAGGACCTTGCGCTTGCAAGGCGGTGGAACCACTGAGCCAAATCCCCGGCCCTGGAGTTTAGGTAATTGAGGGGAGCTGCCCTTGAAGAGGACAGTAGGACCTCAGTCCCTTCTGTTTTTTTTTTTGCTTCCTGGCCATGAGGTGAGCAATTTTGCTCCACTGCATGCTGCTGCTGCTTTGTCACAGCCCCAAACAACAGAGTCAATGATTGTGGACTGAAAGCTCCAAAACAACTCTTTCCTCTTTATAAACTGATTTTCTCAGTTATTTGCTATAGTGATGAGAACCCTAGCAACACCCACCCCCCCATCAAGGGCCCTGATGTGCTCCCTTTCCTGCATCTGACTTGTACAGCAGGAAATGAAGGCCAGTGGAGTTCAGAGATGATGTTGATGAGACTGCAGTGTCCCTGTGTGATGCAGAGTAGCCCAGCCCCATAAAATCCTTCCTAGGGCCAGTACCACGATAGCCACTGTGTGAAATGGGGACACCTCTCTGAAGGGTGATGATGGACTCAGATGGCCAGTACCCCTGAGCATTTGCTCTACACCAAGAACCAAGTCAGGAGCTTTCTATACATTCTCTCCTTCAATCCTCACATGAGCCCTGAGAAGTAGATGCTATTATTATCATCATTCTCATTTTACAATGGGTCACGCAAAGCTCAAACTATCCAAAGACCAGCAGCTGCACAACAAGACGCCATGGCCCAGCTGACTGTGCACCCAGAGAATTTATGCCAAACAGCAAAGGCAGCTTGGGAAGGTGGACTCTGGCAGCGCGTGGGGAATCTGCCGGTAATTGCATAGCTGGGAGTGATCAAACAAGTTCTATCACATACCAACGCCTCTGGATCTTTGAAGGTTCCATAACCACCTCCTGGCAATGGATGAGGGAGGGCAGGGAGAGGAGGAGCAAGGAGGCCCCTGGACCCACCTTCCCTTCCCTCCTTCACTGAGCTCTCTGGGACCCACCCAGGGGGTTGGCCCTTCCAGGCCTTGCAAGGCATACTGTTAGGCGGCATTGGGACCTGTTCTATGCCTTAAACCTCAGCAGTGCCCTAACACAAACTCCCCTAAATGCCTTGTCTCTGGATCCCAATGGGGGAAACCCTAGTTTGGGCCTAGATTTGAGCCTTGGCTAGGCCCATGCTGGATTCAGCCATTGTGGAGATGTATGTTGAGTTATGGATCTGGGCCCTCCAGAAACTAGCTGCAGAGGTCAAGGAACTTCTGAAGAAAAACTCACCCAAGGAAGAAAGGAGCCAGGCGCAGGGCACTGACCCTATAATAGTTTGCTTTGTCACATCGCCCAACATCTGGGAAAATTGCATGGTGTACCCAGTGAGCTGGAAGAAAGTAGGGGTAGGATAATAAATAAAATCCAATGGTATAGGTACTATCATGGCCATGACAGTGGTCACTATGCCTACAAGGGTAAATGGAGCCTATATGGTGAAGCAGTAGGAACCAGTTTGTTTCAGCACACGTGGGGATACAGTGTTTAGTGACATCTTTTCAGGTGCTGAAGCCTATGCTGGCTGTGCTGTGACTACTTCCTTCTTGCAGAAGACACATAGCTCCAGAGAAGGGACACAGGCTCTAGACACTTGAGCTCTCTATTCCCATTCCTGCCTCTTCCTTGTGGTGAATCATGGGGCAAGTTAATAAAAGATACTCAGATGGGAATGATACTGCCCATTGTGGTTTAAAATATATCTTTAGGTTTTTTGATATTCTCCCTTTAAGAGGAAGAAGTGAAATATCTTCCTCAAAGAGTTAAAAACATGTTACACCAGAAATGAAGATCTGCATGCACACAAACACTTGTGCACAAATCTTCACAAAGCATTATTTGTAATAGCTCAAAATGGAAATAACCCGTATGTTCTTAAGCTGGTAAATGGATAAACAAAATGTGGTATGTCCATACTCTGGAAAATTATTCCTCTACAAAGGAAGTATTTACTCTTGTCACAACATGGATAAACCTTGGAAAAATTGTGCTTGATGAAAGAAGCCAGTCACAAAGAATCCCATGTTGTAGGTTCCATTTATATGAAATGTCCAGAACAGGCAAATCCACAGATGGAGAAAGTAACTTAGTGATTGTCTACAGTTGGGGCTGGGGAGGGAGAGGATTAGGAAAGTGATAGGGATGTGGTATTTTTTTTTGAGGTAATAAAAATGCCTGAAATTGTTTGTGGGAATGGCCACAACTCTGTGACCCTACAAAAAGCCATTGAATTGTATACTTTAAGTGAGGAATGATATGGTATGAACACTGTTTCTCCATAAAGCTTTAAAGAAAAGGATTTTGGTCAGTCAAGGGATCTTTCCTCCTCAGCCCATATGGTGGAATCTTTTTTTAATTCCTTCAGCAATCTGTGAAATGATTCACCTGTTCCACGTAAGGCTAACAATACAAAAAATTCTTATTATAATAAATGCAGTAAGATAAGGGGCACAAATTCTACCCTGAAGCAACCATAGAAACTAAGAACTTTGAAATAAAATGTCACCCCAAATATTCAGAACTGAAAAGAATCAAATTATGACGGGCCTGGTGGCACATGCCTGTAGTCCCAGCACTTGGGAGGCTGAGGCAGGAGATCACAGAGAGTTCAAGGCCAGCCTGGGCTACAATGTCAGAGCCTGTCTCAAAAAAAAAATCAATTCATAATGAATGATTATAGCAATCTACAGTACTATAGAGGGCAGTTTAAAAATAAATTGAATCAATAATTAATAATCTTCCCAAATAGAAAGCACCAAACCCAGATGGGTTCACTGATGAAGTTTAAGAAAGAAATTACAACCAATTCTCTGCAACCTCTTTCACAAGACAGAAGCAGAGGAGATACTTCCTAACTCATTTAGTGAGGCCAGCATTACCCTAAAACTAAAACCACACATATCTCTTATGAATATAGGTGCAAAGTTCTCAACAAAATATCGGCAAATTACATACATTAACAATGCATAAACAGAACTATACACTACTGCGAAGTAGCATTTATCCAGGTATATAAGGCTGGTTTAACATTTGAAAATCAGTTTATGTAATTCATCACATCAGCAGCAGCCTAAAAAGATTATAAAGAAAACCTTTGACTGTATCTATAGATTTGAAAAAGTATTTGACAAAATCCAACACCTATTCATGATTACAACTCTTAGCCATCTATGAATATCTGCAACTAGCTAAAGCTGCCCAAAACAAAACACTGCAGCTGACATCACATTTAATGGTGATAAACTAGAAGCTCACCAAGATCAAGAAAAAGGCAAGAATATCCACTCTTGCCACTCTGTATTGGAAGTCTCAGCTGATGCAATGTAAGAAAAGGAAATAAAAGGTATACAGATTTGAAAGGAAAAAATAAAACTATCTGTAGATCATGTGATCACCTATGTGGGAAATCCAAAAGAATCAACAAAAATCTTAAATAAGTGATCATGGCCAATTTGCCAAACATAATATTAATATTACACAAAAGTCAACTGCTTTTCTATATACCAGCAGTGAACAAATGAAATTTGAAATTAAAAACACCATACTATTTACATTAACATCCCCCAAATGAAATAGGTATAAATCTAACAAAATATGTGAAATGGGCCAGGGATTTAGCTCAGTGGTTCCGCCACCTGCCTTGCAAGTGCAAGGACCTGAGTTTGATCCCTGTACAAAAAAAAAAAAAAGTGAAAGGTTATAAGAAAAAAATAACTTTTTTAAAAAAAGACCTAGCTAAATGGAGACATAGTCTGTGTCTGTGGATAGGAAGAATCAATATTGTCAAGGTGATAGTTCTTCCCAATGTGATTTATAGATTCAATGTAATCTGAATCAAAATCTCAGCAAATTTTTTGGATATCAACAAACTGATTTTGAAGTTTATATGGGAATAAAAAAGAGCATGAATAGCCTGTACATTATAAAGGAAAAAACAAAGTTGGAGGATGGATACTACCCAACTTCAACATCTACTACAAAACTACAAAAAGAGTTCTGCCTAACCTCTCTTCCAGCTGGTTTAGTGTTTCTGTTTTAATATTCAGAACTTTGATCCATTTCAATTTTAGTTCAGTGCATGGTGAGAGATATAGCTCTAGTTTTAATCTTTGGCAAATTGAAACCCAATTTTTCCAGCACCATTTATTGAAGAGGCTATATTTCCTCCAGTGAGGGTGTTTGGCTCCTTTGTCAAAGATGAGATGACTGAGTATGTCTGGAATTGTTTCTGCATCTTCTAATATGTTCCACTGATCCTTGGGTCTGTTTCTTTGCTAGTACCATGCTGTTTTTATTACAGTAGCTTTGTAGTATAGTTTCAAGTTGGGGATTGTGATACCCCCTACCTTGTTATTGTTGCCTACAATTGCGTCTGCTATTCTAGGTCTCTTCTTGTACCAAATGAATTTTTGGATTGTTTTCTCAAGTTCTGTGAAGCATGCTGGTGAAATTTCAATTGGGATTGCATTGAATCTATATAGCAGTTTTGGAAGTATGGCTATTTTCACTGTATTGGTTCTTACTACCTAGGAGTAAGGGATCTCAGCCTTAAAGAATGAGAAACTAGAGACATTTATAGCCAAATGGATGCTCACTGAAGCAATACTCTTAAGTGAAATAAATAGATCACACATGTGTAAATACTGAATAGCTTCTCTGGTGTGAGAAACTAAAAGTGTAAATGAGGATCAAAATGTATAATAGATAATGTGAAATAGGAAGAAAAGGACCAAAGGGGAAGGGGAAGTGGGAGGGATAGGAGAAAAGAAAGAAGGAAAAGGGATAAATACGAGAAAAGGAAAAAATGGAAACAAAGTCTTTGGAAATAGGGAGGGGTGGAAGGGTTGAAGGGAGGGCAGGGAAATGGTGTAAAAAATAAGAACCAAGATACATCATGTAAAGGTACAAATTCCCAATGATGAATGTCATCATATTGTATACCTAAAATGTACCAATAAAATTAATGAATATTAAAAAACTGCTACAATCAACACAGAGTGTTGGTATGAATAAATAGGTGAATGAGCCAGAATAGAGTCCAGAAATACAGCCACATAAATATAGCCAACTGACTTTGACAAAAGAACAAAGGCAATACCACAAGGAAAAGATAGTCTTTTCACAAGTGGCACTGGAACAACTGGCCACACACATGCACAAAAATGGATCTAGTCACAGACATTATACCCCTCACAAAACTTACTTCAAAACTGATCATAGACCTAAATGTTAAAACCCAAAAGTGACAAATTCCTAGAGGATAAGATAGAAAAAAAATCTAGATGGTTTGGGGCATGCCAATGACTCTTATGATAAAACAACAAGGGCACCATCCACGAAAGAAAAAAATGATAGTCTGGATTTCATTAAAATTAAAAATGTCTCCCTGTGAAACACACCATCATGAGAATGAAAAGAGAAGCTGTAGACAAGGACAATGTGTTTGCAAAAGACACATCTGATAAAAGACTATTATCCATAAAACTGAAAGAACTCTTAAAACTCAATAATAAGATAAGAAAAAACCCCTCAACAATAAGAAAACGAACAACTGAATTAAAAAATGGGAAAAAGTTTCGTCCATTTATCATGTGTCAGTGATCCATTCCTTTTTATGAATGAATAATATTCCATTGTATAACTGGGCGATGGTGGCACATGCCTGTAATCTTAGCACTTGGGAGGCTGTAGTAGAAGGATCAAGCCCCACCTGGGCAATTTAGCAAGACCTTGTCTCAAACGTGCCCATAGTCCCTGTGTTTTTGGAGGCCGAGGCAAGAGAATTGTAAGTTCAAGCCCAGTCTGGGCAATTTAGTGACTTACCAAGGCTTTGTCTCAAAATTAAGAAACAAAATTAAAGGGCTGGGAATGTAGCTCAGTGCAAAAGCCTTGAATTCAGTCTGCAGTGCTGGGGAAGAAAAAAAAAGAAGAGAGAGCAAAAGACCTGAACAGATATTTCCTCAAAGAAGACACACAGGTGACAAATAAGCATTTGAAAAGATGCTCCACAGCATACATCATTAGAGAAATGTAATTTAAAACAAGAAGATACTCATACACACCTATTAGGGCAGCCAAAACCCAGAACCTCGACAACACCAAGTGCTGATGAGGCTGTGGAGCAACTGGAACATGCTTTCTGAATGTAAGATGTCAGAGCCACTGTAGAATCCAGGTTGGCAACTTCTTACAAAACTGAAACTGAATCTACCCTTACCATATGATACAGCTATCCTGCCTCTTGGGAGTTCCCCGGATGACTTGGAAACTAATGTCCACACAAAACCATTCACATATGTGTTTGAAGCAACTTTATTCATAACAAGAGGCAGTCAAGATGTCATTCAGCACATAGATGGATACATAAACCATGGTATGTACAAACAGTGGAATATTATTCAGTGCTAAAAAGAAATGAGGGATCAGGAATGTAACTCAGTGGCACAGAGCCTGCCTGGCAAGCATGAGGCCCTGAATTTGATTCCCAGTACCAAAAAATAAAAATACAATAAATGAGCTATCAAGCCACGAAAAGACATGGGGAAACTTTAAATGCATGTTATGTGAAAGAACTGATCTGAAAAGGCTACAAACTACATAATTCCAACACTGTGACATTTTGGAAAAGCCAAAACTGGATTCATAGAGGTATTCAAAAGATCAGGGATTTCTGAGGATTAAGAGGGGAGAAAGGGACAAATAGGTGAAGCACAGAGAATTTTTTGGGTAGTGAGACTATTATGCATGAGACTATAACGATAAGAACATGTCAGTATATGTTTGTCCAAACTCACAGAAACATAATACCGAGTGAAGCATAAGGTAAACTGTGGACTGTGGATGCTAATGATTGTAACAAATGTACCACTCTGGTACAAACATTGACAATGGGGAAGGCTGTACAAATGTAGAAGTAAGCTGCATATACTCAATTTTGCTGTGAATCAATTTTTTTTTTGGTACCAGGGATCAAACTCAGGACCTTGTGCTTGTGTGGCAGGCAGTGGAACCACTGACCTAAATTCCCGGCCCTGCTGTGAACCTAAACAAACAAACAATTAGAAACTGTTAGGGTCTGGCTTTCAAGGCCACACTCAGTGGGCTGCTTCTCCCATGTTCTTTGTGGAATTTTTTTTCCAGTATTGGGGATGAACCCAGGGCCTTTGAACTGTGCTACATTTTCAGCCCTCTTTGTTTTTTATTTTGAGATACAGTCTTCCTATATTGCCCAGGTGGAACTTGAATTTGCTATCCCCCTGCCTCAGCTTCCCTCAGTTCTGGGATTATAGGTGTGTACCACTGTACTGACTTCTGTGAACTCTTATTACCCTATACTGTGCATCCTTGCCTCTGGCCTGCACATAAGCTGAATACAAGGGTGTCTTCTCCAGGAGACTGTAAATTGTTTCAGGACAGAGATCTCTGATTTACCTTTAATATTTTACATCTCTAAACTAGTAACTTATATCCAGTGGACACCCAATTTCTGGCATTTATTTATTTATTTATTTATTTATTTATTTGGTACTGGGGATGGAACTCAGGACCTTGCACTTGCGAGGCAGGCGCCAGAACCACTGAGCTAAATCCCCGCCCCTATTTCTGGCTTTTAAAAAAAAAAGTGACTGGCTGGAGAGCTCAGTGGTTTCGTTGCGTGCTGCGCAAAGACCAGAATTCGATCCCCGGTACCAAAAAAAAAAAAAAAAAAAGAGGTGACTGCTTCTCCTTCCAATAATGTTGATTGAGGTAATTTGTACCAACCTGCTCAGTGAAAGCAACTAAAAAGCATGGATAAAGTATAGCAGCCAGCAAAGAGTTACCAGTGAGATTATCAGTGAGTTATAGTGAGAATTAGTGGGCTGATAACCTAGCAGCAATCTAGAAAAGTAAGCCCAGCACCGCAGCTGCTTTTGTCTGAAGGTTGTTTGCTGAGCTGTAGAAACAGCTGAGAAGCTGAGCTGCATGTTTTACAACTGCACAGAGCTATGGGGAAAAAGCTAGGATCTAGGGCCTGCCAACTATCAGAGGCCCAGTAAACCATTCCCTGGCTTGGGCTCTGATTTTAAAGAGTAGCATCTCAGGAGGAAGGGTGGCTTGGAAGTAATGCAGCTGCCACATGATTGCTGCCCAGATGCATTAGATAGCCCAGAAAATATTCAGCCCAAAGATTGGACAAAGGAGGTCCCAGGTGGCTAATGTATCCAGGCACCTGGCAAAAGAAAGCAAATTCCTCTTTAGGATCTGAGAGCACCATCCTAGGTTCCATTTATTCCTACAAATAATTTTTCACATACATCATCCATTATAGAGAGAATCGGGTTCATGAGATGGCTTGACAAAAAGAACAGGAACCAACAAGAATGACAATTGACAAAAATAGCTCCATGGGATCCCTGATCTTAAAGTCGGATGCAGATTTTGCAAACAACTCTGCTTACTCTATCCAAGAACACAGAGATCATGCTTGAAAATTATATCACAAAAGTGGAAATTACATTTTTTAAAACTATGAAAAGTTTTGAGAAAGAATCAAATAGGAAGTACAGGAACTTTAGAACTAAAAAACAGTATGATCAAAATTAGAAAGTCAATGGAAAAGTTTAACAAAATTAGACACAGCTGAAGAGTGAATTAGTGAAATGAATATTATTTGTGCTCCATGAGATTTGCATAGTATTTGTAAAAGATGTTTCATTTATCCCTAAAAAAGAAACTTCTTTTGACAGCATGTTAATTGTTTAGATCTAAAATGCCTTGGCCAAAGACTCAAGGGTTCAAAGGTGGGACTTTGGGAAGGTGATAAGATCATGAGGACACTAGCTCATCAAGGGCCAGCTCAGACCTAAGTGTAGAGCTGGGGTCTAGTTGGAGGATGTAGATCACTGGGGGAATAATCTGGAAGAGCACATTCTTGTCTCTACTATTCCCTCTCTCTCTGGCTCCTCCCGCTCTTTACAGCCGGTTCACATGGAGGTGAGCAGCTTCCTCCACCAAGATGTTTCTTTTTTTTTTTTCTAAAGGAACATACCAAACATTTATTTTTAAAAATAGTTACATAATTCACAGAACATAAAATTTTACATAATATTCTCATATCAAAATTTACAATTCAGTGGTTTTAGTATATTCACAAGATTGTGGAGCCTTCACTACTATCCAATTCTAGAACAATTTTATTATTTGAAAAAGAACCCGGTGTCTGTTATCAGTCACTCCATTTCCACCCTCCCTCTAGTCTCTGGCAACCACTAATCTACTTTGTTTCTATGGATTTGCCAATTATAGATGTTTCTTTTGCTTAGCATAATGTTTTAAACATCTGTTTATGTTGTACCACATATTATACTCCATCCCTTTTTATTTTTTAATTTTTTTTTTTTCAGTACCGGAGATCAAAGTCAGGACCTTGCACTTTCAAGGCAGGCGTGGCGCCAGTGAGCTAAATTCTCAGTCCCTCATCTCTTCTCATGATGAATCATATTCTTTTGAATGGATAGATTACATTGTTTACCCATTCATTCATTTAGAAATTTTTAAATTGTGGGAAAATACACAACATGAAGCTATCTTTTTTTTTTTTTTTTCAGTACCGGGGATTGAACTTGAGACCTTGCACTTGCAAGGCAGGCGCTGGAACCACTGAGCTAAATCCCCAGCCCAAAGTTTACTATCATAACCATTTTAAGTGTACGGCTTGGTGGTATTAAGTACATTGATATTGTTTTGTAGCCATTAATCACCATTCATCTCCAGAACTTTTCTCATCTTGCAAAACTGAAATTCTGAGCCCTTGAAACAATAACTCTTCATTCCCTCTTCCTCCAGCCTCTGGTAACCACTATTTGACTTTCTGTCTCTGTGAATTCCACTACTCTAGGTATTTCACATGAATGGAATCATATTTGTCCTTTTGTGGTTGGCTTCACTTATCACACTGTCCTCCAGGTTCATTCATGTTGTAGCATGGGCCAGCATTTCCTTTGTTTTTAAGTCTGAAAAATATCCCATAGTATGCATATGCCACATTTTGTTTATCCATTCATCTGTCAATGGAGCCTCAAGTTGCTTCCACTTTTGTCCAGTGTGAAAAATGCTATGAACATGAGTATACAAATACCTCTCTGTGATTCTCATGTCAATTCTTTTAGGTATAAATCCCCAAAGTAGGATTTCCAGATTGTATGGTAATTCTATTTGTCATTTTTTTGAGCACCCACTATATTGCCTCATTTTACCTTTCTACCAATAGTGCACAAAGTTTCCAATTTCTCTACATCCTTGTCCATACTTTTTGTTTTGTTTTATTTATTCATTTTTATTTTATTTTTGTTTGGTACCAGGGATCGAACTCTGGTCCTTGTGCTTGCGAGGCAGGTGGCAGAACCACTGAGCTAAATCCCCGGCCCTTATTCATTCATTTTTAAATAGTTACTAACATTGTATTATGCCAAGAATACTTGGTAGAAACTGGAGCTGCCAAGATGTTTAGTCTCAGTGTCCTTGCTCTCAGGAAATCAGGCAACAATGGGGAAACAGAGTGGCAGATGCCTATGATGGAAGAGAGTTCTATGTAAACATGGAGAAGTGAGGAATCAATTGGGGAATGCTTCACCAAGGATATGACATTCAACATGGATGTGGAAAGGTAGTGGGAGGGGGTCAGGTGGAGGGGGAAATGGTATCTAAGCTGACTGAGCAGCACACAATAGCCAGTCTCCAGGAGGGTTTTCAGGATGGCTCCAATTATTCCCACCTCCTTCATACTCTTGTAAAATCTTTCCACATGTTGAGTAGGACTGACCTGTAAAACCAATGGGATATTATTGTGGAAATGATGATGTGTGACTTCTGTGGATATATCATAAAAGACTTGGCTTTTTGGCTTTTTTCCTTGTTGATCTCTTCCTCTGGGAGAAGCCAGATGCCATGTCATGAGGATACTCAAGAAGCTCTTTGGGTGTCTCAGCTGAAGAGGAACCAGGACTTTCTGTATCAACTCATCAGTCATATGAGAGTCAATGCTCCATTGTGTTAGCTCTGTAATTGCTATAACCAAATACCCAACATAAACAACTTAAAGGAGGAAAGTGCTGGATCCTGATGCAGGATGAACCAGTGCTTCGGTTCCTTGGTTCTCAGTTCTTTGTGCCCTTGATGAAAGAATTTGGTCAAGACATATAGGCTGCTGTGCAGAAGTATAGGTAGAATTTATTATAAAGTAGATATATAGTTATACCTTCAGGGAGAAGGTGGGAAGTGCCATAAAGGCATCTGCACCCAGTGAAAGTCTGGATACTTTTTCATGCACAAATATAAATAGTTATTCCCGGGGTTTAGGGAACTGAAGTAATTATAGTGCTTATCAACATTTTACTTAGAAGTTATTCTGGAACTGCAAAATGTCTTCCTGTCCTTTTCAGCTGGTCAGTGTTTCCTCAGGGCTTTAATCATGTAAGAAACTTAGGGGATGGACATGGTGGCCCATGCCTGTAGTCCCAGCACTCGGGAGGCTGAGGCAGTAGGATCACTATGAGTTCGAGGCCAGCCTGGGCTACATAGAGAGATCCTGGACTGCACAGTGTGAAGGGGATTGAGCTGGGAAAGGCCCACGCAGGATCCTGTGTATAGCAGAAGACTCAGAATGGCATTCTGTGCTCGGTACTGGCATACTGGACATGTATGGTTTCTTTCCTCAATTCACAAGCTTCAGGGGCAACAGCCAGGTAAGAGCCTACCAAAGTTGGGGGCAGGAGATGATGATGTAAATTCTTTAATTGTGCTTCCCTCCAGACGATTCCTTGCCAGTCTTTCAGAGTGAGGCAGGGTAGCAAAGTATAGGGTCACTAGGCATGTGCTCCCAGGTTCCACATTTTATGAGTCTCTGCCGAACAAAGAACTAACTCTAGCAGCTGCAGAGGGGAAAAGGCTCGCCCACCATGATGTTTCTTCTGCTTTGGGGCCAGCCTACCATGGACTGAAACCATGAGCTGTGTATGGCAGGTATCATGTCTCAGTGATGACAGGCTGACTCATACAGTGTTTTTTCACCTCACTTGGTTATATTGTAAACACTTTGTTCTTCATAAAATGTCATCAACATGTTAATGAAAAACTTTTTTGGGGGGCTACCAGGGATCGAACTCTGGTCTTTGCGCTTGCGGGACAGGTGGTGGAACCACTGAGCTAAATCCCTGGCCCCAACCATGATGTTCTTGTGAAAACTCTTTTTGAAAAAATATGTTTATACCTAAAGAGCAATTAATAGAAGAAAGTGGTTTGCATTTGAGAGAAAGTGTAAGGAGGCAATGAAAACTGAGGCGCTAATACTCATAGTTGATGTGACCTCTAACTTCTAGCAGAAATGTCAGCATACAGCCCTGGCCTACTTTATTATCCCTGAGCACTGAGCATCAATCTCCTTGTATGCCTCTGAAGACAATGAATGCCATTTTCTGCCGCGTGAGGAGACTGAGCTCCCCATGTTGCCTGGAAGAGGGAATGTTGCCAGCAGAGGCCACTGATGCACCAGCTGAGAGTCAACAGTGGCTGAAGGAGAAGACTAACTGATGCCTGCAGCTGGGCAGGTCATTCTGCTGCCAGCTCCCCACCTTCTCCCCACTGACTTGCTGCCTGCTTAGGTGAAGTGTGTGTGTGTGTGTGTGCGTGCATGCTTGTGCGTGTGTGCGTGTGTGTGTGTGTGTATGGTCAACTTTTTTTGCCTAACTTTAACATACTAAGCATAAGCTTTTATGATTAACTTTAAGTTAGTAGTCTGAATTTAAAAATCTGTAATGAAATATAAGGCGACAAATGGAAAATATATTTCATTAAATATTGGAGGAATAGCTAAGATATAAATTATACATTAAAAATATCATACCTAATATGTTTAACTGGAGTCTCAGGAAAACAGGAAGGAAAAAATAAAGTATGTGCAAAGGTTATATGAATAATTTATACCATTTTATACAAGGGATTTGTGCATTCACAGTATCCTTCATGGATACTGAAGGAGGAGTGTATATATAATTTTTAAAAGTACAACAAGGCTTGTAGAATAAAGTTAAGACTGTGTGTGGAGGGAAACTTATAACCTTAACTGCATATTTTAGAGAATAAGAAATATTGAAATATAATGAACATTCATTTTAAGATGTTAGGAAAAGAACAGCAAAATAAATCCAAAGAAAGCAGGTGAGAGGAAATAATTTTAAAATATAAATAAATATAAAAGAAAACACACACCAGAGAGATAAAGGCCTAAATTGGAGTGAAATTGGTTAGCCCCTAGTGAGACTGATTAGAAGAAAAAGAGAAGGTACAAGTAACAAAGAAATGATAAGGGACTTTACCACAAATATAAGAATATATCATGAATAAAATTATGCCAATAAACTTCAAGACTGAGTAAAATGAAAATCAGAAAACTACAACCTGACTGGTACAAAAAGAAATAGAAACTCTTTATCCAAAGGTTGTTGAAGAAATTAAACCTATAATTAAAAAATATCTGATGATGAAAATTCAGGGCTCAAATTACTTCAACAGGAAATCTACCAAACATTGATAGAAAATACTGCTGGGCCAGGGATTTAGCTCAGTGGTTCCGCCACTTAGCTCAGAAGCCCAAGGTCCTGAGTTCGATCCTCAGTACCAAAAGAAAAAAAACCTGCTAATTTATATTTCTTCCAGAAAGTAGAAAACTAACCACTACACTACACTAATGTTGTAGGTCAGTAACTTTTACCCCCAGTACCGAGGATTGAACCCAGGGACCCCTGAGCTATATCACCAACCCTTTTAGTTTTATTTTTGTGACAAGGTCTTACTAACTTACCCAAGTGGGTCTTGAACTTGTGACCCTCCTGCTCAGGCTCCTGAATAGGTGAGATTACAGGTGGGCACCACCACATCTGGCTTTAATGTAGCTTTTATACTAACATCCAAGAAAAACAGTACAAGAAAAGGAAGGCATAGATCACTTTTATTTGTGAGTATACATGCAAAGATTCTACAGTAAATATCAGCAATTATAGTCCAGCATTATACAACAGGATAATACAAGTGAGGTGTGGAGGCACACATGTATAATCCCAGCACTTGGTAAGCTTAGGCAGGAAGATTGTGAGCTCAAGGCCAGCCTGGCCTGCATGGTAAGACCCTGTCTCTTAAAATCAATCAATCAATAAAAAGTGAAAGAGATAACAACTAACCGTTTTTAAAACAGGAATGGCTAGGAATAAGACTAGAAAAATATATGCAAAGATCTCTAATTATGGTAGAAAACTAAAAATATATTACTGAAAAAATTCTAAAAGACCTAAATAAGTGGAGAGATAATATAATATGTACAATTAATAAATGTTAATAAAAGTAATATAATACACTCATAAATAAGATTCAATATGTAAGTATGTCAATTCTCAAACTAATTTATAGATTCAATACCATCCTAATGAAAATCCCAGATGATTTTGTGTTTTTTTGTTTTTTTTTTTTGGTACCAGGGATCAAACTCGGGTCCTTGTGCTTGCGCAGCAGGCGGTGAAACCCCTGAGCTAAATCCCGGCCCTGTGTTGTTTTTTTTTAAATAGTGATGCACACCTGTAATTCCAGCACTCTGCGGGGCTGAAGTAGGTGAATCACAAGTTTGAGCCAAGTCTGGCAACTTAGGGACACCATGTCTCAAAATAAAAAATAAAAGGGTTGGGGATGTAGCTCAGCGTGGAGACCCTGGGTTCACTTCATAGTACCATAAAAAAAAAAAAAAAAAAAAAAGAACTTTGCTGGGCGTGGTGGCAAACGCCTGTAATCCCAGCACTTGGGAGGTTGAGGCAGAAGGATCACCGAGAGTTCAAGGCCAGCCTGGGTACATAGTGAGTTCAGGCCCAGCCTGAACTACAAAGGGAGATCCTGCCTCAAAAAGCCAAAAAAAAAAAAAAAAAAAAGAATTTGAAAAACTGATTCTAAAACTAGAAACAGTTCAAAAGTCCATCAACAGAAGAATGGATGAATAAATTGTGCTCTGTTCAGAGGATGGAGTGAAAATGAATGAGCACCATGCAACAACTTGAGCAGCACTTTCGAGACAGCCAGCCACACGCAGATGCAGGTGCAGGCCACAGGATTGAGAATCCATGCTTTGGTGGTAAAACCATAAGCATAAACAAGGAAGGGATTAAATAAAGATTAGGATGTGGGAGAGGAGATTTGTAATGGGAAGGGACAGACAGTGGGTTCTGTGAAGCTGGCACTATTCCATTTCGTGACTTGGGTAAATGGTTACTTGAGTATTTGCTTTGCACTTAACCATTTTGAACATTTTTCTATATGTGCATCATATTTCACAACATTTCGCATATGTCTGTGCTTGTGTGTGGTGCTCAGAATGGAACCCATAACTTTGTGCATGTTAGGCAAGCTGTTTACCATTAAGCTATAGCCTCATGTCTTTCATAACTTTTTTTCTTTCTTGGTTTCAGGGATCAAACTTGGGACCTTCCACTTGTGAGGCAGGTGGCAGAACCACTGAGCTAAATCCCTGGCCCTTTCACAACTTTTAAAAAAATATACAGAATATTCCACACATTGAATGAGTGTCATTAGTCTCCCATCAGGCAGGCAAAATGAGAGCTAAGGTAAAACAAGCAGCTGATTAACTGCAACATGACAAAGGCCGAAGCTTCCCTAGTGGCCTGGACTGAGTCTAAGAAGAAGATTGCTGAAGGTTACGGATTTGCTGTTGTTTATTCAACACCAACAATAGCAGAGGGTCACTGTGACTTGGACAGGATCACCAGCCAAGAACAGGATGGCTCCAAGTTCCACCTCCCCCTGACAAAACAAATTCAGCATTACCTGGAATCCTAGGCGCACCGAGAAGACTAGCTTGATTTCCTAAGAATTTTGACACCAAGACAGGGAGGGGGTCCTTGAAAAACAGAGTCCTGAACATTCAGATTTCAGGAAAGGTACACACACTTCTATTATAAAGTAACAAAACTGCATTCTGAATAACTCTTTAGCCTCTATGGGCTTGTACAGTATGACACAATTCCCTAAGAAATGATCATCTTTGGGTGATCTGATAAAAATGAAACTGCTGGAAACTGTAGAGCAGTTACAGATAAAGTTGATATCAACTTTATCCATCAAACCTACACACCAAAAGACTGGGAGAATGGATAGGCAGCTGGTCTTATGCCATCTCATCACTAGCTGGTTGTCACACAGGGCACTGTTGGGACAGGGCTGTACCTGGGATGATCTTGGGTCTGGCAATAATCTCTGTGACAGAGGACCCCACATACACACACACAACCTTCCCATTTTATTTAAAGGGGAAGACAGAAGGCCTATAGTAAAGACATTGTAAACAAGAAACTACAGGCCAATACCCCTCATGAACACAGACATAAAAATCCTCAACAGAATGACAGTAAATAAAATCTAGCAATAACTAAAAAGGGTCATAACCATGTGAAGTTTATCCCAGGAATGTAAAGTTGGTTCTGCCTCTGCAAGTCAATGTATTTTGCCATAGTAGAATAAGAGAGATAAATCATGATCATCTCAATAGATGTAGAGAAAGCATTTGATATAATTTAACATTTATTCTATGAGGAAACTCTCAGAAAACTAAGACTAGAAGGGGACTTTCTCAACATTATACAGGGAATCTGCAAAAAAAAAAAAAAGTCAACAATAGACATTATACTTCATGGTGAAAGACTGAATCATTTCTTCCTACAAATGGTAGCAGGAAGAGGTTGTTCGCTTTTGCTTTTATTCAACATTGTACTGGAGGCCCTAGGCACTGCAATAAGGCATGAAAAAGATATACAATGCATTCAGATTGGCATGGAAGGAAGTTGCAAAGATAATAGAGAGGACAATAGCCTTTACCTACCTGTCCCATGGTTACATCTCATTTAACAAACTAAGATCAGGAAATTGATGTTGGCTGATTTTTTATAAAGGTGCCAAGGCAATTGAATGGGGGTTAATCTTTTCAACAAGTAGTGCTAAATCAACTGAAATCAATATGGAAAAGAATAAACTTCACACAAAACTTAATTCAAGATGGATCATAGGCCTAAACATAAAAACTAAGGCTATAAAACTTCTGGGAAGAAATATAGGGGGTAAATCTTCATTACCTTGGGGTTAACCAAGATTTCTTAGGACACAAAACATGGTGGACTGTGATGCCATAAAAAATGGTTTGAAAATGTTAATCTTCTACTCTTCAAGAAAAGACATTGTTAAGAAAATGAAAAGGAAAGCCATTAACTGGAAGAAAATATTCTCAATACTAATGTCTGACAGAGGAAGTATCCAGAATATATCAAAATCCTTAACAACCCAATAATAAAAGATAAATGTCCTCGCAAGCGCAAGGTCCCGAGTTTGATCCCTGGTACCAAAAATAAATAAATAAATAAATAAAATAAAAGATAAACAACTCAATTTAGAAACAAGCAAAAGCTAGTCAGTACAGAGTTTCTTTTCTGAAGTTAATGGTATTTGCCCAAGACAGTAAGTAGAATAAAAACCACTGAAGTGCAAACTTTAAAAATGGTGAATTTTATTGTGAAGAGTATCTCAACTTTTAAAAAACGCTCTAAAAATGGGCAAAAGACTGGAATAGACATTTCACAAAAGGAGATATATGAATAGTCAATATACAAATGACAGGATGCTCAAGGACATTACTCAGGGAAATGCAAATAAAAATACAGTGAGTACCTCTACACACCCAGCAGAGTGGCTGAAATTTAAACAAACTTAATACCAAGTGTTGATGCTGTTGCAAAGCAACAACCAGAATGCCTCACCCTGCTTGCAGAAGTAAAATGTGATAAGCACTTTTGAAAACAGGTTGGCAATTTTTCATAATGTTAAGAAAATATATCTACCCATATCTCGCAATTCTACATTTGTGCATAAATGTTCATAGCAGCATTAATCATAATAGATCAAAAAGGAAACAACCCTATATCCATCAATAGACAAACAGATAAGCAAACTGTGATATGTTTGTACAACAAAAGTATTTCTCAGCAATCAAAAGAACAGCTGATACACAAAACACTATGGCTGGATCTCACCAACATGATGCTGAGCAGAAGAAACCAGACCCTAAGGAGCCCACATGGAATAATCCCAGTTATTCAAAGTTCTAGGACAGAGAATAGAAATCAGACCGGAGATTGCCTGGAGAGGGTTGAGTAGGGGGGAAACTTCTAGCGTGACTTAAAGTTGAGAGACAGTTTTGCATGTGATTCAAAGACTAGATCAGTTATCAGTTTTGCTGAATTTTTCTAGCTGCATGACCTTGGGTAAGGTACTTACCATTTGGACTTAAGTGGCATTATCTCCATACATAAAGCTAATAGTCTTTTTGCTATAGTTGTTCTGGGCAGAGACCCAGGCACTGGTATTTAAAAACAAACTAAACGCAAATAACCATTATTCTCACATGCAGCCCAGTGCTGAGAACTACTGGTAGTAACAATAGCTAATTATTATTTCACATTTACAATGTAGCTGACACTGTTTCACATTTATACAATACAATGTGAGTGTATTGTATAAATTAACTCACTGAAACCCCAAAGAAGCTTCTCATTTTACAGTTACAAAAGTGAGGTACAGAGAGGTTACACAGCTTGTTTATGATCACTCAGCTAGTGGATAGTGGGGGTAGTATTTATTGAATCCAAGCAGAGTGGTTCTAAAAGTCTAATGGAATCCAGGTGTGCTGGCACATGCCTGTAATCCCAGCATTCTGGGAGGCTGAGGCAGGAAGATCACAAATTTGAGTCTAACCTGGACAATCTAGTGACTTAGCAAGACCTTGTCTCAAAATACAAAATAAAAAAAAGGGCTGGGGATGTAGCTCAGTGCAAAGGCCCTCGGTTTAAAGCCCAGTACTGGTGGTGGCAGGGGTGGGGTGGGGTGGGAGTCTAATGGAATTCTGTGTGGTTAGGAGAGGGAAGAGAAGAGAAGAATTTAGGAAGTTTGGATTGGAGTCCGCAGGAGAAAGGGCTAGGAATCCAGTGATCAGCAGGTTTTGGGAATCTGCTCCCAATTCCCTGGTACTAACAAGTGGCTCCCAACTACCTGGTACCAACTGCCTGGGGCATTCTTGAAGCAGAGACGGTGCGGGTGCGGGTGGGTCTAGGGCAGGAATCTGCTTGTTCAGGAGGGCCAGCCTCATGGGCATGGGCTTGTACAGCCCTACAGGGCACTCACTCAGAAGAGCTCTGAGATTGGTTCAAATATCTGCTGTTGTCTACTCAAAGTTCTTACTTTTGTCTTGGACCCTGTGTTTTGTTAATGACGGGACATGGCATGCTCCTCAGCAGTCCTGCTTCCCCACAGTCCCTACACTGGTGGTGTGGCTTGCCTAGGTCCCCCTTCCAGCCTCTGCTTCTGCCCTTTGTCCAATGCCACTCCTGCCCTTTTTCCTACATCCCTGGAGGGACCCTGTGTGGGGAGGGTGAGTCAGGGGTCCTGCCGCAGCATTTTGGGATAATGGGGGCTGTCCCTGCCCATGCTGGCAGCACCCCAGAGCAGCTGACAGTGGCAGTGTCTTGGTGGGTCTGGTGACCCTCGTGTCCACTTTAGGTACTGGTGCATCCTGCAAAGATGTTTAAAAAACCATGGAGGACTGGGGATTTAGCTCAGTGGTGCCGCCGCCTGCCTCACAAGCGCAAGGTCCTGAGTTCAATCCCGGTACCAAAAAAAACCGAGGAGTCACCTTTGGCCACAACCGGAAGTGGTGAGCCTGTGGGAAAAGAAGTGCTAGTTCCAATTCCCCAAAAGCTGCCCGTGGCCAGGTGAGTGTGTGTTCCAGCAGCTGGTGCAGGGGAGTCCAGCAGGAATCAGATCGGAGCTTCTCCTATCTGCCTGAGTTGGGTTTGTGTTTGTTTCTCTGGTCTTTTCAAGGACAAACAAAATATAAATGGTGCAGTTTTGGAGATTCTGCATCGGAGTTACACGCTCTTCTATTTGCATTTAAAATGGGCGCTGCACAATATAAAGATGAACAGTAAATTTAATGTTGCTAACTCATAACTTCATTTTTCTTAATAGAGATTGATGTTAAGTAGCAGATAAAAACCACCATGAAGCTTCAAAGGGAGAGAGACCACAGGAGAAAGGAAACCATTCTCATCCTAGTATCTCTCACAGCACCTTGTTCTCAGCCTTTCCTTTAAATTATGCGCTGGGCCTGGAAAGTTACACTGGCCCTGGTTGCAGAGATTCTTGGTGTCTGGGAAGTTTCCGGAACTGTAGAGGGAAGGGGGTTGGGTAAAACCCTCAAGCCGAGGTTGCCAGTAGCTATTCCATTTTGCTGGGCATTTGAGCTGTCACTGCTGTGGACTCTCAACGTCACCCAGTGACAGAGCTGGAGGAGGAAGTCAGGAGTCTCAGGCTAGGCAGCAAGTGCTCTGGCTGTGCCTGAGGTTGGCATTCAGCATTTGAGCACACACGACCCAGGGGAGAAGGGCAGCTATGATTCCTGAGGGAAAAAAGCAATGGGCATGGAGGTGCCAGATAAAATACAGGACACCCTGGTAAATTTTAATTTCAGATCAACAGTAAATAATTTATTGGTATAAGTATGTCCCACACCATGAAATATTTGAGATATACTAAAAAATTATTCATTGTTGGTCTGAAATTCATATTTACTGAACGTTCTGCATTTTTATTTGCTTGATCTGGCGACCCTACCAGCACAGAAAGTTCCGAGATGCAGATTCTAACCCTCCGAGAGGTCTGAGTGCTGAGGGCCACTGCTTCTCAGGCCTCGGTGCACGGTGCACAAGGAGCCCCCTTTCCCCATCCGGGTGAAGGAGCCTCAAGTGGACACAGCAGAGCTAGATCCAACACCTAGGCTTCCAAGGGCAAACTTAGTCCAAAGAGCTGAGATTTGAGAGCAAGGCAGTGATGGGGGTGGGCACGACAAGCCATTAACGGAGATTCGGGTGCAAAGGGGAGATTGGGCTCACTCCAGGGATAAGGCAGCGTTCTTCACACTCATCAGGCCCTTAAGTCCCTGTAGTGAGCTGAAAAATACTGACCCCCCAGCTCCAAGCTCGTCAGTCTGGGGAGGGACCCAGATGCCTATCTTTTTACATAGTTCCTTGAGGCTCCAGGGACTTGCCAAGGTTTAACACCGCTGGAGCCTGAGCGTTTGCGGAGTGGGGATGCCGGGGGCCGGGCACTGCCTCGGGGACCTCTCCCTGGCTAGAAGCGGATGCAGAAGGGCAGAGGCGGACCTCAGCGCTGTCCCGGTCCCCAGTCCAGCGCCCTCCACTGCAGGCGCGGTGTTTCAGGCCGAGAGGGAGGCGCCGGCACCTCAGGGAGCTGCTGGTTCTGGCTGCGGCCAGCGACGGTCTCTGGACTCCCAGGGTGGCGCCCCGCTCTCGCTAGTCCGGGGAGCCGGGGTTTCTGGGTCCGCCTTGTGTCAGTTTGCAGCGTAGCCCGCGGGGAGCGCCCGGGTGCGCACGGCTCCTCAGGTTCGAGGGAGTCCCGGAGGGGTGGGTGTCGCGGTGGGGTGCTGGAGCGGGATCTCGGGTGCGAGCCTCGGGCATCGCCTCCCCACTGGTCGGGTGTGCTCAGCCCTTCAGAGGCTGGCGGTGGGTTCCGCCCGCCGTCTTCTAGAGGTTCGCACTTCGCTGGCCCTTGGGAGGGACGCAGCTGGTCGCCGGTACCTCCCTGCCCCGGGTAGGCTGCGCTTTTCTTCTAGGCACCTCCGCAAGATTCTTCCAGGCTTTTCTGCTCCGCGCGGTCGACAGTCGATTGGGAAGGAAATTACATGTTTAAAAAAATACAGGACAGTTACCAGAACATATCGAAACGAATGCTGTTTCTGAGCTGATGTGATGGGAGAGGAGGGCATCCCAGTCCGGCCGGACCCGACCCTGTTCAGCGATGTGTTCGGGAGGGAGGTTTAATACTTAGGGAATCACTGATGCTGGTACTAACGGTAGCGCCTTCCCTAAAGCAGAGTATCACAGAAAACAAACCCAAAACCTCAGACAAACAAACCCACAGAAACAACAAGCGGGCACACTTTGGGGTGAGGTTTTCTCTCCTGCGGTCTAAGTACTGTATTTGAATAATTTCCTTTGTAGAAACTAGTGTTAGCTTTGGGGAAATGGTCAGTCTCACGCGACCGGATATTTCTTTTTCTCTCTTCCTTTTATTTCAAAAATTTATTCCACTCAACCTTTATTTGCCAGCCTCTGAGTCAGACTCTGTAAATACGAAAACCAGTAAATAATAGGAAACCACCCCTGCTGGTGGGAAACCCACAATTTAACTTTGGGGAAGCAAAGTTGTAAACAGTGCCTACAACGTGCTCCGGGGCTTCATCAAAGCACGGAGGAACACGTTAGTGATTTCTTAAAGTTTATTATGAAAAATTTCAAAACAAAAGTAAAAAATAGTACAATGAATTCTCGTTACCCAGACTTACGAAATTATTAACATACTGTCTATCTCATTTCACCTATGCCTCTCTCGCTCATACACAGCGGTAATAAGTTTGATTACTTACTACAAAATTCGCCCACTCTAAATGATTTTTAGTAAATACCTAGTCATGCAACCACCATCATAATCCAACTGTAAGATACCCCCACCTCCCCAAAATTTCACTCATGATGTTTTGCAATTCTTGGCTCCAGCCCTGGGCAAACATTTGATATTTTTGTCTCTTAACTTGCTTTCCCCAGCATTTCATATTAATGGAAGTATATAATATGTGTTCTTTTGCATCTGATTTCTTTCGCTTAGAATTATGTTTTCAAGGTTCACTCATGTTGTAGCATATATCTGTACATTCTTTTTTTAAATTGGTGAACAATATTCCATTGTGTGAATATACCACATTTTGTTTACCTGTTAGTAGTTTTTTAAAAAAAAATTTTTAATTTGGTACTGGGGATTGAACTCGGTATCTTGCACTTGTGAGGCGGGCGGTGGAACCACTGAGCTAAATCCCCGGCCCTACCTATTATTAGTTGATGATACATTTGGGTCATTTCCACTTTTTGACAGTTATGAATAATGCATTTATGAGCATTCACGTTCCAGTTTGTGTGTGGACATATGTTTTCATTTTTCTTTGATAAATATCTAAGTAGAATTGCTGGGTATTGTGGTAAATTTATATTGAACATTTTAAGAAACTGCCCATTTTTTTTTTCCAAAGTACTACACCATTTAAAATTCCCACTGGGGCTGGGGATGTGGCTCAGGGGTAGAGTACTTTTCTAGCATGTGTAAGGCCCTGGGTTCAATGCTCAATACCACACATGTACACACAAAGTGCACACAAACACATTACATCAATATGGTATATATGTCATAATTACTGAACCAATATTGATATGTTATTATTAACTAAAGCCCACATTTTATTTAACTTTCTTTAGTTTTTAGCTAATATCCCTTTTCTGTTCCAAGATCTCACATGACTTTTATTTTATTTTATTTATATAGGTACCAGGGATTGAACTTGGGACCTTGCACTTGCACAGCAGGTGCTGGAACCACTGAGCTAAATCCCCAGCCCTCACGTGACATTTAGTTCTCACATCTCCTGAGTTTCCTCTTGGCTATGACAAAGTCTCAGACTTTGTAAAATTTATTTATTTATTTTGGTACTGGGGATCGAACTCAGGACCTTGGCCTTAAGAGGCAGGCAGCAGCACCACTGAGCTAAATCCTTGAACCCTATTTGTTTTTTTATTACTATATGTTTGCAGTTCATTATGTTTACATTTGTCTTTAAGGGTAGATATGTGTGCTTAACATATCTTTATTCTTATTCTCCTTCTCGTTTCCTCCCGCTCTGCTCCCTCTGTGGCTCCCCTTCCCATTTGCAAAAGACCCATCTCCCTGTTTCCTATTTTTTATATTTTAAAAAATTATTTATACTTTGGGCTTCTCATATAAGAGAAGTTATGCAATATTTAAGCTTGTATGTATGATTTCACTTAATATTATGGTCTCAAGGTGCATTCATTTTCCTACCAATGACTCAAATTTATTATTCTTTATGGCAGAATAATCCTCCATTTTATATAGATACATTTTCTTTATCCATTGATCTGTTGATGGATATGTAAGCCCCTTCCAAGATTTAGCTATTATAAATTGTGCTGCTATAAACATGGGTATGCATGTATCACTATAATATGTCTTTAACTCTTTCAGGAAGATACCTAGAAGTAGAACACCTGAGTCAAATGGAATTTCTAGTTTTAGTTTTTTGAGGCATCTGCATACAGATTTTCATACTTATTGTACCAGTTTACATTCCCACCAATAATGCACAAGGGGTCCTTTTTCCCTGCAGCCTCGCCAGTACTTGTTGTTTTTTTTTTGGTACGGGGGATGGAACTTGGGACCTTGCCCTTGCGAGGCAGGCACCAGAACCACTGAGCTAAATTCCCGGCCAATATTTGTTATCATTTGATTTCTTGGTGATAGCCATTCTTTCTGGAATAAGATGGAATGTCAGTGTCATTTTAATTTGCATTTCTTTAGTGGCCAGAGATGTTGAACATTTTTCCATGTACTTATTGGGCATTTGTACTTCTAATTTCTGTGGGGGGGGGTACTGGGTGTACTTCTAGTTTCTGAGAAGCATCTATTCATTTGTTTGGTTTTTTGTTGGTTTTTTTTTTTTTTGGTACCAGCGATCAAACTCAGGACCTTGGGCTTGCGAGGCGTCTATTCATTTCTATTGCCCATTTCTTGGTTGGGTCTTTTTTGTTTTGGAATGTCTAGTTTTAAATTTTTTTTTCTTATATATTCTAAATATTAGTTCTGTCTGAGGTATAGCTGGAAAAAAATTTTTTTTCACATTCTGTAGGTTGTCTTTTCACTCTGTTGCTTGTTTCCTTCGCTGAGCAGAAGTTTTTCAATTTATCATAATCTCATTTGTTGATTCTTTGTAGGGAACAGGGAAAGGGGACGTTACTAGAACCTCTGCAGTAAGTCCTAGTCTCCTGCAAGCCACGGCAGCACAAGGCGAATTATAGGAAAGGTAGAAAAATTAAACCGAGAAGAAACTGACCTTTGGGTCTGATCAGTGCTGCTCTGGGTGGCAAAGACGAAAGCCCCCACTTTACCGCACCTTTTATTCAGTACATCGGGAGAAACAAAGTGTAACAAATGACTTGCAGAGAGTTCAGTACATCCTGGGTAAATAAGATGTAACAATCCAAGAACAAGGAGGAACTGAGTAGATATTTGTTCCTCCCAGGATGTTTTTAGCTCCCAGGATGTTTTTAGCCCCCAGGATGTTTCTTGTCCTGGAGAATCACAGACAGCATCACCGGATCATTGAGGTCTCAGTTGTGACTGGAGGCCAAAATGGAATTAAAGTCTCAGAATTCCGTAGCTGGGCTGTAGGCAGGAGAACTAAACTAACCAAATGATTTTTCCCTAAAATTATGCAGCAGTGCTCCCGACAATTCTTGATGTTATTTCTTGTGCCATTGTAGTTCTGATCAGAAAGTCCTTGCCTATGCATATGTCTTCAAGAGTTCTACCTATATTATCTTCCACCAGGTTGAGTTCTATTTTAATATTTAGATCTTTGATCCATTTTGATTTTAGTTTAGTACGTGGTGAGAGATAAGGGTCTTGGGTCAATCTTCTGGACATGGATAGCTAGTTTTACCAGCACCATTTCTTTTTCTTTTTCTTTTTTTTTGGTACCAGGGATTGAACTCTGGTCCTTATGCTTGCAGGGCAGGCGGCGGAACCACTGAACTAAATCCCTGGCCCACCAGCACTATTTATTAAAGAAGCTTTTCTCCACCATGTTTTTGGCCACTTTGTCAAAGATCAGATGGCTGAATGTATCTTGGGTTGTTTCTGCATCCTCTATTCTGTTCCATTGATCTACTTGTCTGTTTTTGTGCCAATACTATACTGCTTTTGTCATTGTAGCTTTGTAATATAACTTGAAATCCACAACTGTGATGACTCCTGCTTTGCTTTTTTTGCCCAGGATTTCTTTTTGCTATTCTGAGATTTTTCTGGTTCCATATGAATTTTAGGATTGTTTCCTCTAGTTCTGTAATGTATGTTTGATTGGGATTGCATTAAATCTATGTATCAGTTTTGGAACTATGGCCATTTTGACAGTATTAGTTCTGTCTATCCAGGGAATGTCTTTCCATTTTTTTTTCTACTGTTCTTTTCAGTCTCCTTTTTCAGAGTACTGTAGATTTTTGTTACAGAAGTCTTATACTTCCTTGGTTAGAATAATTCCTTTTTTCTTTTTTTTGGAGACAAGGTCTCACTATGTAGCCCAGGCTGGCCTTGAACTCACAGCAATCCTCCTGCCTCAGCCTCCTGAATGCTGGGATTACAGGTGTGCACCACCATACCTGGGTCAGGATAATTTTTAAGTTTTTATTTTTTATTTTTTTGGTACTGGGGATCGAACTCGGGACCTTGCGCTTGCGAGGCAGGCGCCGGAACCACTGAGCTAAATCCCCGGCCCATTTTTAAGTTTTTAATTTTTCTTGAGGCTATGATGAATGATATTGTTTTCCTAATTTCTCTCTTGGTGAGTTCATTGTTGGTTCACAGGAAGGCTATTGATTTTTGTGTATTGCTTTTCTATCCTGCCACATTGCTGAATTTGATTATTCTAGGAATCTTTTGGTGGAATATTTTTGGTCCTCTATGTAAAGGATAATGTCATCTGTGAATAATAATTTGACTTCTTCCTTTCCTATATGTACCCCTTTTATTTCTGTCTCTTGCCAGATTGCTCTGACTGTTGTTTTGAGTACTATTTTTGAACAAGAGTGGTGATAATGGACATCCTTGTCTTGTTTCTGATTTTAGAGGGAAAACTTTCAGCTTTTTTCCCCATTTAATATGATTTTGGCCATTGGTTTGTCATATATAAGTTTTATCAGATTGAGTTAAGAAAGATCCTTCTATACTTATTTTCTTCAGAGTTTTTGTCATGAATGGATGTTGGATTTTGTCAAAAGCATTTTCTGTGTCTATTGAGATGATCATGTGATTTTTGGTCTTGCTTCTGTTTATGTTGTGTGTGTTACATTTATTGATTACATATGTTGAACCATCCTTGTTTCCTTGCATGAAGCCAGGTTTGCCATGATGTAGGATCTTTTTGATGTCTTATTGCATTCTGTTTGCCAGTATCTTGTTGAGGACTTTGGCATCTGTGTTCCTGAAAGAGATTGACTTGTAGCTTTCTATTTTAGTTGGGTCTTTGTCTGGTTTTGGAATCAGGGTATTGGTAGCTTGCAGGAATAAGTTTAGAACTACTCCTTTTATTTCAGTTTCATTAAAGAGTTTGAGGAGTATTGACCTTATATCCTCCTTGAAGTTCTTGTAGAATTCAGTGGTGAATCCATCAGATCCTGGGCTTTTCTTAGTTGGCATGTTTATATTACTGCCTCAGTTTCACTGCCAGTAATTGGATTGTTCAGATTGTTTATGTTTTATTGGTTCTGCTTTGGTAATTCATATGTGTCTAGGAATCTGTCCATTCCTTCAAGACTCTAATTTTTCATAGTAGTTCCTAATAATCTTCTGATTTTCACAGTGTCCATTGTGATTTTGCCTTTTTCATTTCTAATTGCATTGAGATGGTATTTTCTTTCCATCTTTTGATAAGGTTGACTAAGTGTCTGTCTTGTTTATGCTTTTGAAGAAGTAGCTCATTCTAGAATTTGTTGATTTTTTGTATTTTTTTTAGTTTCAATTTCATTAATTTCTGCTCTGATCATTGTAATTTCCTTCCTTGTACTAGGTTTGGGTTTGGACTATTATTGTTTTTCCAGGATTTTGAGGTGCATCATTATGTTGTTTATATGATCTCACTCTGTTTTTCTGATGTGAGCTTTCATAGCAGTAAACTTCCCTCTTTGGACTGCTTTCATTGTATCCCATAGGTTATGCTATTTTGTACTGACATTAGTGTTTGATTCTAGCAATAGTTTCATTTCTTCCATGACTCACTGAATGTTCAGAGGTGTATTATATGATACTCAGATGTTTGTAAAATTTGGGGTTTTTTGTGGTTGATTTCTGGTTTCTGTGCATTATGAGCTGATAGTACTATAGTGAATCTTCTGTATTTATTTAAGCAGGTTTTATGAACTACAATGTGGCCTATTTTTGGGGAATGTACCTTGTGTTGCTGAGAAGACTGAATATTCTGTTAGTAGGGTAAAGCACTCTGTATATATCTATTAAGTCCATTTATTTGAACATGTGGTTCAGCTCTGATTTTTTTGGTTAATTTTTTGTTTAGTTGATCTACTTTTTAAAAATTCTTTTATTGGTACATTTTAGGTATACAATATGTTTACATTTATCATTGGGTGCTTGTACCTGTACATGATGAATCTTTGTTCTTATTTTTTTCCCCATTACCTGTGTGCCCTTCACCCACTCCACCCTTCCCTATTTACATAGATTTCATTTCCATTTTTTTTCTTTTCTCATACTTTTTCCTTTCCCTTCTTTCCTTTCCCCTTCCCCTCCCACCACCCCTACACCTTTGGACCTTTAAATATTTCAAATTATCAATTATTTTAATCATTTTAATCCTTATTTACACTTTCAGTTTCTCACACCAGAGAAACTATTCGGTATTTACACATGTGTGTCCTATTTATTTCACTTAAGAGTATGGCCTCAATATGCATCCATTTAGCTATAAATGTCTCTAGTTTCTCATTCTTTATGGCTGAGTAGTACTCCATTGTATAAAAACCCACGTCTTCTTTATCCAGTTTCCAGTTGATGGGCACTTGGGCTGTTTCCAAGCTTTAGCTATTACAAACTGTGCCACTATAAACATGGATGCACATATATCACTGTGGTATGATTCTTTTAATTCTTTGAGGAAGATCCCCAGCAGGGGAATAGCTGGGTCAAATGAGACCTCTAGTCCTAGTTCTTTGAGGTATCTCCATACCGATTTCCACAGTGGTTGCACCAGTCTGCACTCCCACCAACAATGGAGAAGGGTTCCTTTTTCCCCACACTCCCACCAGCACTTGTTATTGGCTGATTTCTTGATAGCAGCCACTCTTTCTGGGGTGAGGTGCAATCTCAGTGTTGTTTTCATCTGCATCTCTCGAATGACCAGTGATGTTGAACATTTTTTCATATATTTATTTGCTGCTTTTACTTCTTTGTCTGAGAAATGTCTGTTCATTTCAGATGCCCATTTTTGAATTGGGTCTTTGAATTTGTGGGGGTCTGATTTTTTTCAGTTCTTTATATATTCTAGATAGTAGACCTTTGTCTGAGGTACAGCTGCTAAAAATTTTTTCCCAAAGTGTAGGTTGTCTCTTAGCTCTGTTGGTGGTTTCTCTTGCAGTGCAGAAGCTTTTTAATAAGATGAGATCCCAGTTGTTGAGTCTCTCTGCTAGTTCCCGAGGTACTGAGGTTTTGTTCATAAAGTCTGTTCCTATGCCAATGTCTTCAAGAGTTCTACCTAACTTATCTTCCAGTAAGTGTAGTGTTTCTGTCTTAATATTTAGATCTTTAATCCACTTTGATCTTAGTTTAGTGCATGGTGATAGGTATGGGTCTAGTTTTAATCTTTGGCAGGTTGAAATCCAGTTTTTCCAACACCATTTATTAAATAGGCTACTTTCCTCCAATGAGGGTGGTTGGCTCCTTTGTCAAAAATGAGGTGGCTGAGTATGTCTGAAGTTGTTTCTGCATCTTCTAATCTATTCCACTGATCCTAGGGTCTGTTTCTTTGCCAGTACCATGATGTTTTTATCACAGTAGCTTTGTAGTATAGTTTCAAGTTGGGGATTGTGATACCCCCAGCCATGTCTCTGTTGCCTAGAATTGCTTTTGCTATTCTAGGTTTCTTCTAATTCCAAGTTAATTTTTGGATTGTTTTCTCTAGTTCTGTGACGTATATTGTTGGAATTTCAATCGGCATTGCATTAAATCTACATAGTAGTTTTGGAAGTATGGCCATTTTCACTATATTGGTTCTTCCTACCCAGGAACAAGGGATGTCTTTCCATTTTCTGATATCCTCCTTGATCTCCTTTTTCAGAGTGCTGTAGTTTTCAGTGTAGAGGTCTTCTGCTTCCTTTGTGAGGTTGATTAGTTGATCCATTTGTCAAAGTGTGTATTGGGATCCCCCACTGTGTTTATTTTAGTATTTATTTATTTGATCTTTTATTTCTAATAGTATTTGTCTTATGAAGTTGGGTGCACCAGTGTTCAGTGCATTGTGTATTTACTATTGTTATCTCTTCCTGTTGAAGTTTCCCCTTAATATGCAGTGACCTTTGCATCTTCTAATCAGTTTTAACTTGAAGTTTACTTTGTCTGAGAATAACACTTGTTACCCTCATTTGCTTTTGGAGTCCTGATCCAGGTATATTGTTTTCCATCCTTTGATTTCTAATCTATGAAATTTTTTTGATTAGATGAGTCTCTTGAATGTAAAATACTCTTGGTTTTTGTTTTTGATCCAGTCTGCCAATCTGTGTTTTTTTTTTGTTTTTTGTTTTGGTACTGGTAATCAAACTTGGCACCTTGCGCTTGTGGGCCAGGCAACAGAACCTCTGAGCTAAATCCCCAGCTCCAAACTGTGTCTTTCAATTGGGGAGTTGAGGCCATTTACATTGAGAGTTGTTACTGAAAGGTATTGACTTATTCCTGTCATTGTATTCTTATTCTGTTGTTGACTCTTATTTTTCTCCTTTTGTTTAATGTATAATTCCATCCAACATTTTGGCTTTGTTGGTTTCATTGTTTCTGTCTAGGATATTTTCGAGTATTTTCTGGGGGGCTCGTTTGGCATTCATGAATTTCTGAAGATGTTTGTCATGGAATGTCTTTATTTCTCCATCAATTTTGAAAGAAAGTTTTGTAAAATATATTAGTCTGTGTTGGCAGGTTTTTTTTCTTTGGTGGGAGGGCTTGAAATTCTTCACTCCAAGCTCTCTTGGACTTTAACACATTTACAACAGGGCTGTAATTCATATGTGTCACTGCCAGGTGGCTCTGATTTGAACTCAATTGTTCCAACCAGCTTGACCTACTGGTGGCACATGCATGAGTGTCCCATTGGGTGGCTTGTGCCGCTTTTCAGGGGGTCTTTAATTACAGTACTACAAAGAAAGGCATTGATTTAGCAGACTAGATGTCATCATATTACAGTTCTTTAAGAAAAACATTAAAATGGTATAAAAATTATAATCCATTAATTTATGGTATAGCAGTTGTAAATGTATATTATATACACCAGCAATGGGATACTTATAAGATTAAAATTTAGAGAATTAATTTTTAATAAACTATTCATAAGTATAAATTTCTTTTAATTTAATGAAATACATTTGATGATTCTTACAATAATTTTAATTAGTATGGAAACTATTAATTTATATATATACTTGGGGAGTAATTATTCAAATTCAAGCAACTGACTAGATTTGGTCAATTTATAGAATTTTAAAATGTTTTTGGTACTGGGGATCAAACTTGGTTCCTTGTGCTTGCGAGGCAGGCGGTGGAACCACTGAGCTAAATCCCTGGCCCAGAATTTTAAAATTTTTATTAGTAAAAAGACCAATAAAAGTGATTAGATCTGTTCATACCACCAGTGGTACAAGCTACCTGATGGGACAGTCATGGATGTACCACCAGTGATTCAAGCTGGCAGGAACATGTTAAAGTTTGTGTTGAAAAGTCGGCTGTAATCCTGATGAGTTTACCTTTATAAGTGATTTTTTGTTTTCTCTGACACCTTTTTGGGGGGGGGGTAACCAGGGATCAAACTTGGGACCTTGTTCTCTAACAGCTTTTAAGATCCTGTCTTTGTGTTGGACATCGAGGATCTTGACTAGGTTGTGTCAAGCAGAGATTCTTTTATCATTGTAGTTATTTGGTGTTCTATAAGCCTCACTTAACTGTTGAGTTCTTTCCCCCCACTTAGAAAGTTTTCTACTGGTCTCTGTAAACAGATTTTTTATTCCATGGGTGCTGTCCTCTTATTTCTCTCTAATTCCAGTTATCCTTAGGTTAGTCTTCTTTGGATCATCTAGTCACTATTGGATGAATTTTTCTTTCTCTATTATCATTTTTAAGATTTTTCTGAGTATATTATCATGTGATCCCATTTTGTCCTCAATTTCTGAGACCTTATCCTCACTTTAGTCATTTTTGTTGTTTATGTATTCAATAGAATTCTTTATCTCTGGGATTTCTGTTTGGTACCTCCCCCCCCCCCCAGTCTATTTTTTTGATGAATTTGGCATTCCTGTCTTTTTTAAGTCTTTTTTTTTCTTTTGAGACAGGGTCTCACTGTGCAATTCAGGCTGGCCTTGAACTCACCCTCCTATCTCAGTCTCCCAAGTGCTGGGATTATAGGTGTGCACCACCACACCCAGCCTCATGTTTTGAACAGTTTTGGTCACCTCCTCTAATATTTTATTTGTTTCTTCCAAAACCACATTGATTTGTTAGTTCCTCTATCTTTTAGGTTATGTCATGTTTGAGTTCACTGAATTTCCCTCTTTAATCATTATGTGCCGTTCAACTATCTGGTGTTTGATTTCTTTTCCATTGGAATCTTTAGAGTATTTTCTTGTTTTTTCATGTTGCTCTGTGTGTGTGTGTGTGTGTGTGTGTGTGTGCACGCATGTGTGTACATGTGCTGAGGGTTAAGTTCAAAGTGAATGAAGAGAATTTGTTGTTGGTATAAAGATCTCTTTAGTTAGGTTCTGTTTTTCAGAGATCTTGGATTCATTTGTCAAGAGGTATTGTTTACCTGTTCAGTCTATTCAGTTTGATTGGGTTGGACCCTGTCATTGTATTTGTAAGAAGAGAGTTTCTACTGGTCATAACAACATCAATAGATCTGACCATACATCAGCATAAGTATTGAAACTTTAAAAAAAAATTTTCCCTTTTATCAGTTACCTTCATAGTCTATACTATATTATTATTGGCAGTTAGGCTGTGATGTGGAGGGAGAAGGGAAGGAAAGAGGAAGGAGAAAAGGAGAGAGGTAAGTCACTTGGAGGAGAGGGAGATAACAAATATTAATAAGTAAAAAAAATTGATAGGGGGTCAGACTCTGTTGGAGGTATTTTATAGTTGGAGTGAAGGTTAACATTGAGGGGGTTTAAGATAACATTTGTGGGGGCAGGGAGAGGGATCTAGATGAAGGAGATCCCATATTCATCTTGGTGTTCTCCCTCCAGGGGCTTTCTGCCTAATATATCACCAGAAGTTCTCTGCCCTAGCCTTGCGTTCCCTCTGTTCCTTTGTGCTCAGATCCCAGACTGCCCCTGACTCAAGAGCTCTGCTTTCCAACCCGTGGAACTGGCACAGTCCCAGGGCCTGGCAGAGGGTCTCATTTCCTGTGTGGGATGGTAGGTGGTGGTTAGGGTTTCTTGCTCAGAACTTTCTGGTGTTTGTGGAAACAAGAAGAAAGCACTTGCTCCAGACATACTGTTCAGTCTCACTCCCCCATGTCTCCAGGGATGTGACCCATGGGTCCCTGCCCATGTGCTCAGCACACCCACAGTTCTGTGTTCAGCCTCTCTCTACCTAGGGGCAGGGGGTGTCCCTTGTCAATGCTGGGTGGTGAGTAGGATGCTGCTGGGATACAACATTCCGGATGTTTGGGAGGGTGATGAAGAGGAGGGACTTGCCCATCATAGCTTCCCTGGGGGCCCAACCACAGTTTACTCCATGCTGGGTTTCCTCTTCTAGGTGGGAAGGATGTATGTAGGCAGCCTATCCCAGGAGTCTGGCTTCTGCAGCACTGACTCCTTCCCACAGGCTGTTAGAATCATTCCCCAAATGGCTTGTTCTCCAGGTAAAGGGTGTAAGGAGAGGTGTGGACTTGCTGGCATGCTTCCCTTTCTCAATAACCCAGATATAGGGTTATAACCTAGAAGATTTGTCTTTCAAACTGATTTTCAGTTTTTGGGTATGATAGCCTTCTATTTCGGAATACCTATATTTTGGTGACTCTTCGAGTATCTCCAATGCACTTCCTTCTCTAGTAAGTCATGTTGGAATCTCCCCATTTTCTTTATCTTTGTCTTGGCCTTAAATGACTAATGCAAGATTTTTTGTTTTTGGGTTATTTTGGCTTTCTTTTTCCTGAGATGGGAGTGTCTCACTTTGTTGCCCAGGCTGGCCTTGAGCTTGAAATCCTCCTGTCTCAGTCTCTAGTCTCAGTAGCTATGATGACAAGAATAAGCCTCTGTGCTTAACTACATAGTAGTTTTGCATACTATTTAGGCATTTTGCAGACCATACTTCAATTGGGATTTTTCTGATGTTTTTCCTCATGAGTAGAATGGAGGTATGGGTTTTTGAGAAGAAGATCTGAGAGGTAAAGTAATGAGGTGCCACAGTAAACATCACAGACTGGGTGATTTAAATAATAAAAATGTACTTTCTTAGTTTCTCACACTCTCAGAGGCTAGAAGTCCAAGATCGAGGTGTGGCAAGATTGGTGTCTTCTGAGATTTCTCTCCTTGGCTTCTAGATGCTGTCTATCCCCTGTCATCACATGGTTGTTCACCTTCTCATAAGAACATCATTCATATTGGATTAGGATCCACCCAATGACCTAGTTTCACCTTAATTACAGTATTCTTTAAAGACTCTGTCACCAAATACAGTTACATTCTGAGGTACTAGAGGTTATGACTTTAACATAAGTATTTGGGAATGAGGGGACACATTTCCACTCATCAATGGCATTCTCATATCAGTGCTACATTGTTGTTACCATCTCACATGGATTGCAGCCCAAGTAAGATGAAATCATACATAGACTAGTTCCAAGGCTCTGCTGTGTATGATACTGATGTCTCTTGTCACCAAATGGCTAAGGATTCTTTTGCTCAATTTGTATAAAAATCATCAATAGGCAAAGGACAGCTCTTTAGTGTGAATAGTGCTAAGCTTTGAGTGCCAGCAGTTGTAGGTTCTTAGGGTTAGTGGCCCTCCTCACTACTTTTAACACCAACAGCACCAACAGCCCTTCGTGTTACTAGCTCTTAGTGTACCTGCTCAGCTTGCTCTACTTGAGATAGAAATCATGCATAGCAAAAATACAACATCTAAAAGAGGCTTTATTAGGACAGGGCAACCCACTTTCCAGTCCCCCTCCTGTCTCTCTTAGACAGAAGCTTTCCTCCTCTCAATAAATTTTTCCTACTCTTTTAGTATATGTGCTGCTGAAGAGAGCACAATTTTTCCTACTCTTAACCTCCATTGTTCCTAGAATTCATTCTTTGATTTTAGAGAACATGAACTCACATTTCAGATACCTAGCAGGTTTGGGAGTTACATCTCTTTCCCCTATATCACTTTGAAGTTCTTCCACCGAGATTACTGGACAGATAGGCTGCCAAACTCCAAGAGGTTATACAAATGGAACCAATGACAAAATGTGCTAGACTTCTTTTATCAGGACCCACCATGTGGGACTGTGTGATTCCAAATTCAATTACTCCCCTAGCCTCTATTGTATTTAAAAATTAATGGTTAAAATGTGCTTGTTAGTTCTGGGATAATAGATAAAATCTGTAGCAAAACGAAGTTCCTAAGTAAATTACTCAACCCCTTGTTTATCCGGAGAACGAATGTTCCCGGGCCCACTGTCGGTAGAACAATCCATCAATGTGTCTGCCGACCATCAGTACGTGACAGTTGACCACTAACCTTTGTTCCTTTTTTTCGTACATCTACATGTTTAAACTCCCCCTCAACCCCCTATAAAACAGCCTCAGACTCTGAGCCAGTTGCCTCTCTAAGCTATTTTGCTTTGGGAGTGCCGTCTGGCCAGACTAATAAAGGTCTGTTTTATTTTCCAACTTGTCCAGTGTGTTCCTTCCTGGGTGTTCGTCGCTGCAGTCAGCTCCTCGGAGCGTTTGGTAAGGCCTTCGGTCTTACATTTTGGAGGCCCCAGTGAGATCCCTGGGTAAGGAACCCCGGTTCAGCCAAGACTCTGTGGCGGGATCCAGCAGGAGACTCATAGGCACAGACCTCAGAAAAACCTCCGGCGGTAAGTTTTTGGCCGGTTGCAACCGTTTGTTGTTAGGAGTGAGGTGGCTGACGAGCCGGTAAGCCTCCCCTAACCCCAAGGTTCCTGACGAGGAACAAGAGAAGATTTAGTTTCGGTTCTGTTGTGCCGCCTGTTCGTCATATGTTAATGTCCTGTCCGTTTTGTGTTTACTTCTTTTCCAAACCATCGAGGGCAGAGATGGGAGGATCCGGCTCCAAGAATACTCCGTTGGATTTTCTTCTCACTAATTTTAAATTGGCTTTTTCCCCCCCGAGCAGGAGGACGAATATGGGGTTAAATTTTTTCGTGGAAAACTTCACTCCCTGTGTCAATTGGAGTGGCGGGCCTTTGGAGTTGGATGGCCAGCCAAGGGCTCCTTTGAGCCGAGCCTCTGCCAGGTGGTATGGAAAAAGGTCACTGGACACCCTAGCCATCCTGATCAGTTTCCATATATAAATATCTGGGTTCAGGCTTGTCAGGAGTCACCGGCTTGGTTGCAGCGTTGTTCCCTGCAAACAAGCTCTTGCATTTTGGTTATGACCTGAAGTAAACCCTGAGAGGCAAAAGCCCGAGCTCCCAAGCCAGTGCTCTCGCAAGATCCTGACCCCTTAGATCTTGAAATAAGACCTCCACCTTATGTGGAGCCATCATCCTCCTCTGATAAAATCTGCCCCAGATCTCAGAACCCCTTCTATCCTCCTCTTCCTGAAGAAGAAAAATCTCCAGATTCTGTAACCTCCCCTTCTCACACATGAACAGGAGCCGCTTATGGTCCCAGCAGGGCTCCCACTGAAGGGACTAATTCAGTTCCTCTTCTGCCTCTTAGGGAAATAGAACAGGGTCATTATGTCTATATCCCTTTCTCTACCAGTGATTTGTATAATTGGAAACATCAAAATCCCCCTTTTTCAGAAAAACTCCAGGCTTTGATCTCCGTCCTAGAATCTGTTTTTCATACCCGTGACCCAACCTGGGATGATTGCCAGCAACTTCTCCAAGCCCTTTTTACCTCTGAAGAAAGAGAAAGAATTAGAGGACAGGCCGTAAAATCGGTGTTAGGAGGAACGGAGGGCCAACTTGATGAACAACAGCGGGCCCGTATTGAGGCGCAACTTCCATCCACCTGTCCCCCATGGCAAGCTAATTCCTCGGGCGGGAGAGAAGCTCTCCACAACTACTGTCAGCATCTCCTAGCCGGCTTGAGGGGAGCCGCTCGAAAGCCTACCAATCTGAGTAAGGTAAGAGAGGTCCTTCAAGGGCCTGAGGAATCCCCTTCTGCCTTTCTGGAGTGTCTATTGGAAGCATACCGTATGTATACTCCAATTGACCCAGATGCCTCTGCAAATCGACAGGCAATTAATTTGGCTTTTGTTACTCAGTCGGCCCCAGATATTAGAAAGAAATTACAGCAAATGGAGGGGTTTGAGGGAGAAAATAGAAAAAAGTTGATGAGTGTGGCAATGAAGATGTTTAACAACAGAGATCCTTTTGAGGATAGAATGGCCAAAAAGATAGGAAAGGCAAACATTGCTGCCTTGGCAGATAGAGGTTTTGTCCAGAAGGAAGGAAAAAACAAAAAAGAAGATAAAAATAAAATATGGCCCTCACTAGAAAAGGACCAATGTGCATATTGCAAGGAAAAGGGCCATTATAAAAAAGATTGTAAAAAGTTAAAAAAAAAGAGACAAAAGGAGACTAAAAAGGAAAGAGATGGGGTTCTCTTGGTGGAAAAAGAAGATTGATGGGGCCAGGGCTCATGGCTTCTTGACCCCAATGAGCCTATGGTAACTTTAGAAATAGGGGGAACAGATGTCCAATTCCTTGTGGACACTGGTGCGGCCCATTCTGTCTTGAAGACCCCCCTTGGCACTCTTTCTTCCCTAAAGTCCTCCATCACTGGGGCCACAGAGAAGTCAGCCTCTTATCCTTGGACAACTAAAAGAACTGTAAATCTGGGAAAAGACACTGTTACTCATTCTTTTTTAGTTATCCCAGAATGCCCATACCCGCTGCTAGGGAGAGATCTGCTACGAAAATTGGGGGCTATTATTTCCTTTGAGCCTGAGGGAGAGACTTTCGAATTTAACCCACCCTCTGCCATTATGGTAACGGTTCCCCTTGAAGATGAATTCAAATTGTTAAAAGAGGGCTCAGAACCTCCTGAACAAAAATGGGACTATCTGAAGAAAAAGTTTCCCTGAGTATGGGCTGAAACAAATCCACCCGGTCTGGCCAAACACCATGCTCCTGTGGTGGTTCAATTGCTGGCCTCTGCCACCCCCTCCCATGTACGTCAGTACCCCCTCTGACTGGAGGCCAAAGTGGGGATATCCAAACACATCCACCGACTCCAGAAAGCCGGCATCCTGGTCCCTTGCCAGTCAACATGGAATACACCCCTGCTTCTTGTGAGGAAGCCTGGCACCTCAGACTTCAGACCAGTACAGGATTTGCGGGAAATAAACAGCCAGGTGGAGACCATTTACCCAATGGTACCAAACCCTATACTCTGTTGAGTCTCATCCCTCCTGATTATGTGTGGTACTAGGTATTAGACCTCAAGGAGGCATTTTTCAGTCTGCCTCTAACACCTGTGAGCCAGCCCCTCTTTGCCTTTGAA
>NW_004624824.1:1762713-1825612 GCF_000247695.1 Heterocephalus glaber
AAATAAAAATTTTTAAAAATACACAAACTTCTCTATATAAAGGACATTATTAAGAAAGTAAAGGGGCTTGGGATTTAGCTCAGTGGCACTGGATGCCCGCCTCACAAGTACAGGGTCCTGAGTTCGATCCCCAGTTGTGTGGGGGGGGGGAAGTAAAAAGACTAGCCAGGCAGAAAGAAGGAAAGAAGGAAGGAAGGAAGGAAGGAAGAAAGGAAGGAAGGCAGGCAGGCAGGCAGGCAGAGAGAGAGAGGAAAAGAGGAAGAAAAAGAAGAACAAAGAGGAAAAATCTACAAAGTGAGAGATAATATTTGTAAATTATATGTCTGATAAGGGTCTGGAATCTAGAATATATAAAGAATACAACTCAACAACAAAAAAAGAGACAAAAACATTTAATTTAAAAACAAAGGACCTAGGGCTGGGGATTTAGCTCAGTGGTTGTGGTGCCTGCCTCACAGGGGCAGGATCCTGAGTTCGATCCCTGGTACCAAACAAACAAACAAAATTAACCAAACAAAGGACCAAAATAGGTATTTTTCCAGAAAACATATATAAATGGCCAACAGATACATGAAAATGATGTTCCACATCATTCATCATTAGGTAAATACAAATCAAGACCATAATGAGATAATACTTCACATCTACTGCAATGACTATTATTTAAAAATGGAAAATACGTGCTGGTATGGGATGTGGAGAAACTGGACCCCTCATACATTGCTGGTGGGAATATAAAATGGTGTATGCTCAAAAAGTTAAATACATATTTCTAGTAATATGAATGAGCAATCCTGCTCCTAGATATAGGCCCCAAATCATCAAAAACATGTACTAAAAAATAAAACAATATGTACATACAAGTTAATTGCACCACAAATCACAGTACTTGAGAGGTGGAAACAGTCCACATATCTAACAATGGATGAATGGATAAACAAATTGTAGTATATACATATACAAGAATAGTATTCAGCAATTAAAAAATGAAGCACTGAGACAAGTATAGTAGTGTATGCCTGTAATCCCACATACTCAGGAGGCTGAGGCAGGAGGATCCCAAGCTCAAGGCCAACCAGGGCAACTTAATGAATCTCTGTCTCAAAAGAAAAATAAAAGGTAGCTCAGTGGTAGTGTGCTTGACTAGCACACATGAGCTCCTGGGTTCAATCCCAGTATCACAAAAAAGAAGAAGAAAAGCAAGGATACACACTTTAATATGGATGAGCCTTAAAAATGTGCTAATTGAAAGAATCCAGACACCTAATGTCATATGTTGTATAATGGAATTATATACGAAATATCCAGAATAGGCAAATCCTTTGATGTAGAAAGAAGATTGGAGGTTGCTAGGGCCTGGGGAGGGAGGGAATGAGAAATGACTGCTTAATGCATGTGAGGTCTCCTTTGGAATGAGGAAAATATTCCAGAATTTGATAGAGGTGCAGGGGGTGGGGGGCAGCAGGGATTTAGCTCAGTGGCGCCTAGCCTGCCTCGAAAGCACAAGGTCCTGAGTTCCATCCCCGGCACCGAAAAAAAAAGAATTAGGTAGAGGTGATGGTTGCATAATACTGTGATTTTACTATATACTAAACAGGATCATTAATTCAGTTGTTCACTTTAAAGTGATTAATTTTGCTGGGTGTGGTGGCACATGCTGAAATCCCAGCACTGTGAGAGGCTGAGGCAGAAGGATGACAAGCTTATGCCCCGCTATGACTTAGTGAGATCCTGTCTCAGAATTTTAAAAAATAACAATAATAAGGGCTGGGACTATACATCAGTGTGAAGACCCTGGGTTCAAGCTCCAGAACTACAAAAATTAATTTTATGTTATTCCGTTTTCACATTAATTTTTTCCCCTCTTAAATTCTTTTATTGGTACATTTTAGGTATACAATACAGTTACATTCATCATTGGGTGCTTTACCTTTACATGATGCATCTTGGTTCTTATTTTTTCCCCATTCCCCTGCCTCACCTTAATTTTTAAAAAAGTGTTGGGGATGGAGGAAGGGACAAGAAGATCCTCCAGCACTAGCCAGTTTCTTTGAAAAGCCACAGAATATTTTGCTCAGCTCTAAAGTTTAGTACTTGAGCCAACAATATATACTCGAACATGAAGGAATTTAAACCACAGGCTTATTCCTGGCTTCCTTCCAAGGAACCATTACAGTCAGGAATATCTGCTTCTGGGGGTAGGTTGGGCCTGTACCCTTCCTGAGAAGCAGGGTGTGGAATCTGTGCTTGTGGAAGACAGAGGCTCCCAGCTCTGGAACAGAGGTAGGTTCACCATTAGTCAAGGCACAGATACAGAAGAATCCTTGCTCTAATCCTAGTCTGGCCTTATCTCTCTGTGTGCCTTACACATGTCAGAGCCTTTTTGACTTTCTGTAAAATGGGATCCCTTCATTTTACTGAATTTTAGAACATTTTATTAGAATTCAATAGCTTGGTTACATGAACGTTTATTAGAAGACCAGGAATTCATCACAGATAGCTTTGGTAGTAAAGTTTGATTTAATGAGTTTGGATTGGTGTTTGATCCTAGGTGTGAAATTGGAGTCATAGGACTGTTTGTGACTCTGAATGGAGTGGGTGCTGTGAAGAAGTCAGCATATGAGACACATGGTCTGACCCCTCAGGTGACATCCTCCAGCAGGTATGGTGGCACAGACACAAGAAGCTGGGCTGTGTCCTCAACTTCGGGAACCACCTCTACTGGAAGGTTCAGCACAGCCCAAAGCAACCTCAACCTAAGTCCCTGAACCCTAAATCAGTGTGAAGAAACCGAAGAGTTCCCAAAGCCTGAAGTTACCACTGAGAAGCCCCCAGGGCTCAACAGCCACTGGGTCTCCATCTGCCATCTGTGGTTTCCACTTACAACAGGGCCAGTACCTTCCTGTCTGGCAATGTGCCTGCTGGGGAGAAGCCTGGCAATCAGAGGTCCTCTGCAGCCATCTAAAGGGAGAGGAGATGGATGAGCAAATGGAGGAATGAATGGATGGCAAAGCAGGCAATTCTGAAGAGCCCAGGGCAGCTGGGTTTCCTGAGAACATGCACATTCTTTTTCCCCCGTGGACCAGTTCTCCTGTGACTTGACAGGGTAAATGTGCCCAAGCAGGCTATACTGTCCTTCTCTGCCTAAACTTCTTTTAATTTTTTCATCGAGATCTAATTCACATCCTATAATGTGTACCCTTTTAGCATATACAATTCAGTGGCATTTAGTCTGCTCACAATCAATTCAGTTTTTGGTAGGTAGTACATTCATGTAGCTTAAAGTTCAATGATCACAAAGGAATAAATATATGTTAAAAATTCTTCTTCCCAGCCTGTCTCCCATAAATAAGATTATCTATTTTTGACTATGCCCTATAGATAAGTCTATGGAAATATAGCAAATGTATTCCCCCTTTCATACACAGTATATAGTAGAAAACTATGTAGTATCTGCATCTTGTTTATTTCATTTACAATGTGAAGATAACACTATACCAATACTGACCTTTTCATTCCTTTTTCCCCCCCAGTACCAGAGATTGAGCCCAGGGCCTTCACACTAAGCTACATCTCCAGACCTTTTTTATTTTCCTTTTGAGACAGGGTCTCACTCAGTCACTAAGTCACTTAGGGTGGAATCTAAATTGTGATTCTCCTTCCTAAGCCTCCCAAAGTGCTAGGGTTGCAGGTACGTGCCACTGTGGCCACCCGGCATTCTAGTCTACAGAGGGAGGGATAAACATTTATTAACAGGTATTTAGGTTGTTTTCAGTCCTTGATTTTCACAGGTAAATGCTGTAATGAAGAAGCTGGTGCATGGACATTATACATGTTTGAGAAGATCTGTTGAATCAAGTCCCAGAGGGAGATGTGCTTTTCTAATTCTGACATCTTTCACCAAATTACCCTCCATGGGGATCCACCAGTGTAGATTCTCACTAGAATTTATTCCAAAACCTACTGTGAAATACATGAACATCCATTGTAGCAGCGTTCATTACAGCTCCCAACTGCAAATCCCAAGTGGTCCTCAACAGGAAGGACTTGTACATTGTGGTCTCAGCATACAATGGAATACTATGCAGCCATGGAAAGAAGGAAAATACTGCTGTGTTATGTGTGTTAAAGAACCCAGACATGAAATGGCACTTCACTGCATGGCTTTGTGACATGAGTTAAGCAGGAAGTTAAGAGGAAGGAGCAATCTATGCCGAGAGAGATGGAGGCAATGATATCCCTTGGATGGTCTTGTCTTGTTCACATATGTATCTGTGTATGAAAATTCATAAAACCATGTATTCTTCCATGATTTTGGTCATGTTCCTGAGAAGTAGTAAGTTTGAAAAAGATGCCAGCACTGACGTGAGATAACCTGGCCATAGTAGCAACAGACTCCTTAGACACAAGGGTCAGACTGCAGCCTGACTCCTTTGTGGAGTCTTAAGCCACATGTTCATCTTGAGCTTAAGGAGGTGAAACACCTGGATCCCTCTGCTGTCTCCAGGGTTGTGGGGCTCTTCCTGTAGCCTCAAAGGCCCAATTCCACCTCCCAGCGAGTAGGACCAGATGGCTCTGTGTGCCTACATCACCTTCTCTCTTTTCTGTTCCCTGAGTATTGCTGTCTTTGCTTGCTTCCCAAAGTTATCCCCTAGACAGTTCCCTGAACCAGCTCTGAAGCATTTGTCCAGGTACTTAGAGTCTAAGGCAGATTCCCACTTCTACTTTCGCCTGTCCCATTTTGGCTGCTGCCTAAGAGACCATGCTTCCCTTCCCACCCAGCCCCCTGAAAGTCTGGCTATGTCCAGCCAGGAGAGTGGAAATGGTGCCAACTGACTCATGACAAATATCTCAGAGCACAATTTGTAAAAACTGTTGCAACCTGGGACTCACTGCTATGGTAAGGGGGGCCACCCCAGCAGAACTGTTTCCCGGGATTCTCCTGACCTGACCTATTCTCTAAATGGCATGTATACTAGGTGAGCTGAGCTTACTTCTCTCCAGACTCAGCCCAGGCCTGGGGTCCCCTGGCACTTGGCTCATATGCCTTCTCTTTGTGTAGAGTGACTCCCACCACCCTCTGAAGGTTCATGAGGAGACTTCATCCCTTGCTGGGAATGTGATGGTAGTTCTGGCCCTTCCCTTCCAGGTCTTCTGAGCCTTCATCTAGAAGGCATGCTTCTCCTGGGCCTGACGCAAGCATTAACATCCAGTTTTGTCCTTGCATCCCCATCCCTCTAGCTCAAGGGCTGATGGCAGCATCCTTCAGAAGGGACTAGAATCTTTGTTAGTCCTGTTTGTCCCCAAGTTAATCTGATCCACATTTCAGAAACCCAGGATGTTCCCACTCCCATTCCTGCACATTATTTTCAAGTCTGGCCATCTAGCCAGCTGTGGAGGAAACAGGTGAGACTGCATTTCTCCTATGTTCATCCTAAAACCCCATGGGAAAGTTCACTCCTTGAGAATAGGGTGCAAACTTTCCATTTTGCAGTAGTCAAGGCTGGGATAACTGGTGCAGGAAATGTTTGGAAATTGTGATGTAAAAGATGAATTTAAAAATCAAATCCACTTTTTAGCACTCAGGGGACTTAGGCAAGAGATGCACCATGAGTTCAAGGCCAGTTTGGGCTACACAGTGAGTTCAAGGCCAGCCTGAACTACATAGCAAGACTCTGTCTCAGAAAACAAACAAACAAACAAAAAATCAAATCCACTTTAAAACTAGTAAAGGCATGTTCCTCTTTCCTCTTCCCTTCCTCCATTTCTTTCTTCTTCCTCCCCCTTTCCCTCTCTCTCCTTTCTTCTTTCTTTTTCTTTCTCTGTCCCTCCTTTCTTTCTCTCTCCCTTCTTTGGTGAAGAGTTACCTCTGTTTGGGGAGAAACTAGATTTAAATGGACTTCACTAAGTTGGCACAAGATAGAGGTCTGTGGATGACAAAGAAGTTGAAGGAGTTTATAGCCCCAGGGCTGCTTGTTGCCTGATCACCAGGGCTGAGATCGGCCATAAGGAGAAACAGCCCACTCCAGAGCAGAGGAAGTTCACTTCACCGTGATTCATGGCCTTCTGTGCTGAGGGTTTTCAGTAAGAATCGGTCTTAAGGCCCTGCCTGTGCAGAGTATGTGGAGGCCAAGGAGTTATTGGCAGAAAAACAAGAGCAAAATTAGCTCGCGTACTTCAAGTCTGTGGCTGTCTGCCAACATTTCCTTCAAATATGAACATTCCTATTTTCATTCTGAAAGTTTTTTGTCAGGTTTATTGCGAATGAAAGGGTGGCAAGCAGACAGAAACAAAATGATATTTGCTGAGCTGGAAGGACTGTTTATTTAAAGCTACTCTCAAGAGCATACCAATATAGGTGCACTTTTCTGGGGAGACATCAGGCTTTCCTTCAGAAAGATTTCAATCCAACTCAGATATGGCCTTTATGATTCATCCTGGGTCTCAATGCATGAGACCTCATATGTGTGTTTAAAAAGCATGTGTATGACCAATACTTGGCCAAGCCCCCACCGGGAAGCATATGCAAAACAGATGGGCACTGAATTCACAAGATAATGGAGCATTCTAATGAATGTCTTTGGCATCTAATCTTTTGTTTTGTTTTGTTTTGTTTTGGTACCAGGGATTTAACTTGGGTCCTTGCGCTTGCGCAGCAGGGCAGCAGGCGCAGGCGGTGAAACCACTGAGCTAAATCCCACAACCCCCCACCCCACTCCCGCCCCAGGCATCTAATCTTAATGTGCCTGTAAACTTTTGAGAGTCATGAAATTAATATACATGCCTCACAGCAAAAAAGACTAATTTAATTGAAAAAATCCAACAAAATTAATTGGTAAATAAAAACTAAAACTAATACCCTTTTAAAATGGAGAATAATATCCCTGGGTTTTTACATTTGCTTAAGGATCGCTTCAGCTATGACAGTTTGTCATACAAGACACTTTTTTGTTTTCAAAAGAACACCATGACAGTGGGGTGCTAGCTGCCTCCGTGGAATATGATAACAGACAAGGTATGCTGCCCAGTCTCCAGCCACAGGGAGAGCCACTTGGCTCAAAAGTGTTTCTTTCTATGGCACAATAACATTTTAAGCAATAGTGGATAAAAGAGGAAGTGAACAATTTTCCTGCTTGGACAAAATATATTGCTGGCTATAAAGGCATCTATTAACATATAGATCTGAAGATCTTCCCTTTGAAATTCTAAGTAGTGAAGAGGGCAAGACTCCCCCTCCCCCTTTATTTCACTTATTTTGTGGTGCTGGAGATAAAACTCGGGGCCCCACCAAAACTAGTCAAGTGCTCAACCACTGAGCTACATCCCCATCCTGAATTTTTTCTTTCTAGATAGTTGAGCTGAATTCAAACAGACAAACAAACAAACAAGCAGAGCAAACAGTCTCTTCCCAAGGAGAGGACAACCTCTATTTATATTATTTGCTAATCAGCCCCACACACCTGGTTTCCCAACAACAGCTAAAAAAAACCACACTTACATTTAAGAGATATATACACCTAAGGGTCTGTGCTGGAAATGTGATTCAACCACGCATGGAAAATTGGCAGCTTGTTTGCAACATATTCTTAAAATCTCGGAAACTGGCATTCTCACGTCTAAATTAAAAGATTGAAAAATTGGGCCAGTGAATAAATACTTACTTTGGATCTGTACAATTGATCAAAAAAATAAAAAATTTAAAAAACCACTGGAAAAAATGAGTCCTTCTATTTTTGCTCAAAGCAATCCAAATAAAACAAGCTTTGTTTCACTCCTGTGTGTGAGGTCAGTGTTGAACAAGCTCCAGTGAAGTCCCACAGAAAGTTGGGAGCAGTGCGCCTCATCTACAATCCTGAACATAGACAAGCTTTACCTTCTTTCTTGGCATCAGGCCAAGAGACACCAGGAAGAGGGGCTTTTTGCTCTTTCTTTAGCTGCCTTTCTGCATAGATTCCTGTGGGAGGAAAAGGGGTTACTGAACCCCAATCCCAAAATGGACATTCAAGGTCCTGAGAATTTGGAGCCACACTGTTCTGGAAGATCCTACTCGAGTGAAGGGGATCTGAGTGTGGCCCAGCAGAGGACAGGCTGTATTGAGGCTGCCATATTTTTCTCCTGGAAATACTTGTGCTGGGGCCAATGACAGGCCACCTGGCTACAGTGGCCTCCTCAAACCCTGGCACTTGAGTCAGTGGATTAAAATGCAAGGATGCAGGGGTGGCTCAGGATACACTGCTTTCCTAGCATGTGTGAGGCCTTGGGTTCAACCCACAGCTCTTAAAAAAGTAAAAAAAAAAAAAAAAAAAAAAAAGCAAGGACCAATCTATGTCTCTCTATAGCTGGAGTGCACACACATAGATGGGTAAGCTCTGTGAATTGATGTTGTGTTAAAAAGATGGCTCAGGTTCCTTCCAGATAAATTAATGTACTGGTTGCTAATTTATATTATGCACATTTTCTACCTGAAATTGTGCCAAGCCCACGATTAATCAAATACACTGTATTTTGAGTTATCTTCCCAGATTTTCTTGATCTGCTGTGTGAAATTTTCTGATATGGTAAAACATTTAAATATACAATAATTATAAGGCCTACAGTAATGAATTAATGTGCTTTTATCTATATAGAGAGACAGCTTAATATTTAGCAGATACAATTCATCCTGTTTGTGATTGACAGAGCTAGCAGTTTCTTCTTTTATTTACAATGAGACTCCTAAACAGGAGCTTTGTCCCCTTAACTGAAATAAAACTTTGTGTTTCCCACTCAGTACTGTTTTTCCTCTCTGGGAAAATGTGGTTAGGGTTAGGGTTAGGGTTTAGGTTTGGGTTGGGCTAAGGTTCCTTCTTTTCTCCCCTCCAACCTTCTTATGTTTTCCCATCTTTTCCCCATCCTAACAACCACCCACAATCGGAAGGTTTTGTGTACCTTTGTCACCCCTATACAGCAATATAACATCAACATCAACAACATCATGTTAAGGGTTAGGACAGTGCCCAGTGTGTCCATCTCGACACACGTTCCTGGCAGAACTGTTTTTGGTATAAGGATAGCTGCTTGGATTGAGGAAGAAGAATTGTATTTAAACAATGGGATCATCTCAGGGATGGCTAAATTGGACAGTGCTTGTGTGTCATGAGATTCATATAGATTTTGAAGAGGACACACTAAAGCTTTGGTTTTCTGCTGGGTCTCATCCACGTTATCATCAGTGCTTGAGTTTAATGCTGTGCTGAGTCACCCGGAGCCCTGCCTGGCACCTGTCTGATGGCTTGTGATAACACTCTGAGCTGTGGCACTCAGGATGCATGTTGGCCAAGAGTAAGTTGGAGCCAAACTCTGCTGTTTTGTCACTGGATGCTGATGACCTATTCTTCATTGATACCCACTCTCCTCGGAACCCCCAACCTGGCCCTCTGATCTGTCCCAGTCCTTTCCCGGTTCCAAAGGCAGCTGTGGGGTCCCTTGGTGGGGCTGGGAGGGACTCTCTGCTTGGGCTCCACACTGGCACCAGGGTCAGGCTTGCTGCTCTCTAGGCTGGCCCAGAGTGCAGGGCTGAGGCTCCTCTTTCTAGAGCAAGTACAGAGTTCCCAGCTGGCCATTCCACCAGCTTCCTGTGGATAAAACCAGAAGGGATTTGCAGGTGATTTTCAGGAGGAATGTGGGTGCCACAGGCTTGTCTGGGATGGGTGGCAGCTTATAGGGATAGGCTAGAATTTGGAGTGTCTCTGGCTGGACCAGTGCTTGAGGTCTAGACCTGGAAAGCATCACAGACAGAGCATAGAGTTAACCAAGAAGCCACCGGGCAGTAGAAGTGTTGGCACTGCACCTCAGTGCTGGGAGGCTGCTCTCTTGCCCTGTGGAAGAACTAGAAGAGATCGTCCAATGGACATATGATGGTGGGGTGGCCCTGGAGAGCTCTAAGGTCACCCATGGGGACTACTGCTATGGACACAGGTGGGAAGGTCTTGTTCTTGCAGTGGTGAGAGAAGCCTCCTCTCTCACCAGAAGCCCTGGGGACACAGGGGAGTCTTTTGGGGTCCTGATAATTGTCCCAAGATAGAGGTCAAGTACAACCTGTATGCTAACTTGCCAGATGTGCTGGGCTTCCTCTCAGAGGATCTAGGTTTGAGCCATTTGTAATCCTGCCAACAAGACAGATAGTTGATGGAGATGTGATGAATTTGGAAATGAGCTGAAGGGGATGGAAAGTGGTCCCTGGTGCTGGAGATGTAAGAGAAGTAACCTGAAGACTTTGGATCACTATCCATGTGATTCAGCCAATAAATTCATTTTATCTCAGTTGAAATATTTTAGGAAAAAGAATGCTTATATCCTAAATTATCAAGATAATAGCTTTAAAACTCTATCATTAAAAATGGTTGCACTTTATTTTCTTAGGTTTTCATTAATGTTCTAAAAAGTCGCATAAATGCAGTAAAGAAAATAAAAACAAAACCCTGAACATTCTTCAGGTGCCATCAAAGACCAGGATCTTCATAAGTCCTTGACTGAAATTCCTGAAGAGTGAAACTCATTCAATTAATGATAGAAATAGGAGATCAAGGGCAATGTGCAGCATATCCATCTGGGTGAAATAAACATTCTCAATACATTTGCAATGCTATCTAGAAGTCTGTACCCTCAAGGAAGAAAAAGTAGCATTTTAGCACACCAAAATCACCACAGAGAAGTTCTTCCAACTCAAAACCCACCTTGTTTTAAGACTTGTTCTGAAAAGTAAACTGGTGGCCTCCTCTATCCTTTGCAGTAAACACTCAGATTTTTTTTTTTTTGGTACCGGGGATTGAACTTGGGACCTTGCACTTGCGAGGCAGGCACCGGAACCACTGAGCTAAATGCCCAGCCCCAGATTTTTTTTTTTTTAACTTAAGACTTCCAAATTGTCATGGAAACGTCAAATTATGTTCCATGATAATTCAAGTTAAATGGCCAAATACAATTCTTTTCTTTCCCTCTCTGTAGTAAGTTCCTAAAATACTGAAGATATACATATACAAGGTAAGGTGGTTTAAAAAAAAATGACCTAACATTACACATATTAAAGAATTTATTATGTAACCAAAAGGGGAAAACACCCCGATCTTGGGTTGAAGGTACAGGTTCTATTTCTATTAAATTAGTGAGAAACACATGACACTAACATAACCTACACTAGTCTTGCTAAAGGCAGTGGCCTGTATTAAATCTTTTTCCTTTTCTGGGATGGCTGGGATAATTTATTTGCTTACCACATGGACACCAAATTTAGGGTTGGGAAAAGGAATAATTTAAAATTTTCCTTTCTAAGCATAAACTAGATAATAACTTAAATATTCCATGTATAATATAATCAGTCTTATGAAAAGAGTGGGGAACACACTTTTCCTGGTAGGTCACTTGCTGAGTTCCTAACTTTGCCATTTAAAGTACAGTGCCCTACTTCCCCACCTGGATCCTTTGTTTTTTCCTAGGAAAGGAAGAGGGAAGATGGGAATTAGTTTGCCAGTGTTTGGCAGTGTGTTACATTTCCTGCTGTCCTATCAGCAGGACTGTGCAGTTGACAATTATGGCCAAGGACAGGTTGAACCAGTGCAAGCCCCTCAGCCCTCTGACCCTAGGCTTCCTGATCTGCTCAGTGGAAGGCATCTGCTACCCACCTGCCTCAAGGTTGCAGCTGGGGCCAGGTGAGTTCCCAAGTGTTGTGAGTTCCTTGGCAGCAAAGTGTCACATAATGGGAGACCACCTACTTTTCGCTTATATGTAAGAACTGGGTTTATGGACTAAAGTTTTCCGTAAGTCAATATTGTCTAACCTTGGGATATTGTCTGATCATCACATTGCTGAGGTTTACCCATATTCCTGAAGTCGGGACAGAGGATGCCAGGGAAAGTCAAGGATGATGAGGGAATGGGGTTGGGACACAGGTATAGTGAACAGGACACAACTTGGGGTTTGATGCAGGCAATTGTGTCCTTAGTGAGAAATAAAATGTCCTTGAGAGATAGATAGATAGATAGATAGATAGATAGACAGACAGACAGATAGATGGGGGGGGGAGCCCCCTAAAGCAATCTGGCAGAGACAAAAAAAAGCTAGAAACCTTTGGGAATGGGAGAAAAGTGGTCTTAAGAGCCAGTGAGAGGCTCAGGTTTGCCCTGGGCACAAGAATGGCAATGCCCAGGGAATCAAAAGCAGAGAATGGGGCCCATTTTATTCCCATTCCCTGAGCACTGCAATACCCTTTCTGATGCTACTTCCCAGAATCATACAGGTAAGTCACGAGGGCATATATGGTGAGTAGGTAAAGATTATCAAGAGCTGGGTGCTGTAGTACAATCCTGTAATCCCAGCTACTTGGGTCACTGAGGCAGGAGCATCATAAATTCAAGGCCAGCCAGTCTCAAAAAAAAAAAAGAAAGAAAGAAAGAGAGAGAGCGAATGAGAGATCCTGTCTCAAGGAGGGGGGCAGGGATGTAGCTCAGTGGTACAGTGCCCGAGTTTGATCCTCAGAACAAAATAAAATAAAAAATAAAGAAAAAAAGAGGATGTCAGTATGTGACTCCAGAGATCTGAAAATCCCTTCAGTTTACTGGTGGAATTCATGGTGGGACAGCCACCAAGAAAAAGTTTCTATTCACAGCTGCTTCTCAAATACTCTCAAGTGTTGTAGCAGATCCAACAATCTAAGTAAAGGGAATTCGGGGTATTATTTGGCATATAGTAGGTATTCAGTAAATACTAGCTGAATTTTACTCATCTGTTGGAAGTAATTTGACTTTGTATTTATACGTTAGAAAGTTCTTTGAGTGGCTCCTCAAATACCTAAATAGGTAACTTACTCATAAAATACTAACATACTATTTTGATAAGAAATGCCCAAATAACTGAGCAACATTGACATGTTGAATGATGTTTCCAGTGGAGAGTCCAAACTCAGTCGGAAACCTCATCTATAGATCACTGTAACTAAACATTATCATTCCTCTGGCTATTGCAGGTCAAGGTACTTTATTTGGATCCATGAACTGCATGTGTAACACCGAGAGGGTTGATTTTCATGTGCATTGCTCTGGAGAAAAGAGCCATAACCTCATCAAATTATCAAAGTCTTTGTGAGCCAACAGGGGACACTCAAGAATCACTGCTGTTGATGAATGAGATTCAGTAGTCACTCAGATTGGTTCATTCACTTCTGCACTCTTTCAGACTCGGCAGGAATATAATTCTCCCACTTAAATTATTCTATTTTTCACTAACAACTCTTTGGAGCATGTTATTTTTATTAAAGTTTGGAATTGTATAAAAATAGATACATAGCAAGATTTAAAATATACACATGTATAATGTATAAATGTGTATTTTTTTCTTAATCACATTCTCCTCTGCCGCTTCTTCCGGGTAGATTTCTTTGCCTGGTACTTGGGATCTATTCCAGGTGGCTGTAACTGTAGGGTCCCACAGCAGGAAAAGCAACCAGGAGAAAAAAAGTCTCAGACTAAAGAGAAACCACAAGTTATAAGTTCTGGGGCTTACTGCAAAGATTAGAGTCTATCTTTCTTGACCCTACGTCCCTGGGTACCTTTTTCAAGCAGAAAGATCGACATTCCTGAAGACCTTCAGTGCAGCAAAGACCTTTATTCCTTAACCTGGGAAAAGTTCCTAGGGTTCCAGCCAGTCTTGGGCAGGAGAGTGCCCTCAGCAGTGAGCAGTGCTCTCAAAGGGACTGAGGCTAACAGAGGATGGATCTCTGCAAGTTGATGAGTAGCCTGGAGGCCAAGTCCCTATCCCCCTTCTCAGAGTCTGCAAGATCTCCATGTCCTGCAGTTCTCGTGAATACTTGACTCACCAGGAAAAGCCAGTAGGGGATGAGACTCCAGGAGATCTGTAGTTGGCTTTAGATTTGGAGGTGTTGTAAACCCCTAAGGTGTGTACAAAATGGCATGTGTATTTTCTGGGAAGAGACTATCGCTTTAATTAGGTTCTGAATTGGGTTTTGGCTTCCATGAGGAAGAGACTGCTGGGTGATCTTTTCAGAAAACCTACTTTGCTTTCTCGATCATTTCCTTTTAAGATGCCTCAAGAAAAACCATTTCAACAAAGGTCCAATGGAGTAGGGAAAGTGTTACAAACACAATGTGCCCGGCAACCTAATTTTTAAAATTCCATGTAAAAATAAATATCTCTCAAAAAAAATGTCTCTCAAAGTTAAATGTAACAAATATGTCCATTAACACACACACACACACACACACACTAGGTACACAGAGTTTAGTCACCCTGTTTTTGAAGTCATGAACTGCAGGAAAGAGAAATCTTCCTATTTCAGCCACAAACTGCAGAATACACGAGGTATATGAGGAGGACTACCCTAATCTCTGAACAGGTGCTGATCTTTTTTCAATGAGGAAATACCAGGCCCCAAAGTTGGATTTTAGAATATTTTAATGTCCATTTTTTCAGTGGATGCATTTTGAAATTCTCAGAATTAACAATTTTAAAAGAGCAGAACAAAAGAAATGTGGAAAATGCAAACAGTTGGTTCTCCTTAATTTAATTTCAGATTCTAGGCATGATATGATTTTCTGAAACAATCGATCAAAAAAATGCTTACCTCAAAAATCTAGAAATTAAAATGCAGATGTATCTTTGGAAACTACAAGTGATCACAGCCCAGGTAATGAGCTGCACGCTGCCTGTAATGCTCCACGTCATGTGCAAATGTGCAGGTGCAGTCCCAACCAGTGAAGTCAGTATCAAAGGAACCATGCACAGGTGTGGCACAATCTGTGGGACTCTTCAAGTGATTTAAGGATGTCATAACTGATGCTCTACATTTATTTGCACTGATAAAATTATGTGCTTGTTGATCATACAGATATATAAAATTTGATCTTAGCTGGGGCTGAGAAAATAGCAATTGCAATTCAAAGCAACTATTTACACACATTCAATTCTGAAGTATTGCTTCCTGCCCTAGGTTCCTAAGGAGTATTGCCACCTGCAGCACTTGAGCCCACTGCCTAGAAGCATGTCTGTGTCCAGTAACAATCACTTGTTCAATGCTGACAGACTGAGATGCATGCCAGGTGTGCCACGGAGATTCTGTGGATCTGCATTGAGGTATGCTTTGGAGCCGGGAGCTGGGAAAGTTCCAGGGGTCTCAAGGCCCCAAGAGAACGTCTGTACTGGTTCTTTAGAAAGGCTCAGGGTGTTTTAAAAGACCATTTATCCTCCACATGATGAGCTGCCCTTTGTCGAAGCTCCATTTGTACAATGCTGAACCACACCACCTGAGGTTAATGTTTCTCTCCAGTCAGTTTGCAGCTCTGGGGTTCCATGTCAGGGGAGGGATCACGAACACCTTTGTGGTAGGGGAAGGAAAACAGCACGACAGGGAAAAAGTGCGTGCAGAGATGTACTTGGTAGAGCATATTTTGAGCAAGACAGCAAAGACATCAGCCACCTACCAGCCCCTAAAAACTATGCAGCCTGGAGATGGAAGGCTGAGGAGAGGACAACACTCATATACCTTAATACTGACAGGAGAAAATCAAATATGCCCACAATCCTTAGCATAAGGAAAACATCAGGTAGTGTTTTATAAGAAAAAAAAAATCTGTGGTGTTTTATAAGAATACATTCTTCAGAAGCAAGAGGTAATGTCACAACCATATTTTCTTCAGATTTGGAAGACCAACAAACTGACAGTCAAACTTGAAGGAAAAGCTCACAGTCACTGAGAAAGCTCTCGATTCTGAGACCATGTGTGCTGCTGGATGGCTATTCCAGATGTCCCCCCTGGGGACGTGGCTGACCAGAATCAAAATGTCATCATGCCAGAAATGGCAGATTCTGTCATCTTTGGGGAAGAGTAATGAGGGGACTTAACACAGATGTGAAAATTATACAACAAGGTTTACCAGTGAAAGAACACACTTGGTACACCGTATGAAGACCTACAACAGATGGAGAACTAGTTCTCAGTTGCACCATAGGCTGCACATGAGCATCACCTGGAAAATAACTAAGAGAAGGCAACTGTAGCCTGTGTGCCATTGGATATAAACTTCAGAGTCAATGTGGCAAAACACCAAAAAAGCAGGAGTGGTAACCAAGAGCACAGACTGACTTTCTTCAGTTTCCTCTGCCATATGAATACAGATGATTCTGTGCCCCACCCCCGCCCCAGTGCAGCTAAGAAGCCCCTCTCAAGTAGCTGGACTTGGCTCACGAGATTAAATCCCACCACAAACTGGCCTGTGCAATTGGAGGGTGGGAGAGAATGGAGAAACTTTTTGAATTTACAGAGGTCAAGACACTGTCTACAGGTCTGCTGGTTTTGATCTGGAACTCAAAAAGGGGGAGCACCCTGGGCAGCAGTGTGGCCCCTAGTGGCTGAAACACGAAGGGACATCTTGTCATAGATCTGTGCCCTTTGTGAACTGGCCCACCCCCCTCACTCCAGCTTATTTCCCTTCACCAAAATGACCCAGCACCCCCCTCCCCAAAACAGATACATCTTGATAAATAAATAAATAAATAAATGCAACCCTCAGACATTTATTTTGAGCTTTTCCCTCAGATGAGTCAGCTTCTAAGACACCTTCACTCCCTTGGAGGAGGGTCAGGATGAAAAACGGCTTTGAGATACCTGAGGCCTGGGCTTACAAGCTCTGTGCCTGTGAACATTTGAAATCTTGGCCTGCACACAGATGAACCCCAGAAACCCCATGGTGCTGGGTGTATGGTCCACCCACATCCCCTACAAGAGAGGGCCCAGGTGCTCTGGGGAGCATGGGGAAGAGGGGCTGGATGGGCTCCCTCAGGATTCACCCTCTCACCCCCATCCTCGATGAGTTACTGGCACTTTATATCAGATTCATAAATGCAATGTGTGTGCGTGTATGTGCTTACTTAGAAAGACCAGGTGACTGGGAAACACTATTACATATACAGAAAAAATAAAACAAAAACACTGTATGACCTCCCCCCAAGTGTCTTGTGAGAAAAGGCAATACAATTGATTTCTTAACCACAGCTTTTGTTTTGAAAGTCAAATAATACCCAGAGCCATGATTCCACCTGTGGCCTCAGTCCTGGACGTGAGGCCAAGGCCAACCCTGAAGGCACTTGTTCTCTCCATGCAGCTGAACGGAGTGCCCCAAGGGGGCTGGTTTTCAGGAGGGGGAGCAAAGAAAAGAAGAAATGGATGAAAATGAACCCTGAATAACTGTGATCCACACAGAATTTAGGGTTGAAATGACCACATAATACCATGTCCAGGGACAGAAACTGTGGCACTTAAATGCACAACAGCCAAATACAAATATTATTGTGTTTCAACGAACAGAGCACCTCAGGCAGCTTTCAGTGCTGCCTTACACACTCTTTGAGACGTTGAGCTTGGTGAATTCATTGGTTTCTTCCATTCCCATGTCTTCACAGTCATCTTTCTCTATGGCTTTGCCAAATCGACACCTTTCTTCCACTCTGATGGGCTCTTTCCAGGGTCTCTTAGAAGACAGGTGTGTGTTCTTGGCTTGCGTGTTGTCATCAGAGCCCAAGGATGTCTTGTCTAAATACTGGACAGAAGGCACCAGGTTGGCAATCTCATCTGTGGGAGACCGTCCGATGCTGCCATCCACCTGGACACGGATGTCTGGGGAGATGGAGAGCTGGTGCTGTGGCACCACCCCATTGTCCATGCACTTTGGGTAAAGGTAGGTTTTCATCTGCCCTTTACCCTTGACATTCACTGTTCCCCGGTAGTCAAAATCATAGCCCATTTTGCTCAGCACACGGTAGCTCTCCTCACTCACCTGGATGCGACACTCAACCCCAGTGGTGTCCATCCTGCTGGCAATGTTGACCGTGTCCCCCCAGATATCATAGAGCAGCTTGGTGGTACCAATGACACCTGCTGTGAGCGGCCCATGGTTAAAGCCAACCCTGAGCTTGAAGTTGAACCACAGCATGTTGTTGTTGAAGTCATCCACCACACGCATCATCTCCTTGGCAAACTCAAACAGGATCCGAAGGTGCTCCTGTGGGTGACTGCCCTCTTGGCATTGGGCTGTATTTAGCCCTGATGCTGCCATGTATGTGGCCCCGATGGTCTTAATCTTCTCAATGTTATTGTAGTCTGGCTTGCTCAGGAGCTCATCGAAGTCACCAATCAGCTCATTGAGGACTCGGTAGCACTCCTTGCCCCCTTCGTAGTTCTCCTCGTAGAACTCACTGAAGTTGACGATGCTGGCAAAGATCACTCCTCCACTGTCGTGGTTCTTGGAGTAAGTCTGGGAGACCTTCAGCTGCTCGGCCACGTGGTAGGGGATGATATTCCTCAGCAGCCAGTCAGCCTGGTCCCTCATGCTCTGGATCTTGGTGCGGTGAAGGTCTGCTTCCACATCCCCATGGTAGTGCAGGCGATAGCTGACTTCAAACTCTCGGTTCAGGAACCAGACCAGCAGGAGCAGGAGAAAGAAGGCAAGGATGAGCTCCTTACCCATAAGGCTGGTTGGCCTCCTGCTGTCCTGTGTCAGGGAGCTGTTGCATGGGTTCCTCTCGGCACTGGGGAGTACAGAGGTGAGAAAGCACATATCCACTAAGTGAATCTGTTAAGGAGGAGTCCAAAACTGCCTGGCTAACCAGCACCCTCTACCAAGTGGGGATGGATTCAACCCTCAACATCCTGAAGTTTTAAAACAGCACATTGCTGTATATTTGGCAGGCTGCAGAGATGGAACAAAAAAGACCAACTCCTGCAATTGAGTCTTTAATCAGTGCTTTGTAATGGTGTTTTCCACCCCAGAAGTCTTTAGCTTCTTTTAAAAATCTTTTCTCTCTCTTTTTTTCGTCAACTTTTTCTTTTGAAATTATCTCAGCCATACGGAAAAGTTAAAAGGCTAGTAATAAACACTCATATCCTTCACCTGGGTTCAACAATTGTTAATATTTTGCCACCTTGGTTTTTACTCTCAACATATACACATTTACTTTTTTGGGGGGAGCAGGGATCGAACTCAGGACCTTGTGCTTGCAAGGCAGGTGGCAGAACCACTGAGCTAAATCCCCAGCCCTACACACATACTTTTTGTTAAACATTTTGAAAGTTGTTGACACTTCAGTCTTACCTATTTTAGTATATCTCCAAAGATAAACACATTTCTCTATGTAACCACAATATCATTATCATATCCAAGAAACTTAATATTTTGATATATTTGCTTCTTAGATTTCTAATCCAATAGGCTTGTAATTTTACAAAGAATTTTTATAAGTTCTTTACTCTCTCCTTGTATAAATATCTGACAAAATACATTTTCCCCATTCTGGGTTAGTTCTGTTTTGCCAAAGTCATTTAAGACAAACTTAGCACTTAAAATATATACATAAAACATATACTTTCCCCCTTTTGTCTCTCTTAGGCAGAAGCTTTCTTTCTCCCAATAAATTTTTCCTACTCTAAAAAGCAAACAAACAACAAACAACAACAAAGAACCCATATACTTTTAATAGTAACATAAACACATTGTAAGAAAGTCAAAAAGGAAAAATTATGGAAAGTGTTTTTCTTCCAAGGTAATCAATATTGTCATTTCTTGTGGTTGCATGGTGTGCTAATATGATGTACCAGATGCCTACTTAGGGACAGAGGGCTGTGTCCTCATCCTTTTTTTTTCAGTACCGAGGATCAAACCCAGGACCTTACACATGCTAGGCAAGGGCTCTACTACTGAGCTATAACTTCAGCCTATGTGTCCTTATCTTTTACTTTTGGTACCGGGGATTGAGCTCAGGACCTTGTGCTTGCGAGGTGGGTGGCAGAAACACTGAGCTAAATCCCCGGCTCCTTTGTCCTTATCTTTTATGACCTGAAAAATGTTGTAATGAATATTCCTGTACCCTCGTCTTTGTTCATATGGAACCAACGAGTCATTTTAAATACTGCACATTTAGAATTTCACTAGTAATTCCCAAATTGTCCTCCTGAGAGGCTGGCCCAATTCCTGTTCCCTCCAATCAAAGACTCAACGTACTTTTGGTAGGACTGCCCTCCAGCTGGTTAGTGCTAGTGAGAAATCCTGGGGTTGGGGCCTGAAGATTAGTGGCAAGGACCATAATTTCTTTCAAAATTTGTTTAACATAATTTTTCTCTTTAAAAATAATACATACTCACCATGGAAAAATTAGGGGAAAAGTAGAAATTACAAAATGATTCACGCATTGTCCTACAACCTAGTGACAATCACTGTTAACATTTGCCGAATTTCTTCCTTCCCTCCCTTCCTTCCTTACCTCCTTTTTTCCATCCCTTTCTTTTTTTTAACATACTTTGATGGTTCTGCTCATATAAGTTTTATCTTTTGATTTTGGGGGGGGGGGTACCAGGGATTGAATTCGGGTCCTTGCGCAGCAGGTGATGAAACCACTGAGCTAAATCTCTGGCCCTTTTGATGTATTTTTAAATGCTTTGAGTGGGCTACTAGACTTTGTTAACAATGGGCTTGTTCACTATATAAATATAATTATATATAATGCTACATAAATATAATTACACAGAGAACCTATGGATCCTCCATTTAGAGCTCAGTTCTTTAGTCAGAGTGTTTAGTAAGTTCTACTGTTACTTGTGACTTAAGGATGGATATTTAAAAATAATGAACTTGGCTAAGTGGTCATCAAGACCCTCCATGAACAGTGTCACGAAAGTCCTGGCCTTGGACTAGAATTCCTGGGCTGTCCTGGGAGGGTCACTGGAGAATTCTGGAACCTTGAAAAAGCTATGCCATCTTGCTGGGTCTCAAGTCTCTTAAGTATAAACTGTGATGCTGGGCTGGAGTATGAGCAAATCCCTTCTGGCCTAAGGTCCTGTACAGATAAGTAAGCTCAGCAGACCTGTGGCTGTCATCCTCAGAAAGGCTGGCTGGAGCCTGGATTTGGGAGTATTCCCATCATTCCTTGGTAAGAGTGGCTCATGGTGTCTCAACTCCTTGTATAGACAATGCATTTTATGTGAACACTTGCTTCCCTTCTTATGTCCTATGTGATGCTACTGGGAGAGGACTCTTGGAAGTAGTTCTTCCCTCTGCTGATTTTACTCTGTGTCCCTTTGGGTAATGTAGTCATGAGCATGACAATGTTCTGGGTCCTGTGAGTCCACCCAGTGTTGGTCTTGGGGACCTTGACATAGGGTCTATGACTCAACGTCTACAAACCAGGAACCAATAAGGTCCTCTACAGTAAGATACCTCACACTTGTCTATTTTGCTCACTGAAACAAATAACAATATATACTATAAATCTCATTTACTAAGCAAGGTATCTATTTATTTTAGATGAATAAAATATATTTCTGTCCAGCTTCTAAGGCCTTCTGGCTGGCTTTCAAACAGAGTAGGCAGAGGATCTAGACCACAAGGAAACAAGCCTCCCCCTTATGGGTGCATCTCACTGGGTCAGGAGTTGAATTTCCTTTGAATTTCTCCAAAGTAGTGTCATCAAGAATAGCCCATGTTAGTAAATGTCACTAAGGCATCATCTGAATGGTCTAAGAAGGTTTTTTAAATCCCTGTGAAAGAGGTGGGTGATGGTACATAGGTTCCCTCAATCTGTCAACTGCTCTTATAACTTTCTATAGCACTATAACCAAAGCCAATAAGATGGCTGACTCTGGAGACAGACAAGCCAGTCCCCTCTGGGCACAGGACTGAGATAGCAAAACACCTGTAGTATAGGAGTGAAAGGCAAATAGATGGTTACAGACATTGCTCAATTTACGATGTGGTTATGTCCTGATAAAGTCATCATAAATAACATAAGTCAAAAATGCACTGAAGGGCCAGGGATTTAGCTCAGTGGTGCTGTGCCTGCCTCACGATCACAAGGTCCTGAGTTCAATCCCCAGTACTGGGGGAAAAAAATTCATTTAATACCCCTAACCTACTAACACCATGGCTTTAAGGTACCTACTGTACCTTAAAGGTAGATGGAACATTTACATCAGCCTACAGTTAGGAAAAATCATTAAAATCATTTAACACAAAAGCCTATTTTATAATAGTGTTGAATACTGCACATTTAGAATTTCATACAACTTATTACTGTACTGAAAATGAAAATAATAGTTGCATGGGTACACTTTCACACCACTGTAAAGTACAGTGAGTGGTACCTTGGTTCATGAACTCTTTTGTTTGTGAACAATTTGGTTCGCAAACAGAAGCATTTGGCAAAATTTTGTTTTTGTTTGTAAACTTTGTATTGGGTAATAAACACAACCATGGTCAACTTTCCCACATGAACACGAACATGGTCACCTTTTTCAAAATCAAAGAACAAATTAGGTTTGTGAACCAAAGTACCACTGTATAAAGACTGTTCCATGGTAAAATGGGAACCATCTGCATGCTATTTGCCTTTTGCCTCTGCCTGAAAGAAAAAGTACTCTAGTACAAAGCATTTATGTTTTGCACCCAAGGGGGCGACTATGCCTTTCTTATCCTAAAATGGAACAAAAATGGTCATCACATTCCTAAATTCAAACAGCAAAGGTCAATTTCAAAAAGACAAACTTTAGGTGAATAAATAGAAGAGTCAACTTATGACTGAATACTTGGACATGTAATCATACGTAGACATTAAAGTACAGTATAATCAGCCAGCACGGTGCTGCATGCCTGTAACCCCAGTGCTCTGGGTGGCTGAGGCAGGAGGATCACAAGTTTGAGCCCAACCTGGGCAACTGAGTGAGTTAGTGAGACCCTATCTCAAAAACAAACAAAAAAAGAGCTGAGGGTGTGCCTCAGTTAGAAAGCCTCGGGTTCAATCTCCAGTACCATCAACACATACACACAAAAGTATATTATAATCAGTTATGATGGAGAAAAGGGATTTTAAAATAGATAAAAACAGAAAACAAAGAACACTTGTGATTTAATCAATTAACAGTGGCATTTGTTAACATTTTAGGGTGTTTCAGTGCCATATAACACCTACATCACTGGATGTGGTAGGGTTAGGGTGTCACCAGGAGAGCCCTGTACCAGGAGGGGTACTGAGAATGTTTTGCTATTTGGATTGGGTGATGGTTAAATGTGCGTGTTCCCTTGTGGAATGCATGCTGATACACTCTGAGGAACTGAGAACTCTTCTGTACATGTGTCATATGCTAATTTAAAAGTTAATTTCCAAATGAAACTAAGTGATTTGCTTTCAAATACTGTAGTTGTAGCCAGGCAAAGTGGGCCACATCCATAATTCTTGATACTTGGGAGGCTGAGGCAAGAGTAGAAAAAGTTCAAGGATAGCTTGAGTAATTTAATGCGTTCCTGACTCAAAAGTAAGAATAAAAAGTGCTGAGGCAGAAAAATTTCCTAGTATGTGTGAGGCCCTGGCTTCAAACCTCAGTAATCCAAACAACAACAGCAACAACAAAGCTGCAATTGTAATTATCACTTATTATTTTATCATTAAGTACTACGTCTCTTATAATTTTTAAATGTATACAATGAAATATTTAGTGGTAGCTATAGTACATATACAATAATTTCACATAATAAATGAAAATTGTAAACATTTCCCATAATATTTGAGCATGTATATCATGATTTAATTTTTTATTATTAAAAACTGTTCTTGCTGATGAATTTTCAATATTATCAATCATTGTGATCAATATATTTGGGCATGCAGACTTTACCCAATGCTGAATTCTTTTCTTACCAGATAAGCAAAAATGGAATTATGTTAAATACTATGAACATTTTTATGACTTTTTAATAGAGTGTCAAATTCCTTTCCCAAATGAGTGTGACATTCTGAAAAGTAATGAGGCATGAAAGGCCATGGCCTAGAGTGAGGGAGCCAACATCTACATATAGTGCTTATGACTAGCTGTGTGACTGTGGTCAGGTTCCTTTACTTCTCTGAGGTTTAGCGTCCTCATTTGAAAAACGAGGAAGAAATCACCAACCATGTCAGGTTATTGTGAGGATTAAATAAACATATTTTAAGTGCCTGGTAGTTAAAAAAAATTAATCACTACCAGTAACTAATGAATGTTACACAGCTTTGCCTACTCTGGATATTCAGTGCTTTGAAGGTCCAATTTAAAAGATGACAGGAGTTGTGTAGATATTTAAATGTACAGTGACTTCAGTAATAACAATACTGATGTGTCTACATTCATCTTCTACTCACATTTCTTCTTTTGTGAACTTTTAGGTTGTTCTTTTTGTTTTGTCCTTCATCCACGTAGGTCTTAATTAGCTCTTTATGTAATGGTCCCACAGGTATTTTTCTAACTGCTTTGATTTTCTTTCTCTTCCTTTCTAATTTGTCACTTAGCCTTTTCTTTTTGGTTGTAGTTATTATTAATAAGACTGGAAAGTTACTTCTGTTTTAGAGGCTTGAAAACTATTTTTATTTTTTTCCAGATCTTATAGTTTACTTTTCATTTTGACTTTTAAATTTATTTAGCATTTATTCTGGTGTTTGCAATAAAGCAAATGTTTACATTATTTCAGGGAATAACTTTTTCTTTGATTTTTTTGGGGGTAAGATTTCTTTCTTTGTGTGCAGTACCAGGGATCAAACTCAGGACCTTGTGCTTGCAAGGCAGGCACGGTGCCACTGAGCTAAATCCCCAGCCCTTGAGATTTCTTCTGTAACACACAAAAGTCTTATATAAAATTAAGCCAATTCTAATATATATCTTAATAATCATTTGGCTAGCACTTCGGAGGCTAAGACAGGAGGATTGCTTGAGCCCAGAAGTTCGAGGCTAGTATGGGCAACATAATGAGGCCATGTTTTTTAAAAAAATCATTTTATTTTTTTCATTAAGTTAATATAAATATGATCTGATATTTTAACAAGAAGATATTTCCCATTTTCTCTTTCAAGAATGCATATATCGGTCATTTTATTTGCCATACAATTTCTGGAAGCCTTGAAATAGGAACAAGACAGTTGCTCTCATTTGTTAAGAAACCAGCACATTAAAAGTTTACCTGAAGTTCTGTGCCACATCCAGGGGTGAAATTGCTATGGAACTGAAATTAAAATGTGGAAAAATATTATTTTAAAAAGCAAAGAGGGCATTATAGAAAGCAACCTGAGAAGAGTTTAAACAAACTACTCTTCTTTTTAGGACACTGTCCAAATGAAAATCATAACCCACATGTCCACCTCTTCCCTCGTGTTTGTGTGCTTCCAGTGCTAGAGAGAGCTTTGTTCTCTGAAGATCCCTCCTCTTTTGTAGAAGCTGAGTTTAGGTTTTTTGTTCACCACCTCACATGCTCCCTATCCCCACTAGGCTCCTCGATGATGATGATGATGATGGTGATGATGATGATGATGATGATGACAGGGTGGGTGAGCTCAGAAGATGGAGGGATCCTGGGGCAGGGGGAGCTTCACCACCAGCCCCACCCCAAGATCTGCTATTTCAACTCTGGACAAGTGGGCTGGGGCAGGAAGTCCCCGCTACTCTGTCCCTCCTGATCCATGAGGAAAAGCCCCACAGCTGTAGCTGAAGGTCACTGTGAGAGTCAGTGGTATATACTGGGTCTGAGGTTAAAGGGTGGTGGCTTGAATTTCAAACTCTTGGTGCAGACCTTTACCATGACCATAATTCCAGATGGCCACATTCTCACAAATGTAAAAGTATGGCTTACTTTCCATAAAATAATTTATTCATTATGGTTTCCTTTCAAATGCTGAATGGCAGTTCTACACTTTAAATTCCTTTTGTGACCTTAATTTGTATATCTTTCATATTGTTGTTATTATACTAAGTAAACTGAGGAAGGATACTTACTGTCCATTACTGACCACTGCTTTGTTAATACCCAAAGATACACTGAGGCTATTAATTTGATTGTCAATAGTGGAACAAATTAGATCATTTTGTGTTCTTGAAGTTACTAAAGCAGTGGTTCTCAGTGACAGTAATGCCACTTCTAGTTAGTCACTTGGGAAACATGGGAGTCTTTCTGGTTGTTCTAATAATTCCGAGAAACAAAATGTTAGATGTTCTGTAAAGCACAAAGAAGTGTCCCATGTAACTTTAAAATAATCTGTTCCCCTAAATCCTCTATAACTGTGAATAGGTGGTTAAAATATATGCTAATAGTTAAACTTTTTTTTTAGTTAAACTTTTTTTTATAAGTTAAAGAAAAAGACATATTCAGGAGAGGCTTGTTACAGAAACAGAAGCTTAATGAGTTTAAGAGATCATAAAACTTTTTTTTGATCATAAAATTTTTAAATAAAATACTCACTGTATACATTCTGCTATCCAAGGTATTACTGTATTCTCAACAACATATTTAGTTGACAAAGCTTAAAAGCCACAAAACTAGTTACAGATGTGCAAAAGGCAATTTGGGACTCATTTTAACAAAGAACCAAACATTATTCAATTAGGAGAACCCAAGGGAAGAAAGGGTATAGGGTATTTTAAATGCTCTTCTCACTGCCATCTGATATATTTTTATTTTTTAAGTTTCTGTAGCACAATGAAAACTGCTCTTGTCCCCAAAGGACCACCATGGGACTTCTATTTCTTTTTTGGGGGGACTCCCGTTTCTTTATCTACACTATCCTCTCTATTCCTCAGCACCTGTCAAGAACAGAGCTGTGAAGGCAATTCTGGATACCAGGGACTGAACTCACTTCTCAGTATGTAGAAGGATTTCAAGATCAAAGACAGATATCCAGTTACTGGTCAGTCTTTCTGAGTCTCATGTCATAACACAGGGACTGATATGATATCCACTACTATAATACTATAAATAAGACCCAAGCCATTTGTAAAATCATATGTCTTCATTTCTTTCACTTTGACAATCTGTAACCTGTCCTAGAATGTGTGCCTACTTCCTCCTCATCTCTGTGCCTACCTAGACCTCTGCTCTTTCAGTGGCCTAGTCATCTTATGTGTGCTGGTTTCAGGTCTTACTTTCTTAAATTCAACTTATTTATTACAAGTGAGTTCAGGTGTGTCCCAATTGTATTATGCCTTTCAGAGAGAGTCACCCAAAGAAGTCTATATTCAAATGTACATTGAGTATCCCTTACCCGAAATGTTTGGAACCAGAATAATTCTGGATTTCAGAACACACAATGAGATATCTTAGGGAAGAGAACCAAGTCTAAACACAAAATTCATTTATATTCCATATACACACTATACAGATAACCTAAAGGTATTTTTATACATTATTTTAAATTATTTTGTTCATGAAATAAAGTTTGTATACAATGAACAATAAGATTTATGACATCATGTCAGTGCTCAAAAACTTGGATTTCTAACACTTTGGATTTTGAATATATGTTATAATATGTTATTATAACTGATTTTTCTTTTTTCTTTTGCATATTGTTCCTGGGACACAGTTTTATTTTTTAGACATTATATGCATTGGAAGTCATTTTAGGTCATGATAGAAACACTTGTCATCGAAGACAGAATCAGTGCTAATGTGAAAGTGCAGTAGACCCCTAAGTGACACCAGGCAAGGTGGTAGTGAGTGGAGGATGCTAGTTGCATACCTGTCTGGACACAGGGAGATGTAGAGCAGAAGCAGTGGCCCGGCCCCCACGATGGTAGCAAGGGAGGACCTCATCCAGGAGCTGAGCTGGCAGAAGTTACAGTAGTGCACGACAGCCACTAACACGGCTGAGCTGGTGAACACGGTGAACTGCAAAAGAAGCCAGTGTCAGGACAGCATGTTTCCACTCCTCCCACATATCGCCCCATGTCCCATCCAGGCCACCCCATACCAGAGGTCCTGCTCTCTCTCACACATATCTGTTTAACATAAAGCACTGCTGACACCATCCACTGGGCTATCTACATGCAACAGTTCTTACTTTTGGTGAGCCAGTGGCTTCAGGGCAGATCACACACCTTTACGTTCAAGACCTAGTGCTTTATATTATAAGATCACACTGGCACAAAGACTCTCCTCTGGGTGTGTGAAAATAGCACACATTATTTTGGTGGAAAGGAAGGGGAGGCTGTCCATGGGGGAATTACTGCAATGGGATAAGTTACCTTCCAAACGCTTTTCTGTTAGACCCTGCTGCAAGCCTGCTGAGATGTATTTTGATGTTAAAGTACCAAATTCAATCAGCCAATCCTGATGGTTCATGTTACACACCAAAAATACAATCTTCCACCACAGTACTAGTTCACCCTTTGTGGAATTTAACTAAAAAGCTCCTTCCCTGAGCAGCTGGAGCTGACCCATGTGCAAGGCAAGGACTTGTGCCAGTTCTAAAGACCAGCATGTTATCTTACATCAGTTGAGAACCTGGAGCAGATGATTTTTGCAAACCATGAAGAAAAATATAAATACTTCTCAACTTAGAATAGGGTTACATTTCAATAAGCCCATCATCATTGGAAATTTTTTAAAGCCAAAAATACATTTAATAACCTTTATCTACTGAACAACACCCTAATCCACTCTAACCACACTCAGAACATCTACAGAAGGCTACAATTGGGCAAAGTCACCTAACACTGATTTATTTGCTAATTAAGTGTTGATGATCTCATGTAATTTATTGAATACTGAAAGTGAATATCAGAATGGTTGTATGGGCACGCTTTAACACCACTGTGAAGTAAAAAGCCATGGCAAGTCAGGGACCACCTGCAGCTGCTTTGAAACTTGGCAGAGACTAAGTGAAGTTGGAGAGGTCTCATGCTCATTGGGAATGTCTCAGCATGGCCAGCAACAGGCCCACACTAGATCGTGATTTATTTATTTATTTGTTTGTTTGTTTGTTTGTTTACAGATTATGTTTTAAAGGGCAGCCTGGAGGCAGTAATAGAGTCACCTCTTCAAGGACCTGTGTTTAAATCAATGTCCCATGTAATCATGCTTACTTAAAGAGAGCACAGGAGGTTAGGGATCCCAGAGAGTATGGAGATAAGACAGCCAGCCGTTACTTACATGTACATTTGTCTCAAACTCGGAGGTGATGTGTGAATAGACAGCAAGGGCAGGCAGGGATACCAGGACAGCCCCAATGCAATGGCGAGGTAGCCAGCCAGCGATCCACTCCAACAGGCGCTGTGTGCATGCCATGACATCCTCCAGGAAGAACACCATCCTGGGCAGGGATAGAAGGAGAGCAGGGGTACAGAGGCCCAGTGGTTAGCCTGCCAGGATCAATAGCAGTGGGGTCCAGTGCTGCCCTTGACTATCCTATGCTGCTGCCGCTACCTGAGGGGCAGGAGTGTAAGCAGGAAGCAGAGCTCCTCCATCCCACATCTGGTAAAAGGCATATGAACTGGACTTACTCAGCTCATCACATGTGATGTTAAGATCACCTGTTGCATTCTGATAAAATGTGCTTGGCAAATGCCAAGCTTACACCTCTGTAAGTCCAAGGGAGCATGGAAGAATAGTATCAGGCCTTAAGTAAAGTCTCTTGTGGGGCCACCACTTATAGTCAGTCACCTGTTCACAACTGCTCTAGGTGGAGGTCTACAATGGAGCCATTCTGGAGGTACTGTGTGGGGCTTTCTTGGTTGTCCTGATGTGGAAGGGTGCTACAGGTGTCTAGTGGACAGGAACCAGGGATGGACACTCCCTGCCAGGCCTGGGCATGAGCCACACAGTGAAGGTCTACCTTGCATCCCACACAACTGCCACTCATGCCCTGGATAACCATGGAGGTAAAAAGCCTGCCCAGGGCTGGATTGTAGTTCATGTACAAATAGGCAGTTTTGGGTGTTGGTAGCACACAAATCTTCCAGAATTTCAGCTTCTCTGCAAACTAAGTAAAAATTGTCCTTTGTTTTACTTGGGACATCAGGACTCATTCAGTATTTCAGAAAGTGACATCACTGATTGAACCCAGATCGTGGTACATGGCCGCTAACCCCACACCAATAGGGCCTGCATTTCTGACTGCCACACTGTCATGGGCATGAAAACAGCAGTTTTGCTGTTTTCCAGGTAACAGTGCTCTGGTATGTACAAGATAAAGCACTGTGCATTTTACCTTAAATGATTTTTCTTTCCATTTCTCCCTCATATCACAGTGATGGTATTTTACTGACTCCTTCTGCAATTGTGTGTCTGGCTGAGCTACATCTCAGGAGGGTGATGCTGATGCAGTACTACAATACTTTTCATATAGAGGGGGAGCTGAGTATGTGATGAGGGGTGTTCCTTAGCTGAGGGAGGGGGATCCTGGGTAGGGGCAGAACCAGCAAATAGGAGGTGAAGCAGAGGCTGCTGGGGGTCCTCTTGGATTGGAAACTCACACGTGGTTTGGGGAGACCAAACCTTCTCTCAAGGCAGTGGCTGGGGAGCAGGGACAGCCCCACTACCTATGCCTTCAGGAAGGCAGGAGCTGCTGCTCTGATTCAGCAGCCTAGGAGCCTCTCGCCCAGAATACCTGCACAGCACATCAACAGCTTCGACTGAGCTCAACCATGACTGGGAACTATTGACTCTCAACCATTTCTCATATGGACACAAGCAGTCTAGCACTTTTAGTATCTTGGAGAAGTCTGGCGTCTTGATATTTAAAGGATAACAGAGCCCTTGGAATATCTCCAAGAACAACCACAGATTTTCTTACAGGCAGGGTACAGAGGCCCTGTGAGGGGGGAAGAGGGAATGGAGTCCCTAGCCAGCAGAAAGGGCATTGAGGGCTCTTCACAATTGTCCTCGAGATCACAGAGTTCTGAGGATGAGACCAGATGGTCTCATAATTTTCCCTGGGGCTGAAGCGGAGGAAGAAGACCTGAAATTGAGATGTGGGAAGCCTTCTGGGAGAGTTAGCAACATCCCATGCCAGTCACTGAGGAAGCTGCAGAACTGTCTTCCTTGGGATGCTGACATATTCCACGTAAGGGTGTAGTTCGTTTTTATCTAGGATTCTAAATAAGGCCTGCAGAGGGGCCAGTGAAAATCTGTTAAGGGTCCAACCTCCCTGAGGCTTTGACAATTGCTGGCAGGCTGAACTCAATCACCACAATGCTCAGGTAGGAGTGGAGTGGCCACCACACTCACCAGACATGGGTGGAGAGTGCAGGTGTGGACAGGCCAGCCATCACCTGCAGCCTTATGTATGTCTGAGTCCAGATTCATCTACATTCTTTGGAACTGGGTCCAAAGGAATAGGGAACAATGGTTAAAGGGGTAAAAATAAAAAAAATATGGTGACAATGCTAGCTTCAGGAAGACCAAGAGTTTCTGTATTAGACAGAAACCTGGAGGGTGCTGAGAGGATGGGGGAGTGATGGAGTTTCTTCTTGGGGTTAGGGAAATGTCCTAAAATTATAACTGTGGTGATGTTTGTACAGCTCTACAAATTTACTAAAAATCGCTGAATTCTACACTTGAATGAGTTTATTGTATATGAATTACCATAATAAAGCTGATTTTTAAAAAAGAGGCAGGACCAAATAAGGTGCCAAAGGTTATCTTGGTTTGGGTTCTGCAGAAGCAGACCTTGGGCAAGATGTGTGAGCAGCTTCTTTGGGAGTGTCTCCAGGTCCAGGTCGGGCATTCGGGTTGAGGTGGAGAAGGGAAGCAGTTAGGAACAGTCACTTCTGTGGGCAATGTACTTGATCCTGGTAGGGAATTCAGGGGACCATGGAGGCACACCTTTAGTTCCATCTCAGTCCAGGGAGGAGGACGTGGCCTCTGCAGCTGTTCTCAGCTTTGGCAAAGCTGGAAGGGCCTTTGGGATGGTGGGTGAGGAAGCCAGGATGCAGATCAGCCTGTCTATGCTAAAGTGGAGAAATCAGCATTTGGAAACCTCAGGATGATATCTAGCTAATTTTTTCTGCACTGAGATGTTGGTTAAGAGTAATAGAAACTAATGGTAAAGGCCTTTCTTCCCATTTCTGTTTTACCTTTAGCTCCTGGGGCAATAACCAGAGAATTTTGGTATGCTCAAAGGCTCTCCTCTTGAGCATGGTAGGACTGGGTGAGGTGGCTGTAGTGCAAGGACCCACTGCCATGTTTCCCAGGAGGCAGGTACGCAGGGACAGTCACTTGTTGGCTACACAGATCCTTTATCTTTTTGTCTTATTTATTTATTTATTTATTTAGGTACTGGGGATCAAACTCAGGTCATTGCACTTGTGAGGCAGATGGAGGAACCACTGAGCTAAATCCCCGGCCCTTTTTGTCATATTTAAATGGCCTGTCTTTTTTATTACTGAGCTGTATGAATTCTTTGTACACTCTAGGTATTAAATCCTTGCCATGGATGTGACCTGCAAATATTCCCTCCTGTTCTGGCTCTCTTACTTTCTTTTTTTTTTTTTTTGGTACTGGGGATCCAATTCGGGTCCTTCTGCTTTCGAGGCAGGCGGCACTCTTACTTTCTTGATGGTGCTTACAAAGTCCAATTTGTGGGATTTTGATAATTTTGATAAAGTGAATTTATCTAGTTTTTTTCTTTGCTGCTTGTCTTTTTGTGTCTTATTCAAGAGTCTGTAGGTTGGCTTATATGAAACGGGTTATCTGTTCATCTACTGCACCTGTCATTTGCTGCCCATGCACTTTTCTTTTCTTCTGTCCTTTCTCATTTCCTTTCTTCCCACTTCTCTTAATCTCTGACATAGGAGATTGAGGAAGAGCTGGTAGCAGCCTCGCTTGCAGAAGGCACTGACCCTCTCGAGTAAGTGGGTTCCCACCTGCAGTGAAAGCCAGTGTCTGCAAGGAGGATGCTGTGAAGTGGGGTGGGGGTGGGAAATGAAGGCCTGTCCCCAGAGATAAGCCTGGAGGGACAGCTGACTTGAGACTCTCAGCCTGCTGTGCTGCAGCCAGCCTATTCTGCCATAAACCATGGGGCCAGAAGAGGGAGCTAAAGGCTAAACACTAGAGAGCTGCCCACAGGCAGGAGCCTCACCTGATGGACACCACAAGGGACAGTACTTCCAGCAGCAAGGCTGCACCGAAGATGGCCAGGGCAGCTGGTGGGGGAGGCATGGCAGTGGCTCCATACTTCAGGAAGCAGGTGACAGAGAGAATCAGGAATACTGTTGTGGACAGCAACACATCCAGGAGGGAGCTGAAGGTGGCACTGGCAAAAGTTTTCACAGGAGAATTCTTTATGACCTGTGTGAAGCAGGAGTGGACTAGGATGAATTAACACCACTACAAATGGTGATGGAGTACAATTCAGAGGGGAAAAAAATCGTAATATTTACTGAGTGCTTGCTTACTCCAGACCTGGTTCAGGGCAGCAGGTGACTTAGGGGCAATTTTCTTGCTATTTCCCCTTTAGTAATAAGAAAATAAAGGCACACAGAGGTTAAGAAACATTTCCAGGCTGGGTATGGTGGTGTACACCTGTGATCCCAGTACTCTGGGAGGTTGAGGCAGGAAGAACACAAGTTCAAGCCCAGCCTGGGCAACTAAGCAAGACCTAGTCTCAAAATAAAAAGTAAAAGTAAAAAAGGGCTAGGGATATATCTCAGTGTGAAGACCCTGGGTTCAGTCTCCAGTACTGAAAAAACACAAAAGCAAAAACACACAGCAACTTGCCCAGGGTTACACAGCAATTGATTACAAGCCAGTACACCCTCAGTCACATTATGTAATGAGCCTAAAACATGATTTACTGCCTGGCAGAGTGAAGTAGTCCACATCTGTAACAGTAGTTGGTTGGAAGCAAGATGCTAAAAGCTTCCACCAATGGCTGGGCCCTAGGTTTAGGGGCTGTGAAACCTGGCTTCATAACAGAAGACTGGTGGGGATTTAACATGTTCATGATGGGCCTGTAATTTATCTGTCTCACTGCTGGGTGGCTCTGAACCACTGGTGGTACATGCATGACTGGGCAGCATGGGACAGTCCCATCAGATAGTACAAGCCTCCCGATGGGATAGTCATGCACATACCCCTGGTGGTTCAAGCCAGCAGGAATGTGTTAAACAGCAGTAGAGAAAAGCTCCTGCACGTACAATACGAGCACACAACTGTGAGCAAGAGCCTTCAGTTTGGAGCCTGATCTGGCCCGGCTGTGTGGGGCACAGGCAGACATGAAACAACATTCATGGGAAGTTCACAGCCTGACAGCAGGAAGGGATGCGAACGGGAAATGGATGATGGTACATGAAGTATAATAAAGAGATATTCATGAACTGTTGAATTAAGGATGAAGGAAATAGTAATGATGATAATGTGTACCAAAAAAAGACTATTTTCAGGCTCTTTATGGACTCTTTAGAGGCATGATCTCAACCAGTACTCATAACAATCCACCAAGAAGGAAAAACTACTGATCTCGTGTGTAGATGGGGAGGCCAAGGGTAGGTGGCTACCTCAAGGTCATACAACAAAGAGCCAGGCTGACAAGCTGATTCCCAAGTGCACCTGTGACTTCTTGGGGCCTCACAGAATGACAACACAGGACCTAAAGGCAGGGACTGTTGTGGGAAGAAAGTGAGCAGTAAACCACTGAAGTTTCTTTCCATTCAGTGCTGCAATCTTCTGACAATTCCAAGCAGGATGCAGGCTGGTGGGGCTGGAGTGCATAGAAAGGAAAGGTCCTATAACTTGGTTTGGTGCATGTTCTGTTCAGGACAAACTGGCTCTGGCTCCACAGCCCAGGTCCCCTGAGCTGGGGAGAAGAGGCCTGAGAAGGAGAAGGAAGCACTTGCACATGAGGGTTGAAGTTGCAGGTCAGCTCTGATGCCAGGCCTGGACCTGCCAGAGCAACCCGGGGTGGAGCTGGGTTCCAAGGAACTCAGAGCTCTGCTGGTATCCATACACCCGGTCCTGATTTCCCTCTGGAGGGCTGAGAATCTTGGGGGTAAGGCTGCCAGTGCTGACTCCCCTCTGTATAAGTACATATACATCTTTGACTTCTTTAAGGCTTCATCTAATGCTCTGGGGAACAGCCAGGATTCATTGCAGCTGGCCAATATTGGGCAGAAGGGCCCAGGGCCTTCTTCAAGTTTACAGGAGGGCAGCCACAGTATGGGGGCACCCTCATTCTCAGTCGAATGCCAAGGTTTCCCTACCTCCCCTACTCGTGCCCCTACTCAAGCAGGGAGGACACAGGTGTAAAGGTTCTTGGTTTAGGCATTCTGATTAACACTGAAGAGACTTCTGTTGCAGGAGCTGATGTCATAAGTCTGACACATGTAACCAAAGAAGACTCCTGGCACCACTGGAATCCCAGGAGGGTACCTAGCACCAGTGAATGCCTCCTCAGACTCTGAGCTCTCTGATCCCTACCATCTCCTTTGCCATCTCTTATGGTTGCTCTGCTGCTTTGGGATCATGTTTCCTAGATATCCCCACCTAGACCTGTTCTTTTCCCTCCATGTGTCCTTGCTCTGGACTTCTGTACTGAATGGATAGAGGAACCCAGGGCTAGCTCTATCCATGCTTGCATCTCCACAAACACTGCATGTCTGTCTGCCCATGTCTAGCTAGGAACATATTTGCCCAGCATTTTTCTCTCCCCATGGGATTTACACTTGGAGACGACATCATCCTAACTGTAAGGGATGGGTGGCTGATCTATGGCCCCTTACTGTCTACATCCAGTTAGGCTGCTAACCTGTCATCAGGGTATAGGCCTTGTAGGATGGCTACCTAGGCAGGCTCACAGCATGGCTCCACCACTACCTACTGTGACATCTTTCGCTCATCACCCAATGTGCCCATGCCTTGGTCTCTTTTCTGAAAATAGGGTACCTGCACTTCATGGTTGGTGGCAATGGTTACATGAGAAACACCAGTGTGGAGCACTGTGTACAGTGAGCATCCAAATGTGGGGTAAACCTGGAAGCTACTTGCTCCTATATCTCTCCTCCTTTCCATCTGTCCCTGTCTTGGGACACACCTTGGATTTGGCCTGTGCTCAGTAACAGCCTCCCACCTGTCTTGACTACTCTGCCACCTTCCACACTCAGCTGTGAAATCTCTATAAAACACCATCTGATGGAGCCATATCCTATTCCAATGTTCCCTCTAACCCTGGCATTATGTCTGCTGCATGGACAGCTATCATCTGGTCCCTGGTGTACTCCTCCTGCCCTACCCCCAGAGGAACCTACACTTCCCTGGATGCACTTGGCTCTTCCATATCTCCCAGGTTTGGAGGCCTGGTCCCTCCCTGTGGAACATTCCTCTCCCCCTAGTCCTCCCACTGAAGTGACTCAGGAGTTATCTCCTCTGAGCCCTCCATCTGGGGCTGCTACCTTACTATCTGCTCACAGACTAGTACTGGACTTTGGCTCTGGGTTATTATTTCTAATTCCTGTTCCCCTGTCAGATGTGCCTTCCCTTCTATATCCCAGTATTGAGAACCATCCCAAGCAGAGTGGATGCTCAACATACATCTGGTGACTGGAGGAAAGATGATAAATATACATTTAGGGTCTCCATAGCACAGCAAACATTGAAGTCATTGAGAAACATTGAAGTCAAAGAGGCTGGAATCCAACCTTACCTATGAGATGTGAGCTAACTGCTTAGGTTTTCTTAGCTTTGGCCTTCTCCTTGGGAAAGCTTCCTTAAAGGGTTGTTGTGAGTGGGCTGGGCACAGTGGTGCACACCTATAATCCCAGCACTCAGGAGGCCAAGGGAGGAGGATTGCTGTGAGTTCCAGGCCAGCCTGGGCTATATAGTGAGTTCAAGGACAGCCTGAACTGCACAGTGAGACCCTGTCTCAAAAAAGTGTGTGGGGGGGGGCTTGTTGTGAGCCTTGAATAAGATCATGTTTTGGCTCACAGGCCAACTAGGCAACTCATCAGTTCACTACAGGACTTGTGCCTGGGCTGTTAACATATTCACTGTCCCGTGGAGGCTGACAGAAGGAGGCACCTCCAACCCTGCAAGACACAAACCAGCTCTATCTGGTTCACCATGTTCTTTTCAGAGTCTGGTCTGGTACCTGGACATACAAACATAAAGATCTGCAGAATGGGTACCTGGAAGAATGAAAAACCCTTTTGCCCCTGGGTTGGGGAGTGCCAAAGTGCCCTTTTTTGTTTTTGGTACCGGGGATCAAACTCAGGACCTTGCGCTTGCAAGGCAGGTGGAGGCATCACTGAGCTAAATCCCCAGCCCCAAGTACACTTTTGACTCTGGAACTCAGGGACAGAATGTAGGGATCTACTGCTTAGAACTCCAGCCAGGCTCCAGGTTCTTCTAATATATGCCGTTTAAGGACCCCATTGAGGATGTCAAGGATACAGGGCTACAGGGAGAGTAGTGCCACTTAAAAACCCAAAACAGGTATCATCAGGGAACACTTCCAGGGCCAGGACAGCCACAGGGGCCTGGAGACACCAGCTGCACAAGCAAAGATAAATTCACATACAGTTGCAACTTAGGGCTTATGGATTACATTAGCCTTCATTTCTCTGTCACTTGCTAAAACACAGAGTGAACAGGAACTACCCATGAGAACAATGGATTTCTGTAGTGAAATCAAAGAACTCACCTCTTCCTGATAGCTGGTCCTATAGGATCGCTCCAGCTCCTGATCCAGGAAGTTCAGACTGAACTGATTAATGGGTGGCTTGAAAAAATAATCTTTCATGAGGCTAGAAGATAGAAAAATGTAAACAATCAATGTAATCTTTGTATCAGAAGATCACAATCAGCTATCAACCTCGCTCATTGAGTGCATCATGAAAGCTGTGTCTGAAAGTCTCTGTGACAGGTGCTGCTTTGCTGCTCCTTTTAAAAACATATCTCTGCAGGGCCAGGGATTTAGCTCAGTGGTTCTGGCACCTGCCTCGCAAGCACAGGACCCAAGTTCAATGCCCGGTACCAAAAAAAAATCTCTGCAAAGTCCTTTGTGTTTCTAGGCATAATGACATTTTATGTTCTACCTCCATTAAAGAATGACCATTTCACCATGATCGTAGCACACATCACTAGAACCTTGTTTTCAAAAGCATATTCCTAATGTCCAAGATTGGAAGACAAGAAATGCAGCTACTTTGTCCTGTGAAACAATCTTTTTTGAAGATCCCTGTACTATGAGCACTTATAATGATTTGGAGGCTTCAAATGAAAACATGATTCAGAACCAGCTGTCCTGTCATCCACAGCACTGACAGTAATTACCACCATAAAAACTAACAGGTTGTTAACACAAAATGATGTTTATAGTTAGTGTAATTCTGGTGCTGCTGTCACATATGCAGATGTGTGTGAAACCTGAAAAATGATAATGCTCAATGATTTTAATAGCAGAGATCAAATCTGCTTTACGTGACTCATTTTTTTATGAATTGCTAGCAAATAGTAGTATCCTTTTTATACTGGAGAAAATTACTATAAATTTAAAGGAATGTTAATATGATTTCAGAAGGCAAATACAGATGTGGGGAGCAGTCTCCCTCCCTTGCTAGCTATTAGCATGAAATCAGACACAGGATGTAAGTAAGTGCCTATCATGTGCCTGACACACAATAGGGCTCCCAATAGGTAACTTCCTTTCTTTGCTACAGAGTGGACTCTCTTTTCTGTGACAAGTGTTCAATAACCTACAACATTCTCAGGTTCAAAAGAAAGAAAATTCTGTTCCCTAAAGTTGACTCTGTCTCTTCTCTTCCACTCAGGAAGTATACAGACAAAAGAGAAATCAACAAAGCAGCTGTAAGGAAGATGTGTGATAGCCATGTTTTAGCAGTCAAATGGCAAAACCAACTCTTCTAAAAGCTATGCTACTCCTTTTAAATCAATATTGAGAGGTTCAACTACTGAGAATGGAATATAACTCCTTTTGGACCAATCTTCTCACAGATAACAATGATAAATTCTGTGAAAAATATAAAAAATAACTGCTGGACAGCACAGGAAAGTGACAAGGGCAGGCAGAGGAGAGTCACCCTTTAGAAAGGGAAAGTACCAGGTAAATTTCCCATTTTTCACTTTAATTTTATTTTTTCCCTGAAGACAGACATTAGTCAGCACCATATGCAGGTAGCTAAAACTCAAATGGAATAGCCATACCCCTATTGGGCCTAATGGAATAGCCATAGCCCTACTGGTTTAAAAATCCAGAGAGATAAAACCCAGAAGGAAGAGAACTAGGGAAGTGGAACCCAAAATTCTGCATATAAACTATTCAAATCTCTAGCTGACCCCTGACATACAGGTATATGGCAAGCTCCAAGAAGCCTAGTTAAGGCTAAAAGTATGAGAGATAAAAGTTTGGAGGTTGAATTCACTTAACCTAAATCTCTGCTGAAACAAAACAAACTTATATTCTTTGGAAGGATATAACAAAATTCAGACTTTCTAAGCACCATACACAATGTCCACAACACAATCCAAAATTTCTGGTCATACAAAGAAATAGGAAAAAATGATCATACTCAATAGAAAAGCAATCAGTGGAGACTAACTCAAGATTACTGAGCACTGGGGTTTATAATGTATGTAGATATAATACATGTGATAACTATAGCATAGGGAATGAGAAGAGAGTAATGCATCTGTATGGATTGCACTTTTTTCATTTAGAATGAAGTGATATAATATTAATTCTAAGATGATTATATAAAATTTAAGGCTGTATATCTGTAACTCCTAGAAAACAACTCAACTATGGTCTGAGGGTATTTCTGCATTGAGCTACATCCCCAGACCATAGTTAGAGATGTTAATATCTTTCTCTCAACAACTGATTTAATAGAAAATACCATACTACCAGCCATCTGGACTTAACTGATATTGAGTTTTTAATGTCCCACAAATACAGAATATACCTTCTTTTCAAGTGCATATGAAATGTTCACCAAGAAAGACCATGTTGAGGGACAGGGATTTGGTTCAGTGGTGCCACCGCCTGCCTTGCAAGCACAAGGTCCTGAGTTTGATGCCCGGTACCAAAAAAAAAAAAAAGACAGACCATGTTGAGGGCATAAAATAAGTCCTAATTAATGTAAAAGGACTGAAGTTATACAGTATGTCCTTGGACTACAACATTAAATTAGACATTAACAGCTAACATATCTAAAAGCCATTCGTCACCAAAAGCGGCCAGGGCTGTTGGAGAAAAAGCTAATCCCTGAGCTGGAGCAGGAAAGGTAAAAAACATGCTTGGAACATCCTGTTATGCTAGAAAGTAAGAGAATGCCCCAATCAAATGAAGGGATCATGTAAAAAGCACACAGGAGCCAGTACAAAGTGGGTGGTCACTGGCCAGACTCAAGCATCCAAATATAATAAGCATAAGGATAAATTATGACCCATGAAATAAAATGAAAGTGCATGAGTTTGGGCTAATAATATGTTGAAAAATAGATAAAATAGCAAACAGGGAGGACTCTTCTTTGCAGCAGATGCTGATCATCAAATGATAAATGTGCTAGGAGTGCTGGAGTTGGAAATCATTTTCAACCATCATAGTAAGGACTGTTTCAGGCAAGATTCATCAATAGATACTGAATCTAAAAAAAGTTGATATAGAATAGGATAATTATAAGGTGTTAAAGTATTTCCTGACAGGTTGCTTATTAGTCATAAGAAGAAAATAATGGCTATAGACTGGAGAAACTGGCAACACCTGGTTAATCAAAATGAATGTCACTAGTGAGAAACAAATGGACACTGCATGCCTCTGGACACAACATCCTGAGAAGGACATGGCATCACTTCTGTGACATCTAGCCAGAGATACAGAGCCTGACAATCACAAGGAAACATCACACAAATCCAACTTCAAGAATATTCTGTAACAGGATTGAGCTGTAATTTAAAAAAATGTCAATATAATGAACAACAAAATATGACTGAGGAACTGTCTATAATTTAAAAAGATTAAAGAGGACTGACAATAAAATAGTACATGTGATCCTGAACTAGATCCTGGACAAGAGGGAAAATGTGCTGCCAAAGATACACTGGATCATTTGACAAAACTGGAATAGATTAGATAGAATATCACTTCAATGTTGAGCTTTATGAGTCTGATAACTAAGATTATGTGAGACAACATCATTGTTTTTAAGAAATACAGTACAAAGCATTAAAGACTATGATGTATCCAATGCACTGTCAAATGGCTGAGAAAATTAATTTCATAGAGAGAAGAGAGGAAGACAGAGGAAGAGGACAAAATCAAACAAAATGTTAAAAGTTGGTGAACCAAGGGGAATAAAGGAATTCTATATAGTATTTGTGTAACTTTTTAGGTTTTAAATTACTTCAAAATAAAATAAAGTAACATACTGACAACAGAAAATAAATGCATGGATAAGGCAATTCAGAAAAAGGCAGTTTCTCCTGCAAACCTCTGTAACCTCTGCAGATGGCCCAGTCTTACCTGTCTTCTTTGATAACATCCACAAAATGGGCATCCGTTTTCTCACGGATGTTCTTGAACCTCAGTGGGAGGAGGGCTGATTGGTCCAAGCTCACACCTGCCCACCTTCCCTTCTCCTGAAGGATCTCGCACAGGGAGGTCTGACTGTTGGTGAGCTTTTCCTCTTGGGGAGGGCTCAGAAGTCCATTCTGAGCTTTGGAATTAGGTCCTCCAGAAGCCTGCCTCGAGACAAAGAGGGAGCAAGCCCAGGAAGTGAGTGGTGGCATGGAGCACGTGCTTATTCCCACCTGATCCCTCTGCCACCCTGGAGCCCTGCACCAAGTGTTGGATGCCCTGACATATCAAAAGGGCTCTACCTGTGTCTCCTCACACCCAATCCTCAACCTCTCCACCAACCTGCTTCCCTACTACCCTGCTCTGTCAAAGGACATCTCCAGGTGTTCAGGCAGCCAGGAGGTAAGATCATAAGGAGAGCCGTACAGTGGAGGAGAAAGCGGTTGGTCAAGGAGTTTGCTTACACAGAATTGGGGCTCCAGGGGTCTGTGGGGAAGGTCTGGAGGACCTCCTGGGAAGTGCAATGATGGGCCAGGGAAAGGAAACCCAGGGCTACTGGCCAGTGGCTTAAGAGAAGGTAGACAAATAGGGGCCTATGTTTTGGGAACCTCTGATCTGCATTTACAAGTCCTTTGGCAGATGCAGGAGGGTGGAGAGCTACAGAGCCTGGGCCTCACTGGGGAAGGCAGTCTTTAGAAACTCTCCTGAAGCTCTCCAATCCAGACCTGGCCTGGTCTCCAAGCCCCATTTCTCCAGCAGCCTTCCTGCTGCTTGCTCTGCCTCCAAACTTCTCTCCAGGCATGCTTCTTATCTGGAAGAGGCCTCTTCTCTTTGAACATCTGTACTCTACCATGTGTTGTGTCTGGCTTCCAGTCCATAAATCCTCTAGCCTCTGTAACTCATGCATTTTAAAATTCTTACTGCTTCTGAAGGGAGTCCCACCCAGTTCCATAGGGCATTATTCTATTTCACAGGGGTTAGCTCTGACTTTCCAGCCTTTTTTTTTTTAATGGGACAGGACAGGGCTTCATGCATGCTAAGTACATGCTTTGTCACTGAGCTATACCCCTAATGCCTCCACTGCATTCTTTATTGGTTTATTCAAAATCCAATGACTAGGGGGTATAGAGTGCTATTACCTAAGAGGAGTTATTCCCAGAACTAAGAAGTTGATGAGACAGGAATGTCACCTTAGGTGGATGCGCCAGGAGAGGAACTGACAGGAACAACAGCCATGAGCTTGTTACCTTGGTGCTGGTCTTAGACTCGTCTTGACAGCCGTTTTGCACAGCTCCTCCTTCTGCACCAGCTTCTGACTTGGGAGCAAATGTAATTCCACATGAAGGGCAGGTCTACGAGAAACACACAGGCCATAGGAACATACCCAGAAAACATGACCATGATATGCAACTCACACAAGTCCATTGTTGCAATGTGCTGTCACATAGGATGGCTGTGACCAAATGGAAGGCTTACTGAACCACTCAAGAAGGCGCTAAAAATAAATCTGGCAGGGCAAAAAATGTTAACACAAAAATCTGTACATGAGCACACAGCAGCAGTGTTCACAACAGCCAGAGTGAAGACTCAACTTCCATCAACTGAAGAGTGCATCAACAAACTGTGATCTAGTCATATAAGGGGATATTATTCAACTATAAAAAGGAATGAAGCACAGACACATGCTACAACATGGATGAACCTTGAAAACATGACTGTTGAAAATACTCAGACACAAAAGACCACATAAGGTATGATTCTATCTATGTGAAATGACTGAAAAAGGCAGTTCTATAGAGACAGAGAGCAGATTAAACAGTTGCCAGGTATAAGGGGGAGAGAGGTACAGAAAACGACTGCTAATAAATATGTAATGTGCTATGATCTGTATTTTTGTGTGCCCTGTATCTCCACCGCAGTTCATATGCTAATCCTAATCCTCAAAGTGATGGTATTAGGAGATTAGAGCATGAGGACCAAACCCTCATGAATGGATTACTGCCCCTACTAAAGAGATCCACAGAATTCCCTTGTCACCTCCACCCTGTAAGAAGGCATCCTATGAACCATGGTCTTCACTAGATATCACATCTCCTGATTTTTTTTTCTTTTTTTTTTGGTACCAGGGATCCAACTCGGGACCTTGCACTTGCGTGGCAGGCAGCGGCACGACTGAGCTAAATCCCTGGCCCAAATCTCCTGATATCTTTATATTGGACTTCCAGCTCCCATAACTGTAAGAAACAATTTCTCACTGTTTACAAATCATTCAGTTTATGTTTTTTACTACCCCAACCCCAAGTTCTGGGGATTAAATCCAGGGGTGCTCTACCACTTAGCCTTTTTATTTTTATTTTATTAATTTATTTTAAAATTCTGAGATAGGGTCTCCCTAAATTTTCCAGGATGGCTTTGAAGTCACAATTCTCCTGCCTCAGCCTCCTGAGTAGCTATGATTATAGGTATGTACCACCATGGCCAGTCAGTTTATGGTTATTTTGTTATACTAGCTAAATGGATTAAGATGGGCTTTCTTTTAGGGATGAGGAAAATGTTCTAAAGTTAACTGTTGTGATGGTGATGTCCTTAATAAAATTATCATTATTAATGTGATATAGCAGCCTAGGAACTGTGAGACAGCAACTAATAGTTTCCAACAAAGAGGACAAACTGCAGCAGAAGAAACAATTTCTTTGCAGTAAGAACCCTTGAACATTGGAATAAATTATCTGAGGGTGGAATATGATTTTGGAAATTTAAAATATATATCACTTACTGCCTAAATACAGAGATATAGCCCAGGTTACATCCCAAGTTAGATCATAGTCTTATGCTTCAGTAAGTAAAAGAATAAAGATTCTGAAGAGTTGTGTAGTTTGGGAATCTGAAATAATGTGGTTTGAACATTTATTTTCATTTAAATAATAGAAATATACATGCCAAAGTAGCTATCAAAATTGTTAACTAGTACATCTGAGCAGGTAATACCTCCTAGATAAAATCTGCTCATAGCTCTTTTTTTTTTTTTTTTTTTGGTACCAGGGATTGAACTCAGGTCCTTGTGCTTGCGGGGCAGGCGGCGGAACCACTGAGCTAAATCCCCGGCCCTTCTCATAGCTCTTTAAAAACTGACATTAACAGCTAAAATGTTCTAGTTATCAATAATCTAATTTATAATTATACAATAAAATTATTTAAAGCATCTTGTGGTACTGATTGAATTAAACTTTAAAACATTTTGCCAATGGCCACTGATATTGTCAAACCACACTCACACACACACACAATACCAATTACACAAGAGTGACGTGCAAGCTGCCAACGCACGTGTGAAGTAAATGTGCCTAAAAGACACATGTAACAAGACCCAAAGGGAGCTCTCTGGAGGAAAGCAGTGGGGGTTGAGTGCCGTGGCCTTGGAGTTGAGGGCAGTGGCTGGCTTGCTCCTCCAGGGGGCACACTGAACATTTCAGGGACCGTTGTTGGTACACTAGGGAAGGGAAAAACACAGCCTGGTGTATAGGGCAGGTTGACATTATGGTTTGAGACACTAAGTCAAATCCTTATGATCCAGGAACTTCTACCAATCTGGAAAAGTCGGAGTAAAACAGTAAGAAGCTATTTATTTCTCTGACCATTTTGAAACACTGAGACTAGAGAAGCAGTATAACCCAGTAATTAAAGGCACTGGCTTTGGAATCACACTGTCGTGGACTAAATCTTGGTTTTATCACCCAGTAGGTATGGGATCTGAGTTTCAGTTCCCTCTTTTGTAAAATGGGGTTACCTCTACCTTAAGGAATTATCGTAAGGGCAAAATGAGAAAACACATGTAAAGCATGTCTGAAGTTACATTTTAAAGCAGCTTCATTTTTCGTACTAGCTCTATTGACTTCATAGAAGGCTGAATTGAGAAGGATCATGAGGCCACATCCTCGCTCTGTAAGGAGAACTGATCCATGAGTGATAACTGTCACGGGTAAAGGGGTGGCTGAGACTCTAGCCGGGCTGCCACTGGCAGAGGCCTGAATCTTGCGGCAGATCGCTTCATTGTACTTTTAAAACATGTCTCTCTCTTCCTAAACTACTTTTCTTTGGGGCAGAGGAGGGGAGGGTCTTGATTAAAGCTTTAAATGAAATGAAACAAAAAAATTGCAAGGAAATTCATATTCCTGATGGAGACATTCCCCACCTCACATTTCCTTCTGGTCTGTAGTGAGAGGTCCCTTCTTCCATTTGCCATATAGTAGTGGGTGGGTTTGTTTCCCTCTCCACACGCTCCACAGCAATTTTCACTTAACTATTTCCCAGCTTAATTTTAATCTGGTTAAGACATTTTACAACCTGATTTTTGCCAAGCAAGTGAAACCTTCCCAACCTATGAAATGTCCATCTCTCCCCCCAGCTATAGTCATCTCCACCTCTGCTGAGAATCCGCCACTGGCAAGAGCATGTCTGACTCCAGAGAACTACATGGGGGCATCTCACCACCTTGGAAGGCAAGAGAGCAACACTAGCAGGCACACAGATAAAAATCACTGACGTAATGATTGCAACTGCTATGATTTAGAAACATCTATGTGCTAAAGATACAGAGCAACAGGTTTGCAGCCTTGTGTATATGATCGCAGTTAATCTTCATAACTGTGAGGCAGAAATGAGCCTTCTGAAGACACAAGAGCTGTGAACACAGGGGTTGGGCTGTAGGGCTCCCAGCCCCAGGCCACCATGGGGCATCGCTTTAACCTCCTTTCTTGGCACAAGGAGGGCCCAGGAATAACCATGGCACTTTGATTTCCTGGACTTTGATTCCCTGAAATGACCTATGCTGCTAGACTGTCCTCTTGGTTCTTTTAAGTGGCTCTGCTGGCATACTGACATTAAGGGAAGCTTCTAAGGTTCCCCAAACAGCATACTCTACCAGCCAAGGAATTTGCTGGCCATTGCCAGGGTAACCCGAGATTCTTTGGAGAATACCCAAAAGTGCACTCTGCATTTTTCCAGACTATCTGTGCTCCCTCCTCTGTGGAGGGAAGATCATAACTATCTCTGTAATACATGCAGGCACAGTTTCATTTCTTTTTAACACATTTCAATACATATACCATATATTCTGTTCAGAACATATGGACAGAGCTATAAAATAAGATATTTTTTCCTCAAGACTATTTCTCATTGCAAGATAAGTGATTTCAAAGTCAACAGCTGTCCCTTTTCATAAATGTCACAGGAGGGAGAGGGAAAGCCTCTTTGGGGAAGGAAACATCAGCAAAGTCCTGGCTTTGCTTGTTCAATCTGCTAAGCATGACTACCTAGCAAGATGTAGTAGTAGAAGAAGCATCCTTTGATCCCAAACCCAAAGCTCATGTTGAACATGGTGAGCAGCAATAATGGCACTGTTACAATAGTAATAAACAAGTACCATGCACTGAGGGGCTTCTCTAAGCTCTTCATGCATTATCAATTTATTCAGTCCTCACAAGCACCCATGATACAGGCACTATTAGCCCCATTTTACATACAAGAAAACTGAGGCAGAGAAGATAAGAGATATCCCCAGAGTCATACCATTAGAAAATAGTGAAGGAGAGTATAAGCCAAGCACCAAAGCCCTTGACCCTGACCATCAAACACAGGGAACCTCTATCCAGGGTACTGGTGGAACAGAGTACTGTTGTTTAAGCAAATGGATTAGGTGCAAGCATGAACACTTCAAAATAAATGACCTCTGTTAACAAAATATTAGAGGAGTATAGAAGGGGAACATTAGAGGAAAAGAGAAACAGTAATAATCACAGAAAAAAAAAAAGGCACCCCAGAAGCTAACACAACAAAAAGTAGACAACCTATGAGTGCCAGAGGCAAAAGAGCAAACAAACACCAATGAAACTCAGAAACAAGATCTCTAAGCCACACAGTAGGATCGGAGAACCCTAAACTACTCATTCAATTCATTGGCCAAATATGACCACTAGGTTTAATAACTGACGGGTAATGAGGACCCAAGTCAAGAACAGATTAGATCAGATTCAGCAGACTGTCAGGCAAGAAGACTGTTACTGTGCCACAGAAATATTCCATCAGAAAGTCAAAATAAGAAAGTTATTAGGAACTTTTAGAAATTTCACTTATGAGGATGCCAGTTAAGTGATGGTGGACATATCTTTCCATTTCAATTCCTACACATCCTTTCTAAAAATAATTTTTGAGGGCCAGGGATTTAGCTCAGTGGTTCTGCCACCTGCCCCACAAGTGCAAGGACCCGAGTTCGATCCCCGGTACCAAAATAATAATAATAATAATAATAATAATAATAATAATAATTTTTGACTTATAAGAGTGGGAAAGATAGTTCAGAGAGTTTGGAAATACCGTCCACCTTATATAATCATAGTACAGTTATGAAAACTAAGACATTAATGCTACCCAATAATACTAAAGTACTGATTTTCTTTGAATGGTCCCAATTACTCTCTAATGGCCCTTTCTTTTCTTGAATCACATACAGGATCCCATGCTACTTTTAGTTTTTGGTTTAGTTTTGTTTTCTTTTCAAGGCTAGTCTTCAACTCACTATGTGGTCTGGGCTGGCCTCAAACTCACAGTGATCCTCCTGCCTCAGCCTCCCAAGTGCACCTATACCTGGTCTACTTTTAGTTCTTGTGTCTTCTTAGTCCCCTCCAGTATGTAGTAATTCTTCTGTCTTTCCTTTGTATGACCTTGACACTTTTGAAGCATTTTGGTTGTGTTTTCTAGAAGTCTTTGAATTTGGACCTGCCTCATGCTTCCTTACTAGCAGACCAAGGCTTAAGATTTTGTTTTTTGGTTTTTTGGGTTTTTTAAATTTTTCTTTCTTTTGGTACTGGGGATTGAACTCAGGACCTTGTGCTTGTGAGGCAGGCATGGTGCCACTGAGCTAAATCCCCGGCCCCAAGGCTTAAGATTTGAGGGAAGAATGTGGCCAAGGTAAGATGCCTTTCTCAGCACACCATTTCAGGGTTACATAATATTGGTTTGCCACCTTAGTAGTGATGCTTACCTTGACATCTGGTGAGGGCAGGCTCTTCAGGCTTTGTCCATTGCAAAGTTGCTGTTCTTTCTTTTATAATTAATACAGATTGGGGCACGTATACTTGGGAGATATCCTATTTCTCCTTAAACTCTTGCCCACTGCTTTTAGCGCTCCTGGTAGACCTTCCCTGTAGCAATTACTACTGTGGTGTCCAAATGATGATTTTCTATTGCTCTCATTTCTTTTGTATCTACTGCCTGGAATTTTTCTGTGAGGAAGAGTTATCAATTTATATTTGATATGTTTTCTCTTCATTGAAGGAAACACATATAACTAAAACTATAGATGAAATTTGAAAAGTTCTTTAAAAAAAACTTACATCGATGTGTCAGAGCCAGTGGGCAGGCTACTATTTATAATATTTGTAAAAGAGCTTTAATAAGATAATCAATTCACTCATTTAAACTGCATACTTCAATAGTTCTTCACATATTCATAGGGTTACACAATCAATTCAGACACTATTTACAATACATACTTATTTAATTTCTAAACTTTACATATGAGAATGTATAAACTATAAATCTATTATCTTTTCATTTTCTATAATTTACTAAAAAGACCTCTAGTCCCTCAAACTGGGTTGACTGAGCCTATTTCATAATAATTTTGTATACAAATAATAAAGAGGTAAAAGAAGTGTCCTTTATTTAGCATCATTTAAAAAATGTCACAGGAACTGTCACAGAAGGATGGTTCCCAGGGCTAGGGCCCTTAAAGGGGAAGGATGAACTTTCTGAAAATAGGACAAGTCCTCTCTGAATCACCCCCATGGGGGCAAACCTGTATCATTAACTTCATTACTAACAGTAAATGTATAGAAACACCCAGTGAGCATGGAGCCCCAAGGTTCTGAAGAACAGATCAAGGTAACTCACAGACTAGCCAAGCAGGAGCATCATTCTCAGTGAGGCCTTTCAGAGGTAAACTAAGATACTTCACAGCTCCAGTGGGTCACTGATGAGGATTAATATGATAAAATCCACTCAATTTTGGATTTCCTTTTCTTTGTCCTTCACAAAGATGTTAGGAAAGCTATTTTTATTGACAGGTGTAGTCTTTTTTTTTTTGTACTGGGAATCGAACTCAGGGCCTTGCACTTGCCAGGCAGGCACTGTGCCACTGAGCTACATTCCTGGCCCTGACAGGTGTATTTTTTTTTTTTTGGTACCGGGGATCGAACTCAGGACGTTGCGCTTGTGAGGCAGGTACGGCGCCACTGAGCTAAATACCTGGCTCCTCTGACAGGTGTATTCGTGATCCACCCATCACACATACTATTCACAATAAAATGAGGTAAACACCTGCTCCAGAGCTGATGTCACATTCAATGGGCCAAGTGCCCATGCTCCTATTTCCTATTTGAGACTTGATTGTATGAGAGAACATTCATCCCCACAGCAATGACGGACTGCAATATTTGTAAGAATCTCCCTCAAAACACTACAAGAGAGAAGGTGAGACCTTTGTGGCTCTGGTGGGCAAATACAACTGCATCTCTCCCTCCTCCCAGGTTTCCTCTCCTCCTGTCTGGTTGGCATCCATTGCTCTGCTGGAGTGACTGGTGCATGCCCAGTGTTGACCATGCTTAGACTCCAACTCTGGCATTCACAGACCTGGCTTCAGTTCATTTCAGCCAACCCTGAAAGACTTCCCCCTCAGAACCATCTCACCAACATGGAACACTGTACTGTGGCTTAGAGAAATCACGTGATTTGGTCACAGCCCCAAAGCCAAGGATCTGTGAAGGATTGAAGGATTGCCAGCTTGAGGTCATGGCCCTTTCTGTAACACTCACACTGCCCCAGGGGCTGATGTGGAAAGTCTTGGTCTCTCCTTGCTACTCTCTTGACTTCTTCTCCACTCCAAAATGTGAAGGCATCTTCTTATGCTTTAGGTGCAGAGCTGCATTACCATGGTTCCAGCAGTGTCTGCCTTCACTTGTTAGACAATCCCTCCTGATGAGGAACTCTCATTGCTGGTCACTGAGAAAAGCCAAGACCGGGGTATGGGTAGGATTCTCTTTGACCTATGACCTCAGGGCTGAAGGTCCTTGGCCTGTGTCATCACTATCACTTCCTGATAGGTGGTTAAAATACTCAGAATGTTTTATGAGAGATGAGATAAGAAATTTCCAGTTGCAAATTAGGAGAGAACTTAAAGGGACATGGGAGAACTATATGGGACATATAGGGGTAGAAAATAAACCCTTCCTGGACATTACCTAGATTCTAGACAGTTCTGCCCAGGCTTCTGAATTTTGTCCTCCTTAGTCTGCCTCCACAGAGCTGTATCTCTCTGTGTGTTTGGGAAATACGTAAATCATTTAACTCATGTATCCTGCATTCAGAGAGGCCACAGGAAGGTGCACAGGGGACAAAGGTTTAAGACCATGGATGTCTGAGCAAAGGGTACAAACTAAAAAGAACTGAGAATTTAGAGATCATCTAGGGAGGCACAGAAAACTTCAGGGAAGCTGAGAGTGAACTTAGGTGTCTAGAGGAGGCAAAGGAACAAGACAGGCACATGGTCACTCTGTGACTATTTACTGAACACCTTTCTCTAATTTCTTGGTCTTAGCCATGAAACTAGAAATGTTCTCCCAAATGGAGTCACCCATAGCACTTGCCCTGTAGGGTGCATCTTGAAAAAATAATCTGTGCTCAGAGAGGCCTGAGAACACTATATACTACAGCCCTCATTCTAGACAGTAATGCCCAATGGTGCCCTAAAGGCTCTGAGAAGCCCTGTGGTAGAAAAACTCTTTCTGGGTTGTTTAATTCAGAATTATTCAAATTAATTTGACCACAGAGTTTCTTTTTATACACGACACCTGTGTCTATTCTGAGAAACTACTGCTCAAGGGAACATACTTTAAGAAACGCTGCCTTACACAAGGCAGAGGATGACTGGAATGTAGGGATGGGGACAGATAGCCTGGGTTTCACTCTCTGACATGAGAGATCAGTAGTAAGAAAAGAAAAGCTGCCTATTAGCAGGAAGACCCAACAGACCCTGGGAAAGGATTAGGAGTAGTAATTAGATGGGATTTCCTCATATTGGAAAGCTAACCTTAGTGCAGACAATATATCTAAGGCAACATGCCAATGGCACATGTGCAAGGCACTGACAAGTTTGTAGGATAAGACCACCGAAAGACCACAGGGGCACGCAACTGGCATTTTACATGTCTATTGTTCAAAACCTCTTATAAGGCCTTATGGGTCAGATTATAGAGAAGGTCTTATAGATTATATTATAATCTTAATCATCTTTAAAGCAGACTCAGTCTCCTCTGCAGTTTAGGATTATGGTGCCTTCAATTCACTCACAATTACACCCTGCTCTCATCTGACCCCAGGGAAGGAAGGACATTGAGAAGTGCTTCACACAGTGGCTTCACTACAGTAGGACTTGGTCTTTCATCTCTTCGTGTTCTATGCTCTTTCCACTCCAAATGTGGAATCCAAAGAATTCCAATGCTCTGGAACAGCCCTCGTCTCAAATATCCTATCATCCTGCCCAAACCATCAAAATACTCCACAAATTATACCTCATGACCCAATTCATCTTTCCCTCCTTGAAAAGGGCACAAAGATTCTTTTTTTCCCCCTCAAATTCCTTTTGGTAACACAGTCAACTTAATCACAAGATTTTCAGGAAACTTTCATATTATTTGGAAAATGTATACATAGAATAGAAATATGTTAAAGAGTTTTTGCCTGTCTAGATCAAAGCAAAAATCTACAACTATAACAAGAAATGTTCTTTCAGGGTAAGAGAAAACCTTAAGGGAATTTAGCATGGAATCACCGTCACTAAAATTGTAAATATGGTATGTGATATGTGAACTCAACCACTGCATTCCCTGATAGATAGAAACACAATATGCACAATCCAAAATGGCAGACAAACACAACAAATCACTTATTTGGGGCTTTGAGCTCAAACTATTTCTCTACTTAAACACAGCTCAGTTTGAAGTCTGGAGGAAACCATTTGTCCCCATGTAATAAAACCACATTTGGAAAGCCACATTTTTTTATTCCTCCCTGCCTGTGCTCAGTAACAGACTCTGCATGTAAAGCCCCTCTGTCTGACATGCAAAGCATCAGTCCAAATAAGCAGGCCATCTCTAAAGCTGGTAGGCATTCAGGAAAGTTCAGTTACATTAACTCTACTGCACAGGCAGAAAGAGTACTACCATCCCAGTGGCTCTCCACCAGGGATGGTTCTGCCTCCCCACGGAATGCTGAGCATTTTTGGTTGGCACAATGAGGGGAAAAGGATGTTACTAATGACAGAAAGCAGAACCATAGATGGTGCTTACCATCTATCTGACAATGTACAGGACAGCCCTCACAGCAAAGGTTATCAGGTCTAAAATATCAATAGTGCCAAAGTTGAGAAACCACAATGCACACACAGAGAAAATGATATATGAGCACTCTGAATAAACCTGAATGCAATAATTACCAGAAGTAACTGGATGACAGGCATGATGAATTCCAACATGGTAAGATAACCTGGATATTCCAGCTGATTGTCACATTATGAAGACTGTTAAGCTTAAGGACCAACAGCTAGCTTTCAAATCTGCTAACAAATGTGGATCAGTAGAAACATACTGGATTAAAGCCGTTACAGTAGCCCATCATCCTGATTATTGTATTTTTCTGTTATCTAAGAGCACAAAACAGTGAAGCAGAACTGTTATAACTGTCTCCATCTCTTTTTAAAAATGGAAACAGCAAATATTTAAACTGTAAAAATAAACAGAAGATACCAGTGGGAGAACTAAATTCACTATGATAATTGAGGAAGAGGTCATAAATGAGAATGATTTCATAGCCCAAGGCTGATCATGCTAATTCCTGGGTAGTTTATTATGACACAGTGTTAGTCCAGAAATAGGTATTTCCAGATAGCCACCAGGAGAGTTCTGCTCCAGTAACAAAGTTCCATGATGTTCTTGGCAAAGTGTATTCTTTTCAATGAGCTACGTCACACGATTCACACACATCAACAAAATGTAAGAGTTACAAAATTGTGAATTTCAAGAGACACAGGAGTATACGAGGAAGTGGTCTCTGAAATAAAATAAAAATCAGCTCCTCAAGCAAGATAAAAGGAAAATTACCTTTACTGTCATCTATCATTTGCTTTTAGAAATTCTGAAAAACACCACATGTTGCAGAAAAAGAAAATAACTAACAACTCCAGTGAGAAACATTTTTATGCAACGCAGAAAGGAAATGGAGGTGCATAATACGTTAAAAATGAAGGATACTAAAAATGCAAAATCCTGCTAACTTTACATTAAATTTAAAAATTGTAAAAACCAAACTAAAAGGCATTCTGAGTCGTTTGCCACCCACTGATTATTATTTCACGTGTTCTATTGTAGAATTAACAAAGTTTTAGAAGAAGGAAAAAAACTAACCTTAAGGTTATCAAAGGTTTTGACAGTCTGCGCCAAGTCACTGACACTCCCTGATGATGCTGTTCCCTGTCCCCTAGGGCCTGAGGACACCCGTGAACCGTCAATGGCCTCAAAGCCAGAAAGCAAGGCCTCTGCACAGCTGCAATGAGATTCCTTGGCTCTCTGACCCGAAATCAGGTATGTCTTCAAACCTATGATGGATAAAAATTACAATCAGCACAGATTGAAACCATGGTTGGTTGAAATGCAGCTTGATCTTGCTCTATGTGGAGAATACACTCCTAAAAGGTGGGAAGTAAAGTGAAAATGTGTGTCATTATTTTACAACTGCCTTCCAAGGATTTCTCAGACAGATGTAGCCTCAAAGAGAACATTTACCTCCAAGCCATACCATTTACTCACATTTTCTTTCCTGAATAATGGCTGTATATTTTACCTTCAGGGGCTAAAATGAACATTAAAAATTCCTCTATGAAAGGGTCCTGTGATCTCTTTTTGAGAGCAGCAAAGCAGACTGATGGTCAGCTCTATATACTGCTTGGGTTGATTTTCATCTGTAAACCCTCATTCCTGACTTTTATAAGGACAGTACTGATACAAAGATGACCTCAAATCTAGGCAGGGCCCTTCATCCAGGCAACTGTTCATCTGCTTCCTGTTCAATTCCAGCATGAAAGAAAAATACAGGGATTTTCCTGAAGGCATGTGGCACCTAAAGCAGAGAGGAGGCTGAGAAAGGAGACCTGAAGAGCCTACAGCCTACAAGAACAGCAGTGCTGTCACAAGGCTGAGCACACTCTCAGCAGGGAGCACAGAAAGCAGCTGCCTGTCTCTGCATGACGAGCCCTGACACATGCATCGATGCACACCACCCTGAGGTTTGCCATAGCTTAGTAATTGGGATACATGTTGCTATTCATTTACCAAGCACTCGTTAAGCACTCCTTGTTTACCATACCATGTGTCAGGTGCAAGGAGGACAAGAATGGACCCTTCAACCATGGTTGCAACCTGGAGCCTATTATCTGAAGAGAGCCTAGATAACAAGCAAGTGTGACTGTGGTCAGTTGCCAAGGCACAGGATGAAGGCATTTGAGGGTGCTCCAGGATGCACAAGAGGGGCACCTTACAAAGACTCAGGAAGGAAGGCACTCTGATTTGACGTGTCCCCTCCAGCTGGGCACAGTGGTGCACACTTGTAATCCCAGCCACTTGGAAGGCTAAAGTAGGAGGATTATAAATTTGAGGTCAGCTTGGGAAATTTAGTGAGACTCTATTTAAAAATTTTTAAAAGGCTGGGGATGAAGTTCAGTGGCCTGGTAATTGTCTAGCATGTATGAGGTCCTGGGTTTAACCGTAAGTACCACCAAAAAAAAAAAAAAAAAAAAAGGAAGAAAGGAAGGAAGGGAGGACAAGACAGAGGGAAAAGAAAAGACTTAAATATGTCCCCTCAAAAATTCAAGGATTGCCAATATGGTGGTATTAAAAGGCAGGGCCAAACAAGAGGTGATTAGGCCATGGAGGTTCCTCCCCTGTAAGTGGGATTAAGACACTTGTAAAAGAGGGCTCTTACAGCATTGAGCCACTTGCCCTTCTGCCCTCTATCTCATGAGCACACTGCACTCCTCATCTCCAAAAGATGCAGCCCTCACCTGACAACTCAACTTGTGCTGGTGCCTTGATCTTAGACTTCACAGCATTCACAAGTGTGAGAAATACATATCTGTTAGTTATAAATCACCCAGTTTGTGGTTTTCTGTTATAGCAGCACAGAAGGCCTCCTGGAGGAAGTGTCCTCCAAGTGAGGTCAGCCCAGGGCCAAGGGCTAAGGCAGCCATCACCAGGTGATAGGTGTCACTAGAACAGTTCACGGAGGAGGTCCCTCCAATAAGGAGCCTTTGGCAGTCACAGCTGAGGAATGATGCTGAGCTTACTGAGGCAGGGACAGAGAGGGTGTGGGGGAGAACAGAACAGCCAGAGGAAAGCAGCAGACTGTTCACCAGGAGTCTGCATCCTGGGGTTAAGAGCAGAGCAGGGAAGAAAGAATAATGAGTAGGCATAAGGCTGAGGATGAGCCATGGATCTGGTGGGAAGGGAGCTGGGGTACATATAATTTAGAAAATAATACGGGAAATGGGGAATGTACCCCTAAATCTGGCAGCAAGAGGCAATACTTTTGTTTCAGGCAATTAATACAAGGGGCAAGGGCTCAGTTTCTAGAGTCAGGCTAGGCTCCATCCCCTCCTAACTGTATGACCTATGTGAGTTATTTCATTCCTCTGCAACTCAATTTCTTCTTATGGGCTAATGTGAGGCTCAAGTGATTCACACACACATACAGCCTGTACAGCAGTACCTGGGGCACAATACACATCTGATAACCTTAGCTATTATTATCAACACAGTGTTTGACCTGCTTATCACTAGGAATCTTTTTCATGCTCCTTCTGTGTACAAAGGCATGTATGGGACTGTTAAATCAATAACTGCTCCAAATTTGTCTCTAATTTGGACTTTTTTTTAAGGAATGACACAATTCTGTTAGTGTTAACAAGGATCAAGCATACTCAGGTGTCCACAGCAAGAAAGTCTGGTGGATAAATTAAATATCTTTTTATTTATGTTTCAATATGGAAAGCTAAATTTAACAAGAAGCCTATTTCCAAACTGGAGGGATATTAGCAGATGCAGTAAGGTAGGACTTAGCTGCCCAACTAGTTACTGACCTCAAGCCTAGTTGAAGCCTTAAATTGCTAGAGTTAATGACTTAATGAATAACCACATCCATGGACCCTGGGGTCCAAGTTCACTGGAATGGCTCTTCTGCAGCAGAAGGTCAAAATAAGGCAGCTAAATAATTTATTTTGTTAAATACAGCATAAAAGGTAGAAGAAAGGATTTCTAATTTTCTTTCCTAATATTTAATTTCAACCTCACCAACATTAATGCCTTCTACCCTCATTTTACAAAGGTTGCAGAGAGGGGAGGCATTTCCTTATCCATTTCCATCTGATGAAGAAACCTCTCTACAGCTGGGTGTATTGAGGAGATTAACATCCTTGAGTATTCTTAAGCATAATCAGCCCTCCTATCCATGGATTCCACATCTATAGATTTAATCATGGATCAAAAATATTTGAAAAATAAATTGTGTCTGTACTGCACATATACACATTTTTCCTTGTCTCTATTCCTAAACAGTACAGTATAACAAATATTTGCATAGCATTTACATCGTATTAGATGTCTTAAGTAATCTAGAGATAATTTAAAGTATGAGAGAATATGCATAGGTCATATGAAAAAATATTATGCCATTTTACAAAAGGGATTAGAGCATCCTCCAATTGGTGTCTACATGGGGGTCCTGGAACCAATATCCCCACCAAGGGATAACTATTTATTACCAATTCTTTGAGGACAAAAACTGTGCATTGAATGCATGGTGATCAGTTTTGGTGGACTGAGTGTAATCTGAGAGAGTGACAGTCATTTTAGTGGGGGAAAAAAAAGACAATTACTGTGTCCTTTGTCCTGGTCTTTTTCTCTAGAACTCCTGCTCTGGGGAAATCCTTAATCGCCAAGAATCAAGGAACCAACCATTAGTGCGATAGAAAGAGAAGAACAACTATGAAGGAAAGAATGTATTAAGACATGGAGAGTTAAAAACATAACACAACAAACGCCTAGAAGCTGACATCACTAATGATTTGAAACAATAAAAATAAGAGAAGGAATCCACTTGGGCTGGCTCGTAAATGTTCTGAAAAATTCCTTCCACTTTGCATTGTACTTTTCCTCCTAACTAGGTCTGAAATGGCCAAGTACCATGAAAATTATTTAAACTGAAACATAAATCAGTTAATAAGGAGAATAAAGATTAAAAGCTCTCTTAACTTAGCAAATAACAGGGCCTACAAAGTTATATATGTGTTATTTTATAATTATCAATTGCTCCTGCTTCTGAAGAGCAAAAGCTTTGGTAAAAAGTAAACATTTTTATCTATTCACATTAAAACACTCTGGATGGGTCTAAGTTTGTCTGTTCCCGTGCAAAACAAATAATCACAGCAACTCATTTGTTGTAGGTGACCCATTATTTGATGATAAATCACCGATTCTAATAGCAAATGGGTGTTGGCAAAATTTAACCTCTTTAAAAAATGAAGTTCCAAACAATAAAATACAGGACAGATTTACCCAAGGAGGTCAAAGAACAAAGAATGGCCTGTTTAATTTGACCTTGATTAAAACTCCAATCTACTGAAACCAATTTTTAGAAAAACATTCCTTCCCAGGGCCAGGGATTTAGCTCAGTGGTGCCACAGCCTGCCTCAAAAGCACAAGGTCCCGAGTTCGATGCCCGGTAACCGCCTCCCCCCCCCCCCCCCCCCCCAAAAAAAAAAAAACCTTCCCTATCTTTTTCTCTCCTACTCCTTCTCCCTCTCCTTCCTCTCTTTCTCTCTCCCACACTCCTGAATGGGTACCTTCCACACCCCAATTCCTGTTTTCTATCAGTCACAGTGTGCTGCCATCATAGCCAAAGTCAGGTAACTGGTCACCCACTTAACGATCATGCTGCTTTGTCCTCGCTTAATGTCTATACTGGGTGTTATAAATGCTGCCCTGCTGAATGCTAACACCATGAGAATCCAGCAGCAACAAACTTCAGTCCACACCTCCCTTCTCTAAACAACCCTTGAGTTGTGGTTAATACCACGAGCCTTCACCAAGGTCCAAAACTGAAAGGTCACACTGGGTACAACTATCAGCAGCCTGCCAGGTAGTACAGTATTCCATTTGTTCTTTTGCTTATTCACTCACTCACTTACCCAATAAATTAAATATGTACTAAGTCCTTACTGAGAGTTAAGACCTAGACTAAGGGTTGAAAGACATGGGTAGGAAAAAAATTGCTCCAGCTATAGAAACAAAGTGAGATGAAAACTTTTCCTTCATTGTCAACCTCAGTTCCCTTATCTGTGAAAGGGAAATACTGTACTATAACACAGTAATAATGCCACTGCACAGGGGTGCTGTGAAGATTAAATGAGTTAGTACACATAAAGTGGGAAATACAAAAGAGGAAGGCAAAGCATCTCCTGAGAAAATCTCTAGCAGTGCTCAGGAGTAGCTCAAAGAGTAAACTGAGGAATGGCATAAATAATTAAGCAGGTTTATTGCAGGGTGGCAGTGAAGGGGAGGACAGTAAATGAGGAATAACCTAAATCTCCAAGTAGAGGGAATTACATGAATCCCAGTCACATGCTGACAGGACATTCAGAAGCAATGAAGGAATTTTTTTGGGGGGAGGATAAGAGTAGGAAATTTTATTGGGGAACAGGAATAGTTCCTGAGAGACAGGAGAGGTCCTCAATGGGTTGCCCTATGAAGGAATTTTTACAATGAGTTGTAGACAACAAAAAGGGAATGAAGGTTCAGGAAAACTATCCTGGAATATGACACTTGATCTTAGCCAAAAGGCCGAGAAGCAATTATCCTGGAATATGATCAGATACCAGAGTGTAAATCAACAAAAGAGGCTATAAGCCAAGACTATCAGGAGTAAAGTTGTGAAGAACTGAGGGAGAATACCAACTAATCAACTGCTGTTCGCCAAATAACGACATGAACACATCAGGCCCAAGAGGAGGCTGGGATATCTGTGCAGTGGCACCAGAGGTATCAGAGACCACATTCTTTTCCCAGAGAACTAAGAAATGACAATTAATTAGAAGGTTAAGAGATACAGACTCAAGTACAGAACAGACACAAAGGAAAACAGATCCTAGAAAGAAATGAAGGGCTCAGTGGCTCTGCTGCCTGCCTCGCAAGCACAACGTCCTGAGTTCGATCCCCAGTACCAAAAAAAAAAAAAAAAAGAATAAGAAATGAAAAACTATATTTAAAATATGAGAATAAGTGACAGCTAAATAATTGGAAAAACCAAAATAATAGTTTAAAAATAGAAATAAAGTAGTACGCTTCTCAGTGAAAGAAGCAAGTCATAAAAAGCTACATATCACACAATTCTATTTATACAAAATTTACAGAACAAGGAAAACTGTAGAGACAGCAGATTGGTAGTTGCTACAGATCTGGAGGGAGGAGTGATGAGAGGAAGACTGTTAACGAGTATAGGGTTACTTTCGGGGGTAATGAACATATAAACTTAGATTGTGGTAATAGTTGTACAACTCCTGAATACACTAAAAACCACTGAATTAAGTACTTTAGAGGAGTGAATTGTATAGTATGTGAATTATCCCTCAATAAAGCTTTTTTTAAAGAGAAGAAATAAAGCTATGTGAATTTCATAAGATGCAATAGTTCTGAAATTTCAAAAAGAAATAAAGTCAGGAAGAAATATACACTCCCTGAGAATTCATAGTAAAGGAATAGACAGTAGGAGATAAAAGAAAAATATTAAAAATAAAGGCTTAGAGGTAAGTGGGGACAGCAAAACATATAAATAAGAAAGAAGGTTAATAACCTTGAAGAACTAAAAATTCTACATGGCAAGAGTTCAGGAGTCTGGGAAAGACTGAATAAGACAAAAGAAAACTTGACCTTCACAAGATATCTTCAAGAGTCACCAAATTTGCAGCTCTCACTTTTGCAATGTAGTCCAAAACTGTTGGGTCAATTTCAGCTGGTACTTTAAACCATCAACACAACACCCTGTGTCGTGTGCGCACTGGCAGGAGGGCACCCTGTCCTTGCCATCACAAACACCGACCTTCCTCTTCACCCAGGAAGTATACCTATAGGCTAAGGTACTTTCTATAGACCCATGATCAGGCCCATCTGGATCCACACCTCTGAGGCATATGTGCAGTTGGAATGGATGGTGATACAGGCTGTGGTGCCACCTCTCCTGCCAGCTACACATTAGGCAAAGGGAAATAGAGTGCTGAAGATTTTCAGTCCTTCATGGGAGTAGCTGCACCAGGCCTTCACCAACTATTACTTCGTGGAAATATTTACCCAGGCTTCTGGCTACCTCTCAAATCAAGCATGTGCTTGCTGTGAATTTCTGTACTTCTTAAAACTAGTTTTTAGCTTGCATTCAGGCTTTCTTTCTTTCGATGAGTATTTTACATCCTGGCTGGCAGAGTGACTGAAGCAGCTTCCTAGACTGCATTTCTTGCTTGCAGGGCACATGGCAGACTTGCTTGAGGCCCTTCACTGAGAAACCCAAAACCTTTTCTTCTTAGATACCCCAAGGTCTCTAAGTTCACTTTAGCCCTAGAAACAGTCTTTCTTTTACAGCCTTTTTACCAAAGAATAAAAGCTGTGTTTGTGTGGATTATTTCCAGTAACCTGCACAGTGTTGCTGCATGTTGGATGAGAAGCTGAGAGTAGGGCTACTCTGCCACTCACAGAGGCCAGGGGCTCAGGATTCACTCTCATACTGCACAGCATGGGGCTGTCATTCATTCTTCAAGAAAATTATAACTAGGTTGTAGACTCAGGCACAATCACAACGGAAAGTGAAACCAAGGCAGTGAGCAGTGAGTGCCCTTGTGCAAGAGAAGACCAAACATGGGCCCAGAGAATGTCAACATGCAGAGACAGTTTACATAAAACAGAGGCCTGGAGCTGCCATCTACGGCCTTCACTCACAAAAAGGAGCTAGAGGAATCCTCAGAGGTTCCCTGATCCTCTGGAAAGCTGAGCTGTACTCCAGACCCTAGAAGAGTTGCTGTTGTTAAAGAAGAGATGGAAGTGGGCAGAAGTCGGGAAGGAAGGTTCCAGACCAGGAGAGGCGCTGGGCCCAGATAAGACTGACAAATAACCAAAGATTTTTATAAAGATATAGAGACCAGCTAGCACCACAGGAAAGAAACTGTTAATCTGAACACTGGACTGCACTAAAAAACAGAAATACACCAACATGTAACAGGATAACAGGATTATGGAGAACATTCATGTTCTATATTAAATATTTGTGTTTACATTTTGTTTAAAAGTAGCATGAAAAATCAATATTTTTGTCTTTGTAGTACCAGAGATTGAACCGAGAGCCTTCACACTGACCTTCTTCCCCAGCCCTTTTCAAATTTTTTAGTTTTGAGACAGGGTCTCACTAAGTTGCTGGGCTTGAAACTTGCCATTCTCCTGTCTCAGCTCATGCAGTGCTAAGATTTTAGGCATGTACCACTGTATCTGCAAAAATTTAAATTTCCTACAAATATTTTAGAATATTTTCCTACAAATTTGAATTTCCTACAAATATTTTAGACACAGAAAGTCCCACCACCTTAAGAAACAGAATGTCACCAGCATCGTCCCTGACACTTTTTAGGTTTTTAATGTGTAACTATAAAACACTAAACAATATGCAGCACTAAAGTGTTCTTTAAAATTTATATGAATGTCATAACTTTACAAGTATTCTTCTTAAAACTTTTCACTTGCATTATGTCTGATTCAACCATATTGACAAGTATGATTTATGTTCACTGATTTTCAATATTATGAAGTTCCTCAGGAATAAATACAATTTGAAAGAAAAAAACTAAAACTAACATCAACTATAAACTGTGTCCTATTAAGACATCTGATAAAAAGGGTTAAAAATATACTTAACAAAAAATGATTCAGAGTATGGGGCTGGGGATTTAGCTCAGTGGTTCTGCCGCCTGGCTCACAAGTGCAAGGTCCCAAATTCGATCCCCAGTACCCCCCCAAAAAAACAAAAACAAAAAGATACACATCCTTCCTTACAATAGAAAGAAATGAACTGGGAACACAAAGCTATTTCTTATCCTTATTATATGGAGATAAAGAGCTAAAAATTATCAAAAGGAGAATGAATGGGCTTTAAAAAGCTAAATGTGAAACTAATATTCATTCTTATTTATTATAGATGGCATTCAATAACAAATACACTAAGACTACCAAATTCAAAAACAGAATAACAACAGATACTTTATCAAATAAAATGGTAAATAATCTCTAAGAATAAGGAAACAGGAGAGCTTGGAAACATTTAAATATTTTTAAAAATTATTTAAAATAAGATGAAA
>NW_004624824.1:1828891-1907922 GCF_000247695.1 Heterocephalus glaber
GGTTGCTGTAGGTGATCCAGAAGTCTGTTTTTGAGACTTGTTTATGTGTCTTCCCATTTCCATGGGAGGGGGTGCTTTTGGCACCCACGCGGCTCAGCTTCTCTGCCCTAGGAGCTTGGGATGGCGGTGGGGGCGCTTCCTTCTGGGTTCTGGGACTGGTTCACCTTCTCTGCTCTAGGAGCCTGGGATGGCGGTAGGGGAGCTTCCTTCCAGGTGCTGGGACCAGCTGAGCTTCTCTCCCCCAGGAGCCTGGGATGGAGGCAGGGAGCTTCCTTCCAGGAGCTGGGACCGGCTCACCTTCTCTGCCCTAGGAGCTTGGCATGGCCATTATATTCTATATTTTCCTGTTTTTATAGATTTTAAATTTTACTACATGTGGAGGAAAGATATCTCTTTATCAAATTGTGCTGAGAAAACTGGCTATCCACATGCAGAGACTGAATTTAGACTCATATCTCTCACCATGTACTAAACTAAAATCAAAATGGATCAAAGATCTAAATGTTAAAACAAACATTTATTTGCTGGAAGATAAAATAGGTAAAATTTTTGAAGATGTAAGTATAGGCAAGGACTTTCTGAACAGAACTCCAGATCTATAAGAAATAGCATCAAGAATCAACAAATGGAATCATATCTGCACAGCAAAGGAAACAACCAATGGAGTGAAAAGACAACTGGCAGAATGGGAAAAAAATTTTTCCAGCTATTCCTCAACCAGAACATTAATATCTAGACTATATAAAGAACTCAAAAAAATCAGACCTCTAAGTGGAGTGTGGTGGTACACATCTGTAATCCCAGCACTTGAGAGGCTAAGGCAGGAGGATTGCCATGAGTTTGGGGCCAGCCTGGACTGCAAGGTGAGACTTTGTCTAAAAAAAAAAAGGACCTCCAAAAATAAAAGACCCAATTTAAAAATGGACAATAAAAATGAATAGACATTTCTCAGAAAAAGAAGTACAAATGTCCAATAAATACATGAAAAATGCTCAGTATCATTGGCCATGAGAATAATTCCAATTAAAACACTGAGATTCCATTTTGTTCCAGAAAGAATGGTTATCATCATGAAATAAAATAATGACAAATGCTGGCGAGGCTTCAGGGGAAAAAGGAACCCTTCTACATTGTTGGTGAGAATGTAAACTAGCACAATCAGTATGAAAATCTGTATGGAGATTCCTCAAAAAGCTAAAAATAGAAATTCCATTCAACCCAGCTATTTTCCTTCTAGGTATCTTCCTGAAAGAATTAAAGGCATCATATTATAGTGATACATACATACCCAAGTTTATAGCAGCATAACTCATAATAGCTAAATTTTGGAAGTGGCCTATATGTCCATCAACAGATGAATAGATAAAGAAAATGTGGTATTTATATACAATGGAGTACTACTCTGCTGTAAAGAAGAATAAACTTTAGTCATTTGTAGGAAAATGGATGCATCTTGAGGTTATAAGATTAAGTGAAACAAATCAGACACAAGCTTAAATATCGCATGATTTCTCTTCTATGATAAATCCTCTTTTTTTTTTTTTGGTACCGGGGATCAAACTTGGGTCCTTGCGCTTGTGCAGCAGGCAGCAAAACCACTGAGCTAAATACCTGGCCTTTCTCTTCTATGATAAACTTAAAATAAAGAGCAAAATAAAAGACAGATAATAGGAAATGGGAGATAGATATTTTGTAACAGAGAAGAGGACCAAGAGATAGAGGGAGGGGACAGAGGAGGGATGATAAGGGGATGAAAAAAAGAATTAAGTGTGTTATGTACATGTACAAACGTGTTATTGTTGAATGTAAGCTATTGCAAATGCTATGGAGATACTCACAAAATCAAAAATAGGAATTCCACTTGACCCAGCTATTCTTCTTCTAGGTATCTCCCCAAAAGAGTTAAAGATATCATATTACAGTGATACATGCATACCCATGTGTCTAGGAGCACAATTCATAATAGCTAAATCTTGGAAGTGGAAGCAAAGACATTCTCCAGGCTGTGCCTTCAGTATACAGATTGGAGGATGATACATTTATGGAGATGAGTCAAATCAGAGGGGTAAACATTTCAGAGGCAAAATCAGAAGCTTAGTTCCTGACCTTTAAAGCTGAAGATGCCTCTGGCATACATACCCAAGTGAAGGCATCAAGGAAATGGCAACACTGTCGAATTACAGGAGAAATTTAGACAAGAGATGGGGTATCCATCCTGTCCCACTAAAAAATACAACAAGGAAATGTGGCTGGGGAAATGTGGTGCTCAGAAATGGTAAGGAAGTAAATCTAGCAATGGGTCTGTGGAGAGACAAGAGAGGAGATAGGCAGAAGCACAGGAAAGACAGCCAAGAGATGGGAGAAAATCAAGAAGAGAATGTCTTACGTCAAATGCTGCTGAGAAAGTAGTGGCAGCTGAAAAAGCAAGCTGGAGCAGCAGAAATACAATCAAGGGCTGTGCTGGGCACAGATAAAGCTGGGTGGCAAAGGGTATAAGGCAGACAGGGTGGACTGTTGTGTGAAGACAAGCGAAGAAAGCAGATAGGGCCAATCTTTCAGAAAAGTGTGGCCATTAAGTATGGCAGTGAAACATGGTGGCCAGCAGCCTGGAAGGATCTGTGCAGTGTGAGAAAAGTGGAAAATGTTAGTGCTGATGGAAGGGCCAGTTGAGAGGAGAGATTAAGATGCAGGAAGAAAGATGCAGCTTAAGGTCAAGGCTGCTAAAAATAGAGAAGAGGGAACCCAGAACTTAAGTGAAGGGACTGAGAATCAACAGCAGGAGTCCCTAAATAACTTCTATGGAAAAGGAAAGAAGAAAGGAAAAAAATAGATGTCCCCATCAGTAGGCTTTCAGAGATGGGGTACATTTGATTTGGTAGAGTGGGGACAGGCAGCACAGCTATGGCATGTGGTGACAGAAGGTTTAGACTGGTACAGATGCTCTTGAGAGAAAGAAGCTAGAATGTTTCAGATGATTGTGCTACCAGATGACAGGAAATTAGCTCTTCCTAAACAGTACACAAAAGGCAAAAAAATAGCGAAGGCATAAGAAAGGTACTTAAATATTTACTGAGTTAATAAATTAATGAACAAATTGATGCATCAAGAAATCAATTCATGAATTGAAGCCTACTTTGAAGGTAAAGTGAGGACAGGGGAGAACAGTAATATGATGTCCTGTAAATGCCTGGAGAATGAAAAGAGACAAAATAACTCAATTTTTTTACATGCTAGGGATTGAACCCAGGGCCTTAAACATGCTAGGCAAGCACTCTACCACTGAAATAATTCAATTTTTTAAAGGTAAAAGAAATGAACAGATGTTTCTCCAAAGAAGATATATAAACAGCTAATAAGCTTTGAAAAGATGCTTGACATCACTAGTCATAAAGGAAACACAAATAAAAATCACAATGACATACTACTTCACACCACATAGGATGGGTACACTCAAAAACAGACAATAACAAGCATTGGCAAGGATGAAGAGAAACTGGAACTCTCACACAGTGCTAATAAGAATGTAAAATTGCTCAACTACAATGGAAAACAGTCTGGCAAATTAACATAAAGTTACCATCTGACCCAGCAATTCTACTCCTAGTTGTATACCCAAGAGAAATAAAAACATTCATCTATATAAAAATTTGTAAGCTAATATTCACAGAATCACTATTCATAACAGCCAACAAGTAGAAACAATCCAAAGGTCCATCATTCTCTAATACGACCGTGAACCTTGAAAACATTGTGGGGAGTGAAAGAAGTCAGACACTAGAGGTCTTAAGACAGTGGATTTTTGACACAAAGACAGACAAATAGATGAAGGAGTGACAAGATCAGAAATAGACACTCACGTATACAGAAGACTTTTTAATTCATGATAAAAAATACCACCAATGGAGCATAGGAAAAGATGGCTCTATTGTTTCCTTTGCTACCAGCTCTAACATGTAGATGAAAAAATGTCCCCTAGCAATCATTTTGGAACTGCCAATTAAAACCACAAAGAGATATCACTATATACACCAATATAGAATGACTGAAATGAAAAAATATAACACCAAGTGCTGATGAGGGCATGGAGTAACCGGAACTCATCATACATTCCTGGTGGCAATGCAAAATGGTAGAACTACTGTGGAAAAACCTTCAGCTTGTACTATCCATATAGCCAACTACATGGCCCAGCACTTCCAATCCTAAATATTTACTCTTGAGAAATTAAACTCCATGTTCACATAAAATGCTGTACATGAATGTTTATAACAGCTCAGTTCATAATTTCCAAAAACTGGAACTAAACCTAAAAGTCCTTCAGTGGATAAATGATTAACAATGTGGTCCATCCACACAAAGGAATATTATTATAGCATTTCAAGGAATGAGCTACAGATACCTACAACAACTATGTTGAATCTCAAAAATATCACACTAAGTGAAAGAAACCAGTCTTAAAGGCCATATACCATATGGTTCCATCTTAATGGTATGCTCCCAAAGGCTCTGAGATTCTTGTTGCCAGGGATAGGAGGAGCCCAGAGGTGGCCTATAAAGGGTCAAGGTGTGATGGAACTGTTGAGTATCCTGATTGTACTTATATCTACAAAATCGACACATGTGATAAAATCCATGGAACTACATATTAAAGAGAATTAAGCCACTTTATAAAACACAAGTAATAAAATAAAATTTATAAGCATTACCATACAATCTTGCAATTCCAATTCAAGTCTCTACTCATGGGAAATCAACACATTTATCTAAACTAAGACTTGTACACAATGTTCAGAGCAGCTTTATTTGTTACAACCAAGATGTGGAAATAATCCAAATGTACAGCAGCTGGTGAATGGATAAACTGTGGTATAGCCACACCATGAAAATGACTCAAGACGGGAACTAAATACTTGATCCATGTTACAATATGAATGAACCTCAGGCACAAGTGAAAGAAGTCAGATGCAACAGTTCATAAGCTATATTACCGCAATTATATAAAATGTTCAAAAAAGACAACTCTACAGAGATTAAAAAGTAGACTGAAGCCAAGTATGGTGGCACATGTCTATAATCACAGGTAACTGGGAGGCTAAGGCAGGAGGATTACAAATTTGAGGTCAGTCTGGGCAACTTAGCAAGACTACCCTATCTCAAAAAAAAAAAAAAGAGAGACAGATCTATGGTGTGGGATGGGAAGCAAGGACTGCCTGATGATGAGCAGGAAGGCCCTGGCGGTGGTAATGAAAATGTTCCCAAAACAGATAATGGTAAAGCATATATACCTCTCTAAATTTTCTAAAAATAACTGAATTGTACTCTTTTAACAGTTGGGTTTTATGCTATGCAAACTGTATCTTAATAAAACTGTTAAGAAATTGTGTTCGGATAACTAGATATTCCTATTCTTTGAAAAACTGAAAGTGTGACCTCTGCCTCACAGTACACACAAATCAATTTCATGTGGCTTAGACAAAAAATTTGAAGGCTAAACAGAGCATTTAGGAAATAAACATATCCTCAAGTAGGGAAATAAGATACAAATAGTATCGACATAAAAAAGACTAATAAGGGCTGGGGATTTAGCTCAGTGGTTTCGCCGCCTGCTGCGCAAGTGCAAGGACCTGAGTTCCATCCCCGGTACCAAAAAAAAAAAAAAAAAGACTAATAAGCCTTACATTAGGTTGAATCATATGCCAATTGACAGCATTTGACCATCCTGATTTGCAAAAACAGCAATTTCAGATTAAAAAAATGCAAGACCAGCAAGGATGAAGGTATTTGCCTCACATATAACTGAAAAGGGGCTGCTAGTCTAAATATAAAGAAGTCCTTAAAATCAATAAGAAAATAAAACCAGGACATTTGGTGCAGAAATGTGCAAGGAACTTGCACTTCATGGAAGTGCAAACCCAGATAACTGCCAACAGACATGAACAGACCCTCAACCAGAGAAATACAAATCAAATTGGAGAATCACCCAATCAAAACTACCAAAAGAAGCTACACTCACCCAATAGGGTGGCTAAGATTAGAACAAGTGCTGACAAGGATGGGGAACAACAGGGGCTCTCAAGCCTCATGAACTGGCATAAAAATGGGTAAAGCCATCAGTAGAACAATCTGGTATTACCTACTAGAGTAGGTACTCATTCTTTATGACCCAATAATTATTCTTCTAGCCATGTAGTCTTCCAACAGCAGTGTATGCAAGTATGTACCAGGATACCATGCATCAATAGTAACAGAAACTTCAAAAGCCAAAGACGGAAACCACTCAAATGTCCGCTGAGAGTAGGGTAGATGGTTACATTGTGATATGAATAATACACTACAATGGAGAAAATAAAAAATAACCAAAAGCAACAGAAATGAGTTTCACTAACATAATACCAGGTGGCAGGAGAAGCTGCTGAGATACATACTGCAGATTCCATTTATATGAAATTCAAATATAGGCAAAAGCTGTTTATGGTCCCCTAAATCAGAATAGTGGCTCCCTTTAGAAGGAAGTAGTAGTGTTGAAAGGGATACTAGGAGCCGTCTGGGATGCTCTATCTCAACTCAGTGCTGGTTGTGGCTATTTTGTTTATTTTATGATAATTCTTCAAACTGTACACTTATATTTCATGGGGCCGGGGATTTAGCTCAGTGGTTTTGCTGCCTGCCGCGCAAGCAAAAGGACCCGAGTTTGATCCCCGGTACCAAAAAAAAATCAGTTACTCCACTTATATTTCATGCATTTTATGCAAATCATATTTTAATGTAAAATTTTATTTTAAAGAACAGGCATCCAAGCTCTTCAAAAATGCCACTATCATTAAAGACCAAAAAAAAAAAAAAAGAGCTGGGGCACTGTTTTAGATCAAAGGAGACTAAATGCAATGAATTAACTCTGACTGAATACTGGGTGAAAAGAGTAAAAGCTCTAAAGGATATCACTGAACAACAGAAGAAATGTAATACAAACTATGTATTTGACAAGAGTATCTTATCAGTGTTAAGTTTCTAGAGTGTGATGATTTGTTTAGTCTATACAGGAGAATGTCCTTGTTATCAGAAGATATGTGGTAAATAATTTATGAGTGGAGGGCCATGACAACTGCATTTTATAATGTTTCAGTAGCTTAGCAAAAAAAAAAAAAAGACTGATATAGCCAGGCATGGTGATGTATGCTTGTATCCCAGTTACTTGGCAGGCTGAGGCAGGAGGACTATTTGAGCTCAGGAGTTGGAAGCCAGGCAGCCTCAGTAACATAGAAGAACCTGTCTCAAAAAAAAGGATAGATATAGACAGATAAATAGGCAGACATACATCATGCACATTTACATATGTACACAAACATACATATGTAAAAAGGAAACATATATGACACATACATAATTATATATGTATAAATGAAAATTACATATGTATAATTGTGTATGTGTCATATATATTGCATTTATACATGTATAATTATATACATATACGTTTAGAGAGAAAGTGCACAAATCAGGCAAAATGTTAATAATTATTGAGGTAAAAAAATGGCATACTAGTGTTCATTAAACCAGTGATTTCTAAACTTTTTTGGGGGGGTTACCGGGGAACTCAGGACCTCGTGCTTTCAAAGCGGGCAGGGGACCCACTGAGCTAAATCCCTGTTTTCTAAACTTTTTTGACAAATTTTCCACACACATGAAGGGGGTATGGTTTTGGGATGATTCCAAGGAGCAAGCAACCTAGATCCCTCACATGCTCAGTTCATACCATAGTAGGGTTTTAGCTCCTTTCAGAGTCTGACAAGAGGCAGACTCAGGTGGTACTGCAAGCAAGGCAGCCCAGTTCTTTCCCACACTTGGGTAAGAAAACCAGAGAGAAGAGCAAGGGTATGACAACCAGTAATGACGAGACCATGGCTACCTTAGGGAGGGGACAGACAGGGGCATCTGGGAGAGTATGACTGCTCTCGTCTGCAAAGTGGCTGGTAGATACAAGGTTAATCACTTTACAAGAACTCCAGAGAAGAAAGCAGCCCAGCCTCTCAGCTCCACATCACTAAGGGTTTGGTGAACACAGCCTGCTGCCCCACTCTGTCATTACACAAGCATAACAACGCCACTATTACTGAGCTGCAACTATTCTCACTATTTGGTTGTTACAAAAACACACCTAACTTATCCTTTGGACTGATATACTGAAGGTGCTGCAAGGTGGTCACTCTTTGTGAAACAAAATTGTTTTCTAGGAAGTTACTTTCTCATGAATCACATATAAACACTTATCAAAAAATATTTAAAACTTTTATAGGTTTTGGTCCTTAATTCTTTTCTCTTGCTATTTCTATGAAGCTAACAGAGACAAAAATATTATTTACAGCTGTGTGGAATATAATTCCAATTGAGCTGATCAGTAGATTCATTTATTACACAGCTAGACATGCTCCATTCGAAGGTGAGGTCAAATTCTCTCCATGTCCAGGAAGGAGGAACACTTGACACTCTCTCAATTATGTCATCTTTGCAGGATGACATAAGCAGAGGTGTTATACTTCAGCTTTTGGACTCCAGAACCAAAATACCTAGTTCAGACCCCAACCCTTTATGGACAGCCTATGTAACCTGAAACAATTACTTGACCTCTCGGTGCCTCAGTCTCTTAGTCTGGGAGGATATAACATTGCCTGCCTTATAGGACTGTTGAGGATTAAATGAGTAAATATAATGACCTGAGGACTGTGCCTCGCATATATTAGCACTACCTCTAGCCTGTTCAAAAAATGTTATTATTGGCTAGGTATGTTGGCACACACCTATAATCCCAACACTCTGGGAGGCTGAGGCAGGAGGACTGCAAGTTTGAGCCTTGGCAATTTAGTGGACTTAGCAAGACCCTATCTCAAAATAAAAAAGTGCTATGGATGTAGCTCAGTGTGAAGACTCTGTATTCAATCCCCAGTACCACACACAAAAAAAGATACTTGGTGACCAACTTGGCTAAAGGCTGTCACAGAGCTCCAGGCCTGACATCTGCCCTGGGCCAACAAGGTGAACCAGCATATCACAGCAATGTGCATCAGCCACAGTTACTCCTGCTGTCCTGTGCTGACTGCAAAGGTGGAAAGGATGTGGCTGCTGCTGTACTCCTGCATCCTAGATCCTGTGCCAATTGTCTCCTATGGCTCAGGCAACACATGCGCAGAGTTCGAACTTAGCCAAATGGATGCGATTTGACTTTAGTATATCTATCCCTTGTCAATTTAGCATCCTCTCTTTCAACCATTCTCAATTTCCAAATAAAGTCAATAGTAACCAGGTTCAACCAATACAATGCTGCTATCCCTCTTATAAATAAAAACATGCTAACTCTCTCTCTCCAAAAAGGACCCCAAATACCTTTAGGTTCATTTCCCTGAGTCACCCTATTTGGTTACCTTGTGGAATGAGGAGGTGATCAAAGTTATGATACACAGCTGGAGAGGTGATGCTGTACTGAGGTCTAACTGAAGGGTACTGTCAACCTTTCAGCTGAAGCTCGACATTTCTGGTAGTCTTTGCAGTACAGAAGACAAAAGCATTCACCAGCATATAGGTACCAGGAAATACACTGATTTGCTCCAGCAACAGTGCCACATCCGGCACAGCAGCTGCAACTGGAGTCACCATCAACGTAAGTTTACAATAACCCAATATCATTCTCCAAGATCTCTATCCATCTTCTACATAAGCCAGCTATGAATTGAATGAGATGTGGTAAGAACCACCACCCTTGCATCTTTCAAGTCCTTTATGATGAGACTACTTCTGTCTTACTAGCAATGTGACATTGGTTTTGCCTTACTATTTTGGAAGGCAGAAGCAGTTCTGGTGACTTCTACTTGGTCTTTCCTTAATAGCCTTACTCCAGGAAACCAGTGTCAGAATGTGCTTGCTGAATGTCTATATTTCAGTTGCGCCTTCCTGAAGCAGAGAATAAGACAAACTGATTTATCTTAGCAACTGCTTAATATATAATAGGTAATATGAGTATTAAATATTATATATTAATTATTCAGAAGTTGATGGAAGTTAAGTACAGTTGACATGATAAGTGATTATGCCTGCTCACTCAAAAGTTAGCTGTATTCATTAATTATACAAAAATAAAAACACATATGCATACACACTCAGTTTACACAGGAAGAAAGCACTTAGCAACTACACTGTCATAATTTTCATCTTTTTCCCTTCTCGGGGAACTTTTACTTTTCTTGGTTTACAGATATGGTTTCATAATTGGATCACTAAATCTACAACTTCCCAAGTCTTTAGCTGGAAGATTCTAAGGTACCCTGGCCCCTTTGTCTTCACCAAAGACAAGCAGACTCCTCATGATCCATGCTGTCAAGAGCTTCCCAGTAGACAGGAGGAGTCCCTTGCATCATTTATATCCCAACAGGTTGTTTTTCAGGTTCACATGGCCAGACAGGCTTGGAAACATAGTCCAGGAGCTGGTGTTTCTTTTCCAATTTTTTTTATTTTTTGGTAGTGGGGATCGAACTCGGGACCTTGTGCTTGCGAGGCAGGCAGCAGAACCACCGAGCTAAATCCCCGGTCCCTCTTCTGATCATTTTGTAGTAAACTCTGGTCCCTTCCAACTTCTTTAGCACCCCCACCACTGCCACACACATCCTTTTGAGGGTTGTACATAATGTTTCTGACTGATCTCGGCTACACTGACCAACTGCCTTTGAGTAGAGATATGTACTACAGGGGATTACATAAGACTGGGGAGAAGTATTACAATACAGATAAGGACATTAGCTGGTACTAGAAAGAAGACAGCCAGCTATGGCCATTACTCATTTCTGAAGCCGATATGACTGTATAGTCTTCGCAGTATATAGTCCTTATAGTTTCATCAGAGGAAGAATGAACAGTATGGTTAGGTCTTATTCCCACAAACCTGTTCTCCTCCCTCTCTAGAGCATCATGGCTCCCCAATCATCCAAACAAAAGCCTCTCAGTCACTTCCTTCTCTTTCTTCTTCTTAACTATCTAATTCTGTGAGTATCCCTACTAAATTAATCACCTTCTCTTCACTCTGACTGCCTGTACCTTAATTTCTCTTGAGTCCTAGCATATAGCTTCCAACCAGTCTACTGGCTTCTGAATCTCCTCTTCCACTTCATCCTCCCTGATGTCACCCAATATATCTGGCTCTAAAATCTCTTATGCTTTTCTCTTATAAAAATAATTGTGTCCCTACAGGTACGGCCTCCCAGCTATTGCAGAGGCTGAGGCAGGAGGACTTCTTGCGCCCAGGATTTGGAGGATAGCCTAAGCAAAATAGTGAGACCTTTTCTCTTTAAAAAAAAATTTTTTTAAATAATAGCAACAACAGCCACTACTACAATTAACATTTTAGAAAACATTTATTATGTATCAAACACTGTGTGAAGAAGTTTACATGCTCTATTACCACACTTAAACCATGCTAATCCTATGAAGGTACTATTACAAATGACTGCTAACAGAATAAAGCACAAACAACAGTGTCTTTTTTAAAGTTCCAATTATATATATATATATATATATTTTTTTTTTTTTCTGGCAGGATCAGGGATCGAACTCAGAACCTTGCACTTGGCAGGCAGGCACGGTGCCACTGAGCTACATCCCTGGCCCAATTACAATTATACTTTTTTTGGGGGGGTACCAGAAATCAAACTCAGGACTTGCGCTTGCGAGGCAGGGATGGTGCCACAATTTTTCTTTTGCTGAAACAATTGTGCTTAACATGTCCTTTCACACAAATAATACCAATGATAACTTTATTGCAGTCTGAAACTTTGGTTTCTGTGAACCTATTTTACTAATAATTTGATGGTCATTTATACTCCAAGATATGCTTCCAGATTTGCAAGTGTTTGAAGAACATAGGTTTTAGGACATAAAGCTATAACTATAAAAATACCTCAAACAAAGACCTGAGCTCGATCCCTGGTACCAAAAAAAAAAAAAAAAAAAATACCTCAAACAACGATGGTGCTACTGAAGTTTGTTTTTTGTTTGTTTGTTTTCCAGTACTGGAGATTGAAGCCAGGAGATTTGCATTGAACTACAACCCTAACCCCACTCCCTCTTTTAATTTTTTAGACAGAATCTCACTAAACTGCCCAGGCTGGGGTTGAACTGATGATTTTCTTACCTTAATCTCTCAGAATGCTGGGAATACAGGCATGTGCTACCATGCCAATTTTTTTGGTTGTGTTTTTATTTAATCAATAAAGCCTCTAGGAAGGAAGGAAGTTACAGTAATACTCCCTGGAAGTCTTTTTCCCCTGGGCATGGCTGCTTTTTTTTTGGTACCGGGGATCGAACTCGGGTCCTTGTGCTTGCGTAGCAGGCGGTGAAACCAATGAGGTAAATCCTCAGCACCTAATGGCTGCTTTTAAGACAAATACTTGATGAGGTTACTGAGCACTAAAATATTTCCTGGTTCTTTCTTGGACTTAAAACGCAATTGCTCATAGAGACAAGACTTTATTAACAAGCATCTAAGGAGTTTCTTCTGAGTGTAAGGTACTGATTCCAGGTGATGGTACTAAAACAAGTCATTTTACCTGTTGTTTGAATTGTCTTTTTTTTGAATTGTCTTTTAACAATGGTGATTGTGTGGCACTTTTCATCTCCATTACCTTATTTGATTTTCCAATGAGACAAGTGAGATGACTCTGCTTCCCATAAGATGGGACAGGCTCGGAAATGGCAGGGGCAGCATTTACCTCTAGTGTTCAGATTTAAATAAGAGGAGGACACTCATCCAAAACTTCAGGATGGAAAAGACAACATAAGGTAAAGCAGGAAGTTAAACTCAGAGAGGAAAATCATATATATAAGACTGAAGACCAGCAGCAACCTAAGACTTCCCAAGGAACAGCATGGTCTAGAAAGAGTCACATTTGAGCTGGAGCTCAGTCCCAGTAAGGAAGTTGCACTTACTCATAATTCTCTTTCTACCCTTACTTTTTTATTCTAAAAAGCGAGACTCTTTTATAAAATTTTAGATCTATTGTCAAATTCCAAACACCCAATGGCAATAGCATATAAATAGAATCACAAAATACCAGTAAATTCTAGCTTCATAATACTACTATTCAAATGCTAATTATGGTATTAAAAAATAAAATAATGTGTAAAGAAAATAGTTGTTGATTTCATAAGTTTAAACTAAAAGTTTTTGTCTTATCAGAATTCATTTAAGAAAAGGATCCTCTCATTTTTATATGATTAGATGATTTTACATAAACTGAGTTGTTAGGATACTGTGTCTTTTTCTGTGCATTATAGGAATGAGTACATTAAAAGTTCAATAAGAATTGGGGCCAGGGATTTAGCTCAGTGGTTTCACCACCTGCTGCACAAGCACAAGGACCTGAGTTTGATCCCTGGTACCAAAAAAAAAAAAAGTTCAATAAGAAGAGTACAATAAGAATAACAAGGTCACTAGTATCTGTGACTTTTGGCAGGACATTGAAATTTCATAGACTTCAATTTCTTCCTTTTAAAAAATGAATTAGCTTAGCTAGAACCATCTAACTATAATGTGCCTTTTATTACTTCTAAAAATATTGGGATTTATAAAATAGATGAAATTCTATGATTTGATGGGACCATTTTTGTCTGAAATGTTTACACACTTTGTCTAAGATGTTTCCTTTGGGGGCTGGGGATTTAGCTCAGTGGTGCCGCACTGCACCTGCCTTGCAAGAGCAAGGTCCTGAGTTCGATCCCCAGTACTGGGGGGGGGGGTGTTTCCTTTGTCTGATACACAGCAAAAGAAATCCGAAAAAGGAAAATTTACACATTAGAGACCTGGAGTTCTCAGTTATAAACTTATGGAGTGGCCAGGGATTTAGCTCAGCGGTTTCACTGCCTGCTACACAAGTGCAAGGACCCGAGTTCGATCCCCGGTACCAAAAAAAAAAAAATCTAGTTGCCAGGGAAACCAAGGTTTCATATCAACAAACACATTGGATTTACTCTTAAAAACTGAGGTTTGGGGTGGGGATTTTGCTCAGTGGTTCTGCCTCCTGCCTCACACGCGCAAGGTCCCGAGTTTGATCCCTGGTACCAAAAAACAAAAACAAAAACTGAGGTTTACAGCTAGCCACTTGAATGCAAATCAGTTTTAGCTCTGGATATTCATAAATCGCAATATAGAAAGTTGTTCTATTTTAAGAGAAACAGCAAAAAGTATCATTTATGAACCATTACGCATTTAAAGAATGTCTCCGGGCTGAGAGCCTGTGTCTAAGTCCTACCTAGTTTTCAGGACCTATCTCTGAGGCCACACTGGCATTCAAGACCAGCAGAGAGACACTCTGCTCTGCCTCTGCTTTCCCTAGAACAATAAATCTTTCCCCAGACAAACTTTCCACTTCCCAGCCTTGCAGTGATTGGCTCCCAGATCTCTGGCCAACTGTAAAGTTCTTTGAAAGATGAGACTGCTGGTTCTGTGTTGCTCATGAAGAAGGCATGGAATAAATATTTATTAACATAAACTCATAAATTAATTTAATCTTAGTTTATGGGTATAAGTACAAATTACAAAAACATAATTAATTCTTTGGGTAAAGCCCTCAGTGGACCACTTTTAGACTCTCTGAAAATATGTGAGGGGAAGCTGAGGATAATAAGATCAAAATAAAGTAGCTACTAAGAAAAAAATTAAATCCTGAGTAAGAATAAGTAGTTTGATTTCTGCTTTAATTAAGAGGGAGCCAAACAATTTTGCCTCCCAATTTTCTTGATCCATCCAAGGCAGGAATATCTTAGACAATAACTAACTTTAAAAACTCTTACTAATTTGAAATTTGTTTCAATGATGAAAAACCTGAGACTTTAAGAACATGCCCAAGGTCATAGAAATAATTAGGAGTAAGCATTAAATAAGGCTCGGCATTAAATCACAACACATGCATATTTCCCCCATATCCTCCACGTTTATCTTCACTCATGTATTCCGTGCAGATCCCTGTGTAAGCACAGCTACAGTTCTTATATTAGCATTATAAATAGGAAAGATACCATGGGCCAGCAAATGTTCTTGCTTGTGTGTGTGTTCTGGGCTTAATGGTATAAATGAAGAAGTCAACATTTCCACTCAACTAGAAGGAATCATGAATTCCAAATGAACAGGCTACTAGCTATTTCCAAAACAGCATAAATGTATATACTTAATGAAAATGTATTGAAACTGTTTTACAGCCCTTTAATACAAACTTGGTAATTCTGCCTCTATTGGAGTTCTAAAAATATAAGATTCTCTAGAAATTCTAGTCAATGTAGATAATGTTTGGTTTTTTTATATAATCTTTTTTTGTTTTAGACAGGGTCTCACCATGTAGTTCAGGCTGGCCTTGAAGTTACTATGGCCCAGGATGGCCTCAAACTCACAGCAATCCTCCTTCCTCAGCCTCCTGAATGCTGGGATACAGGATTACAGGCATGCACCACCATGCCCAGTGTAATACAGATAACCCTATACCAAGATTTTTCACACACCTTACTTATCAAGAAAACATTTCTCTCCCATTGCTAAGATTTGTGTATGTTTCAGTCATTATGTTAAAAAAAAAACAAAAAAAAACTTAAAAGGGCCGGGGATTTAGCTCAGTGGCGTCACACCTGCCTTGCAAGTGCAAGGTCCTGAGTTTGATCCCCAGTACGGGGGCAGCGGGGGACAACGACGGACAACTTAAATTCTTTTGGGAGAACCAACTGGACTGACAAAGTTCCTGCAAAACCAGCTGGCTTATGTGCAGGCCTTCCAATACATGCTGGTGTTCAATCAGGATGGAAGGAAAAACGCCAGGAACACCTGGAATGAGTCCCCAGGACTTTGCCTGTACAGAGGTGGGAGGCTCATCTTGGGTAAAGGTTTTTGCTGGGACAGCAGCTAGATGATCACAGCCCTTCCAGTTCCTTCTCCCACCCCTTACACATATGCTTTTTCAATAAAAAGAATCTGAACATTTCTCATTTCTTGCTCTCAACACTGCATCTAAGCAGGTTCAAATACTTGCAGAGAACACGGTTATCGGCCACTGTAACAAGGGGCATTCTCTGATAATTAGTTTTTGTATCAAGGTGCATTAAAGGAAACAATCCTTTTCCAAATGCTGAGACAGTTCCCCAGTACAGATGGATACAGAGTACCGCAGGTAAGAGCTGCTGGGGTGGAGATCAGGGAATGTGGGAGACTCTCGCTCTTGGGGCCTCAATGGACTGAATGGCAGTTTGGCCCAGCAGAGGCAGCTGTACTCTAGCTGCAGGGATAGAGAGCAGGGCCAGAGAAAGGAGACAGGTTACTTCAGGCTTACAGTGCCTGCAAATTACAGATTGTATCTGGTCCCTGACCTCCTTCCTCCTTGCCAGCTCTTTCTCTTTCTCTGCCTCCAGCTCGACATAAGGTGAGTAGCTTTCCTCCACCATACTCTGCCACCATGATGTTTCCACCTTGGAGCTGGCCGTCCATGGATTGAAACCTCTGAAACTGTAAGCCAAAATAAATCTTTCTTCCTCTAGGTTATTTTTGTTAGGTATTTGGTCACAACAATGAAAAGCTGACTAACAGCAGACATACCTCAGCTTGCTCCTAAACTTCTTTCCCAAGCAGCATGAAGCATGGGGAAGAGTGGCTCTTAAGCATGCACTTGCTCTTCTCACAAGGAACCTACCTACTCCACTGGGAAATGTAATGCTACCTCCCTTTAGCCTCCCACAAGGACCTCATTCTCCATGTTCCTCACTCTGGTCAAAACAGGTCTGTGTCTGGGAAGTGTGCCAAGAGAGAGCTTCTCATTGGTTCCTGGTTTGTGTCATGGAAACACCCAATAATAAGAAATTGTCAGACATCAAAGAAATCTAATTAATCATAAGTACTATTTTAAAGTTATATTTGCACTGCCATTTTAAAGTTAGAAAGCACTAGTAACATTAATATGAAGTCTGTTAAAAGAAAGTGACTGTGCATTGTTCAAATTTCAATTAGTTCTTTGACAAAGAAAAATTATCCTAAATTAATTCCATACATTGACTGTGAAGCACAATTTATTCCTTTGTCACATTTTCCCCTTCTGTAGTTTATGTAGCTTCTCTCTGTTCCGCAAATGGCAGTACGTCAAGATGGAGTTTACAATGAAAATGAATTCATTCAAACCTATGTGAAAATAGCACAGCTCTACAGCTCCTGCCCTTGAAAAGAAGCAGGAGTGAGGTGAAAAGAAACATCAACACTCCTGCAAGAACCACACAGACTGGTTCTCATTCTACCTCCAGAGTGAAGCCAAAATGGTGAACAACAGGAAACACACCTGTGCTTGACTCCCTGCTTTCTCAAGAGTGGCCCATTTCTGCCCTCGCTAGATGAGGTTACGGAGCAAGCACTGTCACTCTCCACTCTCTCCCAGAGCTTATCATGATGTCCCTGACAGTGAAAGTGTGCAATGGATGTTGACTTAGATAATGTGATAACTGAGTGTTCTCACTGGAGGTACCAGCAGGTTGCTCCAGTCCTCTGACTATTCCTAATCCCAAGGGTCTCCAGGAACCACCTGGGCAGGGCCTCTGGTTACTCACTAGAGAAAATCCAATAATGTCCTCATCAAATGAAAATTCTGGCCTCCAGATCACAACTCAAAACCTAAGCAAATGAACAGAGTTCCTGGGGCCATCAGGACTTAAAATAACAATGATCCAGTCATAATTTCAATGAGGAAACAGTAATTCCTGACCAGAAACCCTGTATTACCTACAGGAAAGCAGAGGGCTGGGACAGCAAGATCACTACTAGAAACAAGTGACTCATAGCAGCTCACCCAGGAGGCATTACAAACGGGAATTTCAAGATGCACTGCTGTCAAGCTTACCCAGAACCTGCAGAAAACCTGTCCTCTACCACCTGCCCATGATCTGCTTCAAACAGTTGTGTATGATGAAGGGGTCTCCCTTGCTTCCCAGAGCTATACAGAACCTAACCTGGGACCACACAGAACACAGTTGCAGGCTATTCCCTTGTGATGAAGAGAAAAGGCCCATCCCTGACAGGAACACCAAAGCTGGACACAGTTGCCAGCACATGCTGATCACATCAGACCCAAGCCCAGACCAAGCATCCTAGCTAATCAACAATGGGATATCCACTGCCAGATCCTCAAAAACAGTATTAACTTATACCTAAGCTACTTCTGGGCCAAAACTGGGTGGAAATGTAATTTTCTTCTGACTACAAACCAGAGCAATAAAAGTGACCCTCTAAATGAGACACTCAAACTCATCTTATACTTCCAATCAGCTCTTCAAGTATCTTTCATTTCCACAGTCCCTATACCAATAGAGGTTCTTTGTGATAGCAAAGCCTTCCAGTTTGACTTAGAAATATCAGTCAGGAAGGCCTTCTGTCAGTTTATGATGGATGTGTGATTACATTTAGGCCACTGAAATAAAAAGTATCCCTACACTAACAATCTTTTATTAAGGCAAAAGTATAGATTTAAACTTGATTGCTCCCTGGCACAAGTTGATGTGATTCTGCTCACAATGGGGAGCAGAGTCAGTGGCAGGACCTTGTGGTGGCCATGTTGCTGGGGCTGGGAAATGAAGGCAAAGACCTCTAGGTGCCCTCAGGTCAGAAGCCTAGTTACCTTCAAGGCGACTGAGCAAATGAATAAAGATGGTAAAGATCACAGGGGGCATCTGTCACTCTTATTGTTGAATAAGAGAGGCAGAACTAGAGAATGGGATAAAATTAAAATGAAATGTGTGATGTTGATTTATCATGGTTTTTATAGCTAGCTGAGTGGGTAATAATTACAAATGTATGTATGTATACATACATATATAAACAAGCATGTATGTATGGGACATATATACAGTACCCAGTTTTCCCAGTGCTGGACCAAATGCCTGACAGCTGCAACATAAAGGAGGAAAAGTTTATTTTTGCTTGTGGTTTCAGAATATTCAGTTCATGGTTAGCTGACTCCAAGGCAAAAATATCATCATAGAAGGGTTTGGTGGAGGAAAGCTGCTTAGTTCGTGGTGGCTGGGAGGCAGAGAAGGGAAATAGTGCCAAAAAGGATGTGGTCAAGGGCCCAGATATTGTGCCAAAAGTTATACCTCCATGACCTACCCAGGCACACCCAGAAGTATACTTTACTAACCCCCTAGGTGGCTTCCAAGCCAATCAAGGGGATAATTAAGCTCAACCACCACAATATTTAATTTCCTATATCCATTTAGAAGGTATATTGGCCATGATACCCCAGTAGCAATGAAAATACCTAGTGCTGAGATCTCTGTTTCTAAAAACTATTTCCCACTAAAAGAAACCATGGCCTACTGGAGAAATGATTGATTCCAAGCCATTCCAATGGGGCAAGAAATGTTTAAGATAAGCCTAGAATTGTTGTGTCAAAAAGTAAAGGAGTGCACAAAGAATGATATGAACACATTAACAGGAAACAGAAACCAGTGTGAAGGGGCCAAATCTGGGACAACATGAACCCTGAAGCAAATGATGCCAGTAATGGACTAAACCCAATATATAGAATAGATATCTGTGAGTCTTTTGAAGGACAGATGGATGAATGGAAGGAAAGAAGGAAGAGAAGGAAGAAGGATGAAGAAGAAAGGAAAAAATGCAGGCAGTCAAGCTAACTCTTACAGTAGGACATCAGCTAATAAACTCAAAGGAATGATACAACTATGAAACCATTTGGCAATCATTATTCTAATTGATTCAGGCAAAAATCATCAAAGGATGTTAAATTTAGTAGGTAAAAGTTTATTAAAAAACAGGATATTTACAAAATATTTCCCCACAAAATACTACTTTGAGGGCCAAGTTGATCCCCTTCATCAGAGTGTGTCCCTCCAGCTGCTCAAGCTGAAGTCCTTTTCTATTTTTCTTATTCTCCTTTGTTAAGGATTGACCTGATCTTTGTCACTTCCTTGCTAAACTCCCTTACCATTTTCTCTCACTTTCTAATTAAAGCTTTTTCTTATTTAAAAAAAACTCTACTCTTTAATTAAAATGCTAACAGTTAATTTTACAGTGAATGAAACTTGGTAGATACACTTCAAATGATAAAAATCAATATCTCAAGAAATACGACATAGCTGCACATGGTGGCACATATCTGTAGTCCCAATACCTGGGAGGCTGAGGCAGGAGGATCTTCATGAGTTAGAGGTCAGCCTGAGCTAGATAGCAAGACCTTATTTCAAGAAAGAGAGAGAGAGAGAGAAGAAAGGAAGGAGAGGAAAAAAAAAGAAAGGAATGCGACGAATCAAAATCATGCATCTCACTTTCACATTGTCCCTGGGAGGGTGCAGCCCTCTTGTACAGTGCTCTTGTCAAAAACATGCACCATGAATCTAGTCATAGGGGAAATGAGACAGACCCAAATCGATGGACATCCAACAAAATAATGTCTCTTCAGAAATGTCAAGGTCATGAATGACAATGATGAGGGAACTGTCATAGATTGAAGGAGACTAAAGAGCCATAACAACTAATGGGCCATGTGATCCTGGGTTGGCTGTGGTGCCTCTAAAGGATGTCCCAGTGACAGCTGGAAAAACATGAAGGAGCTTATGGAGTAGGTAGTATCGTGACTTAGGTGGGGATACAGTGGCGGTACAGAAGAGTGTTCTTGTTTTTAAGAAATACAGAAATATTTAGAAGCACTGTCTGCAATCTATTCTAAAATGACTGAGAAGAAAAGGATGTACACACATGTGTGGCATATGCATGTGCATTGTGTGTGTGTATACATGCTTTGAGAAAGAAAAATATAGAACACTATCTGGGTATTTGAGAATTCTTCATGCTATTTTGAAACTTTTCTGTACCTTTAGAATATATTAAATTTAGGATACCAAAAATCTCTCATTTGCTCAGCATTCCTAGGGGATCACCCAGTGAGAAGTAACTATTTACCAGCCATGAGCCCATGTGAAGTCAATCTCACACATGTTATCCCAGGGCCTCCTCATGGCAGCACTGGTATAATCCTCTCTGGTTCACAGAAAACAAAAGCAGGTCATAGAGTGCCATTCTCAAGGTCACCAGGAGTCCACTGCATAGCTTATTTCCATCGAGAACAAGATTCTTATTGTCTCTGTCAGTTGGAATGACTCTGAGGAGGCATGTGAAAATTACAATTTTAATTCTCAAAGAGAATTCTTTGCTTACTTCCAGAGCATGGCTATGCTCTGTCATGATGAACCTGGCGCTAAGGAGCAACATGAGAAATACGGGGCCAGAGCTGTGGAGCCGAGAGAGAACAAGGGTTAGACACACTCCTGCCCAGTGGCCAGGATAGGAGACCAAGGTCCCTGGATACCCCAACCACACAGTACAGGTCATACCTACCAGGTGACAACTATATAAACAATCTATTTTGGCAGGACAACTAGACAGAATTTTGTGTTGGTAGGCTCTCCCACCATTTACTAAATGGTACTTTATCATTAACCTCAAGAGGGGAGAAAAAAGCTGGGCATGGTGGTACACACCTGTAATCCCAGCACTTGGGAGGCTGAGAGAGGAGGATCGCTGAGAGGTCAAGGCTAAGCTGGGTTACACAGTGAGAATCTGTCTCCAAAAAAGGTGTGTGGGGGTGTGTGTAAGAAAAGGACACAGGATACCACAAATCTCTTGAGGAAAAGGCTATGTCACTTTCTCAGAATCTCTATCCCACCTCCAGTACATTGTCGGTGCCTCATAAACTCTCAAATACAGGTGCTCAGCATATGTTCAATACAAGCTATGTGTAGTAAGCTGAATCCCCCAAAGACATGGCCACATAGACACTCACAATGTGACCTTATTTGGAAATAGGGTCTTTGCAAGTGCAATTAAGGACAGAGGTAAGATCCCACTGGATTACAATAGGCTGTAAACCTACAAGAATGTCCTTGAAACAGACAGAAAAGGACACAAAGAGCCGCAAAGCAGAAGGCTGCATGAAGAGGCAGAAATGGGAACAATGCAGCTACAAACCAAGGAAGGAGCACTAAAAATGGCCAGGAAACCCAGAGGAGCTGGAAGAGAGGTATGGAACAGATTCTCCTCCAGAGGCCCAAACGGAACCAACTCTGCTGGCACCTTGACTGCCTTCTTGTGGCCTCCTGAACTGCAAGGGATGCATTTCTGCTGTTTTCAGCTACCCAGTTTCAAGTACTTTGTTACAGCAGCCACAGGAAACCAATACACCTTTCAAAGACTGTTTTGTTTTGAGAATTGAACCCAAGGCCTTTGCATTGAGCTAAATTCCCAGTCTTTTAAATTTTTTTAAAATTTTTATACAAGGCCTTCCCAAATTGCAGTTGCCATTACTAGGCTCAAACGTGCAATCCTCCTGCCACAGCTTCCCAGTGTGCTGGGATTATAGGAATGCACCACCATGCCTGGCTCTCAAAAAATATTTCACATGGATTTTTCTATTATATTAAAATCTCCCTTGGGCCAGGGATTTAGCTCAGTGATGCCGCCGTCTGCCTCACAAGCGCAAGGTCCCAAGTTCAATCCCCAATACCAAAAAAAGAAAAAAAATCCCCCTTAATACATTATTAAGGTAAATCACTATAACATACTTGTATTTCAGCTAAATAATTCAGACAATATCTTAAGTCACACACTATAATCATATTTCTTTTTGACATTACGCTGCTCTTCAATTGTACAAGGAACAATGGAGACTTTGTTAGAGACTAACAAGAATCTCATACTGTTTTTTTTTTTGTTTTGGGGGAGGTTTTTTGGTACCGCAATCGAACTTAGGACCTCTCACTTGCCAGGCAGGCACTATGCCACTGAGCTAAATCCCTGGCCCCTCATACTGTATTTTTTTTTTTTGGTACTGGGGATTGAACTCGGGTGCTTGTGCTTTCGGGGCAGGCAGTGGAACCATCGAGCTAAACCCCCGGCTCATACTGTATTTTTTAATAGACAAACACTTATAAGTTACTGGGAATGTACTATATAAATAGCAAAGCTTTTCAAGATGCTGTGACATGTCACACAAAAACTGCAATAAAAATTTCTTGGAATAGAGGCCAAAATAAAGAACAAACATGATATTCACAGGCATACATTTCTAACCATGAGTCATTCTATATCCATAAGCACATGATCCATAAGTCTGCCATTTAAAAGCAGATCAGAGCCGGCCATGATGGCGCAGGCCTGTAATCCCAGCTCTCAGGAGGCTGAGGCAAGAGGATCACCAGGAGTTTGAGGCCAGCCTGGGCTACATAGTGAGTTCAGGGCCAGCAGCCTGAACTACAAAGGGAGACCCTGCCTCAAAAAAAACAACAAAAAAAAGACCATACAATATTTTAAAATGCAGTGAGCAACCAATACTAAGTGAAGCCAGATATATCTATGATTAATACTGAAGAGAGAAAATGCACTTGGACTAGAATAGAGGAAACTGTTAAGTTAGGCAGTGAATTCACTGTTTTTTTTTTAATTTAGTGAGTAAAACAAAACATAATATTGATTTTTTTCCATAATATTGATCTTTGAGAAGGCTTTTGACATTAATCTCCATTTCTGGCATTCATCCCCAGCACACCTGCCCTTCTTTTGCAGCGTTCCACGTGCAAGCCTTCTATTTATAACAGTGGGGCACGAGTCACCACAATGGTTGATTGTATTGTGCAGCTGTGTGTGTGTATCAAGAAGAGCAGGAATGGACAGCCTGCACTTTGATGTTTCCCTTTTTTTGAGATTTAAAATAACATTTAAAAAACTGCCAACAAGCAAGGTCACAAAATATTTTTGGATGGCACAGGGAATGATTGCAAAGCTGTGGTTCACATCAGATGCAAGGGTTGAGAAACAGCCAGAAAGCCCAATTGCACAACATCCTCCCAATGCCAACTTTAAAAGTTCTTTGCTTCAGAAAGCTCACAAACAACTCTTTCCTGGTTATAAAACAGCATTTCACAAATTTTCTGGCCTGGTAGTGCATGCCTGTAATCCCAGAATTCAGGAGGCTGAGGCAGGAGGATCACTGTGAGTTCAAGGCCAGCTTAGGCTGCATAGTAAGTTCAACACAGACTGAACTACACACCGTGAGATGCTGTCTCAAAAATAAATTAAAATAAATAAATAAATAAATAAGAATTTGCAAGGGTCTCCTAAGAGGGCATATCCAAAGAGGGAAGGAGTTCTTGGTATCTCGAGTCACAGCTGTAACCACCACCACCAGGCTACTTGCTGCCCTGGTCCCCCATTCCACTCTTCATCTCTCACCATCACCCCACCATCCTCTGTCCTTCACTGCTTTATTTTCTCAAAGCACTTACCACTGCATATTTTTCAAATACATGTGTTGATTTTTTACTCCCTGAGTCTATTATAAATGGCCTAAAAAAGCAGAGCTTAGTGTCAGTTTTGTTCATTGAAGTATCTAGAGCTGAGAATAGTGCCTGCCACATGATATTTATTGAGCGTGTATTTGTGGAATTAATTTTTTTAAGTAACAGAGACAATGGTATCAGGAAACACACAGATATACTGATGACCAGTACTAGATTCCAAATTTTACCACAGCCTCCCCTGCCCCAGACAAAGATTCCAGTCTTGTTTACATGTTTACAGTATGTGAAAATGGAAACAGACTTTTAAAAAAATCTTAATTTCTCAAATGCTGTACAATGTAAAACCTAAGATCTCCAAGGGCTAAATTCTGAAATAATGTTCATTCCAACTGTATCTCTACAACTTTTTTTTTTTTAGACAGGGTCTCACTATGTAGTTTAGTCTGAACTTGAACTCACTATGTAGCCCAGGCTGGCCTCAAACTTGTGAAGATCCTCCTGCCTCACCCTCCCAAGTGCTGGGACTACAGGCAAGTGCCACCACACTCGGCTACACTACAACTCTTAAGATTATTCTTTGTGTATTTGACAAACCTTCTTGCTGGAGATATTAGACATAGGAAGCTTCCCTGCTAATGAAAAACTATAGCCCTAATTAAACATACATTTAAAAATCAAGTTATGCAAAAGAACTCATGTCATACAATAATTCTGGAGATTTTACGGGTTTTTTCAGGGTTTTACATCATTATGTCAAGAAATCCTAACGAATTATTTTCAGTAAATGAAATTTAATAATATACCCACATCTCAAAACTGTGGAAGGTCAAAAAGAGACAGAAACCAAGACCTCAAAGGAAGGGAAGAGACACAAAGCAGAAAGGGGTAGGATCCAAATGGCAGTGAGCTTCACTCTGCAAGGCCGATCTCCCACACACTGAAGGGCAAGAAAGCTGGCTCCATTCAGCACAACTCACAAGGCAAGAAGCCTCTGGGCTGCGTTTGGATACAATTCATCAGCAAGGGCGGGGAATTAGCTCAGTGATTTTGCTGCCTGCTGCGCAAGCTCAAGGACCTGAGTTTGATCCCGGTACCTAAAAAAACCAATTCACCAGCAAAATGAAGGTATCTCTTCCTACACAGGAGGAACTCATTAATGCCTCAGTGAGTGACAGAGTTGGCATGAGCATGATGGGCCTTGACTGGTTCCAGAGTGTCTCTGGCAAATGGTTTTGAAGTGATTTCTTTGACCCCCTCGACAAGCAGGATTTAAAACATCCTTGTAGGGAGTTCTCAGCCAGTTTTGGGTCTGTAACACAAATATTTGGAATCAAGAGCAGCAGGTTGAGTTCACCCACAGACTATTGCCCCCTCAGAGTTTGTCTCAGAAAAATCGGCGAAATCTGGATTCCTGAATTATTTCCACAACATGAAATCTCAAAAGATTTACAGAATACCTACTATATGCACAGCAGTTTTCCTAGCCAAGTTTAAAGGGGTATTAGTTCTCCTAGGAGTCAGAATTAGTCCTCAGATAATTCTGACCTCAAAGTTGGTTCCTGGGAACAAACACTGGGAAGCAACATATGATCTTCCAGGGCAGAATGACTGACACTCAAATTCTTTCTACATCAACACCACTCAGCACTAGACTGCATCGTTGTTAAAGTTGAGTGTGATGATTGATGGTCAAAGATGAGCAGTTTTACACACACATTTTTATCATATGCCACTGATAAGGTGGCCACTCCCATCTTGCCATCCCAACATTTGCCATTTCTGAAGCTGCCCCACGACAGCTACCACACCAACCTCAGGCCCTGGGATCCCACAGGTGTAAGTTGCTGAGGCTCCCCTCTGAGGGCCAGCCCTGCTGCTGACACGTGGCTCATCCTGTTAGAGGCCTGGCTAAGAACACTGTTCTTTCAGCTTACTCTCCTGCATGAATGAGACTCCCCTCATCTTATTGTTCAGCTCCCTGGGGCTATCATGGGTTTGGGGGGATTAAACAATATTATCTTTAAAAATCTTGTTTGTTTTCTCATTATAAAAGTAATATTTACTTTTTTATGGAAATAATCTAAAAGAGCCCAAATACAGTCAAATGAAAAAATAAAGATGATTAGTAACCACAATCAGAGGGATCAACCACTTTGTGTGTGTGTGTGTGTGTGTGTGTGTGTGTGTGTGTGTGTAGGGGTACTAGAGATTTAACCCATGGCTTCTACACGGAGCACAACCCCAACTCTTTTTTATTTTAAACCAGGGTTTTGCTGGGCCTGATGGCACACATCTGTAATCCAGCACTGGGGAGGCTGAGGCAGGAAGATCAGCACCAGCTCAAGGCCAGCCTGGGCTACACAGTGAGCTCAAGGACAACCTGAACTACAATAGTGAGACCCTGTATCAAAAACAAAGAAAAAAACAAAAACCCAAGACAGGGTCTTGCTAAGTTACTAAATTTCTCAGACTAGGCTCAAATTCACAGTCTGCCTACTTCAGCCTCCCAGAGTGGTAGGATTACAATAATATGCCACCACGCCTAGCTTGACCACTTTTAACTCCTTCAGAGCTCAGTTTATGTAAAACATAAAAATTATACCAGTCTCAGTATTCTACCTTGCCAAGAGAAGACTACTTTTATTCAAATTAATTATTGCTAATTAAATTTATCTCTTTGAATGGAGGGAACTAAAAGAAGTCTCTGAATTAAAAACTTTTGTGGTAAGAGGTAAAGGAGTTTTGGTAAGGAGAAACAACCAAAAGTAAAATGATTAAAGTACATCTGGAAACCAATTCACTAATTTAGTAACAATAGCTCTCTTCAAGAGCTAGGACCAGCAAAGATTTTTCATTTCCATTCCATATATTTTTGTACTGCTGAATCTTTTTTTTTTTTTTTTTGGTACAAGGGATCGAACTCAGGACCTTGCGCTTGCAAGGCAGGCGCTGGAACCACTGAGATAAATCCCCGGCCCTGTACTGCTGAATCTTTACAACAAGTTTAAAAGTCAAAAGAGGACAACCCCAAAGATATAGAGAAAAGTCTTGGAAGTAGGGGCAAGACTTCTGGAATAGCAGTAAAAAATTTGGGAAAACCTCAAAAAGTAATTATAAAATTGGACAAGTTTATCAAAAACAACCATTTCAGGGCTGGAAATCTACCAAAGGCATAGAACAAATTGAGAAGTGTTTATTCAGAAAAAGTACTGAATCTGAGTTGGCACAGTGCAGTCTGTGGGTTCAGTCTGATGCTCTCTTCTCTCACCCCAGCTCCATCACGGTGGAAGACCTACAAGGGAAGGCTGAGCTGTGAAAACTGGTGCTCTACTGCAAGAGGGGTTAACCTGATTTAGAGTACAGCATGTGCCCAAGGACACTGTCATAAACAACAAGTGACCATGGAAAGTTATAGAAGGTCAACATCTCAGCTAGCCTGAGGTTGCAATACTGGTTGCGACAAGTAGTAAATCACCATCCTACCAAAACCAAAACCTGACACGGGCCAGGGATTTAGTTCAGTGGTTTCGCCACCTGCTGTGCAGGTGCAAGGACCGGAGTTCGATCCCCAGTACCAAAAAAAAAAAAAAAACCCTGACCAGTAGATTCTGAGGATAAGAGAGCTACAGTGGCAATGAGAAACTCCAACAGTCCCTATGATCTGAAAAGCTGCACATATGTAGGAGAGACTAGAGTGGGCCCTTGTTCTGTATTCACCCTTGGCTAAGTGGAGCCAAGTGTAAACATCGAGGAGGCAAAAAAGGCCTGACAGAAGTAAAAACCATTCTGACTTCTCAATGCCTGAATTCTGAATGTGCTCCTCAACCCACGCACAGACCCTCTATTATTGTAAGAACACTGAGTACCTCAAGCTATTTTATCTCTTCAGAATTAATCCAAGTAAGGCACAAGTAAAAGCAATCAACAAACCTACATTTTGTCAAAGGTAGTTCTAATCCAGTTTCTACAATATATTAACTAAAATTTCTTCTTTAAAGATGAAATATGAGGGCCAGGGATTTAGCTCAGTGGCGCAACATCTGCCTGGCAAGTGTGATCCCTGGTACCAAAAATTATGAGACATGTAAAGAAACAAAATATTGTGAACTATATTGTGCAAACAGTGTCATTGCTCACAACTCTGAGGGGGCCCAAATATTGGACCTGACAAAGATTTCAAATTAGCTATTATAAATATACTCAAAGAACTGAAGGAATTCATGTTTGAAGAATTAAAAGAAAGTATGATAAGTGACTCATCAAATAGAGAACTAAAAAGAGAAAAATTACAAAAAGGGAACAAAATTAAAAACCTAGAGTTTAAATAATAATTGTAATAAAAAATCACTAGAGGACTTAACAGGAGATCTGAGATGACAGAAGAATCAATGAACTTAAAATTATCCAATCTGAAGAATTTTTAAAGAATGAAAAAAAAAGAATAGAACATTAGGCACAAAGGATACCATCACACATAGCAATGTACACGTAAGGGAAATCCCAAAAGGAGAAGAAAGGTAAGTGAGAAGAAAAAATATTTTTGAAAAATTAATAGTCAAGTAGCCAAGCATGGTGGTGCATGCCTATAATCTCAGCAATCAGGAGGCTGAGGCAGAAGGATTGTCATGAGTTTGAGGCCAGCCTGGGCTACATCATGAGACCCTGTATCAAAAATTAACAGCCCAAAACTCCCATTTAATTTCAAAATTAATCTTCAAATCCATCAAATTTAAAGTAACAGCTAATTCTTGGAAACAGCCCAAAAGCCCATCAACTGATGAGTGGACAAAGAAGATGAGGGGTGTTTTACACAATGGAGTACTACTCTGCCATAAAGAAGGATGAGCTTCAGACATTTACAACTAAATGGGAGGACTTGAGGCCTTACTCTTAAGTGAAATAAATCAGACACACATGCTTAAATACCACATTGTTTCTCTGGTGTGAGAAACTGAATATGGAAATAAGGACTGAGATGCATAATGGATGTTGGGAAATGGGAAGAAAGTGTTCAAACAGGAAGGGAAACAAGGGAGGAGGGAGGGAGAAAGGAAGGAAGGGAGAAGAAAAAAGTGAAAATAGAAGAAAAGAATGGAAACAAAGCTCTTGTACATAGGAAGGGGAGAGGGCTTGAGGGTGGAAACAGGATATAATAAAAAAATTTATTTTTAAAAATCCATCAAATTCAAAGTAAGCTCAGAAAACATAAAATGAACACAAAGAGATTTACCATGATACATCATAGGTAAACTGCTAAAGGCCAAAAACAGAAAATCTTGAATATATCGAGAGAAAATGACTTCATATAAAAAGGAAGCCATAATAAGATTAATAGCTGACTTCACTTTAGAAACAGTGGGCACCAAAACGCAGTAAAATGACATATTCAAAGTACTAGAATAAAAACAGGCAATCAAGAATTCTATATATGACAAAACCGTACTTCCAAAATGGAGTATACATAAAGATATCCCTAAACAAACACTGGGATAATTTGTGGCCTTATAAGAAATACTAAAGGAAGTTCTTTGGGGAAGAAACAGAAGAACACCAGATGGTAACTCAAATCCACATGAAGAAATAAAGAATGCTAATAACAGTAAATACATGGATAAATATAAAACACTAATGAATATTTTCTTCTATATTTTAGCTTTTTATCATTGTGACAAAATATCTGACATAACCAATTTAAAGGAGAAAAGGGTTATTTTGGCTCATGGTTTCAGAGGTTTCAGTCCATAGTGAGCCAGAATCATTGCGGTAGGCCTGTGGCAGGGCAGAATAATGGTGGAAGGGAATGAAGGGGGAAAGCTCCACATCTCATGGCAAACAGGAGGCAAAACAAGGAAGGGGCTGGGGCTAAAATATACCCTTCAAAGACACACCCCCAATGACATCATCTAGTTAAGCCCCACTCCCCATAAAGCCCACTGAGCTATAAACTCATCAATCAATTAATCCACTGATGAGGTTAGAGCTCTCATGACCCAATCACTTCCCAAAAGGCCATCAGCTGGCAACCAAGCCCCCCAGCATATGGGCTTCAGGGGACATTTTAGATTCAAACTACTACATCTAACTGACTTAAAAGACAAGTATATGTATATGAAACAATAGCTACAGACTTTAGTATTGGACTTATATAAAGATGATATATCTATATGACTTAATATGACAAAGGAAGACATTTAATGAAACAATGTTAGTATATTTGGAAATGATTTCATTTTCATCTAAAGGGACTGTGATAAGATGTATACTGCAATCTTTAAATTAACAATTAAAAATATAACTCAAGTAAAATAGTTTTTAAAAACTCATCAAAGAAGGCTAGGAGTGTAGCTTAGTAATAGAGCACAGGCCTAGAATGAATGAAGTGTTGGTTTGATCCCTAGCACCAAAAACAAAATTTAAAGGACCAGGCTGGGGATTTAGCTTAGTGGTTCCACTGCCTACCTGGCAAGTGCAAGGTCCCAAGTTCGATCCTCGGTACCAAAAAAACAAATAAACTTGATTTTGGGCCGGGGATTTAGCTCAGTGGTTCTGCTGTCTGCCTCATAAGCACAAGGTCCTGAGTTTGATTCCCGGTTTGAAAAACAAAATTTAAAGAACTGGGGATTTAGCTCAGTGGCACCGCTTCTGCCTCACAGGTTCAAGGTCCTGAGTTTGATCCCCAGTATGGAAAAAAAAAACCCCACAAAACTTAAAAAACCCACCAAGTGGATGAAAATAGAATACTAGAAAATACCTAAGAGGAGGACAGGAAGAAAGAATACAAGAACAAAAAGACATGAAACATTGAGAACACAAAGCAAAATAGGAGATATAATCCAACCATATAAATAATTACATTAAATACAAATGATTAAACACTAATAAAGGGCAAAGGCTGTCAGACTACATTAAAAAAACAAGATCCACACATATGCTGTCTATAAAAACACATGAACAGGTTGAAAGTATAATGATGGAGAAAGATATACAATATAATCAAATCTATATGAAATTTGTAGTGGCTGTAGCAGTATCAGACAAAATAAACTTTAAGACAAAAAAGTTACTAAAGAAAACTTTAATAATAATAAAAGAGTCAGTCCATCAGGCAGATATACAAACATAATAAAAACATAACCATTTAACAACAGAGACCCAAAATACAATGAAACAAAAATTGACAGAATTGAAGTAGAAATAGATGGCTCAAAACGATGTTTAGAAGAGTTGGGTGCAATAGCACATGCTTACAATCTCACTACTTGAGAAGTTGAGGCAGAAGGAACCTGAGGTCAAGACCAAGACTTCAATATCCCACTCTCAACTATTAATATAGCTGCCAAACAGAAAATGAGCAGATATTCAAAATTTGAACAGTACAGTCAAACAACCTGACCCGTAGACCACTTCAGGCAATAACAATACAATACACATTCTCTTCAAGTACACATGCAACATTCTTCAGGATAAATCATAGGGTAGGCCAGTGTCAATAAAATTAAAATAAGTACCATTAAAATTAAATAAAGTATGCTTTTTATCATAGTGGAATTAAATTGGAAATCAAGAACAGAAAGAAATTTGGAGATCTCCAAAATCTTTGAAATGGGAAAACATAAATAAAAAACTTAAATAAAGAAGGGTCAAAGAAGAAATAACAAGGAAAGTTAGTAAGTAGTTCAAATTGGATAAAAATAAAAATACAGCAGGGGCTGGGGGTATAGCTCAGTGGTACAGCATGCAGTTTATATGTTCAAGACCCCAGGTTCAATCCCCAGCAACTACAAAAGCAAACAAACAAAAATAATAGCAGATCAAAGTTTACAGATGCAGCTATGTAAAGTGTTTAGACAAAAATTTCTAACTTTAAATGTCTGCATTAGGGAAAAGAGAAAAGTTTCAAGTCAATTACCTAAATTTCTACTTTAAGAAAATAAAAAGAAGCCAGGTGTGGTGGCACACACCTGTAATCTCAGCACTCAGGAGGCTGAGGTAGATGATCACTGCAAGGTCAAAGCCAGTCTGTGCTACATAATGGGTTCAAGTACATAGTGAGACCCCATCTCAAAAAAAAAAAAAGAAAGAAAGAAAAAGAAAAAGAAGAGAAAGAGCATAAACAAGAGCAGAGGATCTAATTTGGTGACAGAGTGCTTGCCTCCCATTTATGAGGCCCTGGATTCCTACCACAAAACAAACAAAAAAACCTGAATTAGAAATTAATGAATCAGAAAAATAGAGAAAAATTAATAAAACCAAAAGTTTGTTCTTTGGTCAGGAGCAAGGCAAAGATATCTACTCTTACCACTTCTACTCAATATTGTACAGGAGCTTCTTTTTTTCCCATTCATTTTTTTTTCCATTCATTTTTTTTAAGTACATGTTTGCTCTACATAATGATCACATCTATCATGGGGCGTTGGTAATGTACACAACACATCTTAAGATGGGCATGGTGGCGTACGCTGTAATCCTATCACTCCAGAGGCTGAGGCAGGAGGATCATTGTATATTCGAGTCCAGCCTGAACTACCTACTGAGACCTTGTCTCAAACAAAGAAAAAAGAGTAGAGGCAAAAAAACCCCCAACAAAACAAAACCTAATAATTAATTCAAGACTGCCTCAATATTTCTCACTCTTTGTTTTGACTTGTATCTAGATGTCCCCCCAAAGCTTCATGCAGTCTTTTTCAAAGATCCTTGAATGCTGGGATTAAGGGCATGTGATTACTAAAGCAGACATGCAGACAAGCAAGTGATTGGTTTGGCATAGTCCTAATCCCGGTAGTCTGGATGGGATAAAGGGGCAGAAAGACACTATTGTGGTCTTGTTGCTTTTGCTTCCACAAGGGCTCCATGAACTGTTTCTCCTCTGTGATGCCCCTCTGCTATGTGCCCCTCTGCCTTGAAGCCAGCTGATTATGGGCTGAAACCTCTACAAACTGTGAGCTAAATGACCTTTTCCCCTTTAACTTTGGGTGTCTGGTATTTTGTCTCGCAACAAGAGAAAAGTAACTAACACACTCTTTATCCTCAGCCTACCTTACTTCCTACAGGCTAATCCTCACTGCCCTCCACTCTTGGCACGTACAGCTAGTGTGTCAGTCAGTAGGGAAAATTAAGAGAGCAAATACCCAGAGGAATGAGGGAAATGAAAGGTCACAGGCATTACCTACAGCCATTCCTGTAGCCCATCACCAGGCTTTAATTATGGCAGTTTACAGCAACTCCACACTGCATATGTCAACCTAACTGACCACATGCCAGGCTGAAAGCAACCTGAGAACTTGAGAAAATGCCCCTGTATTGTTATGCTGTTTTGCACAATAACTTTCTGAGATCTGAGCTGAGTCCAAATTAGCGGTGCTCTAAGATCAAAGTACCCAGGTCTTTAAAGCTGCCACTTTCACTCCCCCAAACTCCCTGACCATCCTGTCCCAAACACCTGCACATTCCTTTTCCTTTCAATTCCCAAGTGTACACTCTAAAGCCTGGGTCAAAAGGGAAAGTAAGCTTTGTCTCTGTTTCCTGCCAAATACTTGGTATTTCCTAATTTTATTCCCTTCTTTCCTAATGAAATTACACTTTACATTTTTAAAGCATCATTTCTCTCTTCTCAAGATCCTCATGACATAGCCAGGAAAAAATGGTTAAAGCCAGGTTAAATCTGGTAAGGGTAGAAATCTAATATCACATGGCAGCATCCACCCTCCCATTCAGGCCTGTGGCTTTAACAAGTGGCCTGTGTTTTCCACTCCCCACTGCTGCCTCTGAAGGCACAGAGGCAGTTTCCAGGGACAGAAAGAAGACCCTAAAGTACAAATTTGCCATAAGAGTCTGTGATAGGCAATTGGGAAATTTTATGTATATCTCATTATGAAACCCCCAAAAAAACCCCTTAGGTTGGATCTGGTAGTGAAGCTCAGCAGTAGAGTGCTTGCTTAGCATGTGCAAGGGCCTGGGTTCAATCTCCAGCACCACAAAAACAAACACAGGAAACACCTTATGAAACCATAAAATCCTGAAGTTGTAAGAAGTAATAAATAATTCTATTTCCCCACAAATCTTTGTTAAAAACACTCCTGGTCTTCTCATTTTTGTCTACCACTTCAAATCTTTCCCCACTCCTTTACTATATTTACTTTTCCTCTCCTTTCCCTAGAGTAACAATCTTATTTTTCAATGTGACAGATCAGATTATCCAATAAGATTTCCACAAGATCCATGAAAAGGTGATCACAACCCTTTAGAATAATAAGTAATTCAAATATAAACTGTGCTTTAAAAGACGCTCATGGGTAGGAACTATCAGAATTTCTTTTTTTTTTTTTTGGTACCAGGGGTCGAACTCAGGACCCTGCACTTGCAAGGCAGGTGGTGGCACCACTAAGCTAAATCCCTGGCCCTGAACTATCAGAATTTAAAACATGCCCAGTCAAACATAACCTTGTCCATTCCAGTGTTCTCATTTACATACAATTCAAAAATAGGTTTGCTGTTCCATGAATGTCAGATGTTTTTTAGATGAAAGGAATATTCTGTATTACATCAAAGTAAATGCAGTTTCCTGTTCAATTTCCTTACCTTTTATACATTTAAACCAAGTCATCTGATACAGATTTAAAGAAAACTGCTGCAGATGTCCAGTTCTTATGAAACAGAATTTTAAGAAATGAAATGATAGTTTAAAAACTATTAGAGTAATGATACAAGGTAGGGGGAAATGAAGAGGAAAAGATCACCCCAATTTAGAATTATAAATTCCTTTCCAAAGTTCAAGGTTTTTAAAAAATGTATTTGTAAAACTGATTAGAATAATACTTATAACTAACATTACTTCAGAAGCATAGTAAAATACTAATTCTTTGTTTTTAATTTTTTTCTTCTGGTACCAGGGATCGAACTCAGGACCTTGAGCTTGTTGAGGCAGGCAGCAGCACCACTGAGCTAAATCCCTGGCTCATAAAAACTAATTCTTGAAATCCTTCCTCTTGTGCTACAGCTATTTTTGTGTTGGCAAAGCAAGTCACTTCCTCCCCTTGGCTTCTAACAATGAACATAATTTGACAGCATTATACACACCACAACTCCATTGCAGACCAAGATGGTTCTGGGTCAAGCCTATGACTTCTGGTTCAAATTAGGATAATTATCAAATTAAGATAGTTCTGGCTCAACTGAGTCATGCTACACAGGCAACTGAGTCAATTTCAAAGCTAAATGCCTGCTCTGAGGTAACCCTGTGCTTATTTTAGGATCTGTACCAAACAGAGAAGTTCTAAAACCAGCACAGCCGCCAGGTAACCCTCAGGCACAGGTTATTTCAGGGCTTTCACTGACCAAGAGGATGGGTCCTCCTCACTAGGAGGTAAGATTTCAACCCCTCCAGCATCCCCACACCCCACCCCCGTAAGAAATGTATGCAAACATTTACTTCAAGAATTTGTATATCTTCACTGAGTCAGCAGAATGAAATCTCTGGACCTTTTGTGTGTGTGTGACTGAACTAACTCTAAGTTTCACTTTTAGTGAAAATTTGATTCTTTCTTTAAACAGTCTAGGGGAAAAAAACTAATACAAACATTCTTTCCTCTTTCACTTTTAGTTTATAGGTCTTTAATAAAGTTTCTCTGTGGGGAAAACAGTATTTCAATATTATATTTTAAGCAGTTTAGGGAATAAAGAATACATAGAACATTTTAGTCTCCCACCAAGATAGGTACACATCAGGTCTGTACCCCGTATAGAGCCAGGGTTTATTTTGCCCCAGTTTTTCTCACTGAAGTGCCTTAAACATACATTTTTAACAAGTTAGGATAACTCCTATAATGGCTTTTTTAAAAGCACAGTTCTTTTTCTGCTAATAAAATTAATATGTATCTTATAGAAAAACCTGAAACAAAAAGTTTAAATATATATATATCCTTCAACATATAAAATATCATCTCCGTATACACATTCCTCAAATACATCTTTTTAGGGAATGAGATCATGTTTTACATATCGGCCAGTCACCTGCTCTATTCAACTAACAACTAATACTGGCTGTTTGCCCATGTTTTACATACAGATATACCTCATTTTTATGAATGTTTACAAATACCCTAGCAACTTCCAAGTTTTTGCTATTACACATAAGACAATAACCAAATTCCTTATAAATATATTTTTGCAGACTTATGCAAGCATTACTACAGGGTAACTTCGTGGGCCGGGGATTTAGCTCAGTGGTTTTGCCGCCTACTGAGCAAGCGCAGGGACCCGAGTTCGATTGACGAATACCAAAAAAAAAAAAAAAAGTGCTCACTTTGGCAGCACATATACTAAAATATAAAACACTACAGGGTAACTTCCTAAAAGCAGAATGGCTTGGTCAAAAAACATGACGTGAAAAATTCTGAAAGATATGGCCAAATGTCCTGCAAAAAAGGTTTTCTCAATTTATATTCCCACCAACTGTACTTCAGAGTCCTTGGTTTCCTAACCCCCACCAAAAACAACTACAATTAGTCTTTTCATCTTTGGAAAAAAGATTTAAATTTATTTCATTCTTATTTCAAACTGCATTATTATTACTATCATCATAATTTGGGGAGAGTCTATCCTTCCAGCCCTACAGTTACTAGCTGTCTGACCTAGGAAAATTATCTGATCTCTCCATGTCTTGCTTCCATCTTTCAGGAAATGGCATAGAAATAATGTTTATCTACAGGAGAACTGTGAAGATTTAATGGGATAAGGTATCCAGGATACTTAGTACAGAGCTTGACACACAGTAGGTATGCAATAAATGTTTAAGAAAAAAGCATATAATATTCTATCAGGTTGATTTAACAATTACCTCACCAATTACCTGTTGGTGGGAATCTGGACACTGTTTAATTTGGGGGGAGGGGTGTTTGTTTGTTTGAGACAGGGTCTCACTTTGTAGTTCAGACTGGCCTTGAACTCATTGCAATCCTCCTGCTTCAGCCTCCCAAGCACTGGGCTTACAGGTGTGTGCCACCATGCCCAGCTGATACTGCTTAATTGTTATTATCAATTATATTCCTATTTTTATTTTTTTTTTTTTTTTTGCTGTACAGGGGATCGAACTCAGGACCTTGTGCTTACAAGGCAGACGTGGTGCCACTGAGCTAAATCCCCGGCCCCTACATTTGTATCTTTGAATAAACTATTTACTTGTATCTGTAGGACGATTTCCTGAAGGTGTTCTCCCACTAGTTGAAATGTGCTAAAGTTCTTGCCTCTGCTCTCTAGAAAAAGTGAACTAGTAACAAGACACTCATCAAATTTTACATTTCTCCCCCCAGTTTAAAAGTATATAGCCCTTTGTTTTTTGCAGCCATTGCTAAAGCAGCAGCAACTAAAATGATGTTCAATCCCTTTGTGACTTCTATCCAAAGCAAGAACTATAAAAGGAGGCTAAAGCAGGAGGTTCGCCGCCAGTTCAAGGCCAGCCTGGGCTACATAGTGAGTTCAGAGGCTAGCCTGAACTACATACACAGTGAGACCCTGTCTCAAAACAAAAACAGGCCAGGGATTTAGCTCTGTGGTTTCACCCCCTGCTTTGGAAACGTCCCGAGTTCAATCCCCAGTACCAAAAAAACCCAAAAAATAAACAAAAACTGTATGAGGCATTTCAATGTATCTCCCCACATTCACAGGAAGAGCATGCCTTACCCTCTTCCCAAAGAGCTGAGGCAGAAGTACAACATTCGATTTGTGCCTATCTGAAAAAGTGGTGAAGTTCAGGTGGTGCAAGGACACTATAAAGGTCAGCAAACTGGCAAAATAATCTGTGTTTACAGGAAGAAATATGTCACCCACACTGAAAGGGAGCAGGAGGAAAGGCTAATGGCATAACTGTCATTAGTGTCATTGTATGTGTTCACCCCGATGAGGTGGTCATCAGGACAAAGGCCACAAAAAGATCCAAGAGCAGAAAGCCAAATCGTGGCAAGCAGAAAAGGAAATGGGCAAATATAAGGACAAAACAATTTCTTTCTTTTTTTTTGGTACCAGGGATCAAACTCGGGTCCTTGCACTTGCGAGGCAGGTGGCAGAACCACTGAGCTAAATCCCCAGCCCAGGAAAAAACAATTGAGAAGATGCAAAAATAAAGTAATCTTACCTATAAATTTCATAGAAACATTAAAAATGGTATTAATAGTAAGCATAAAGTATATAATGATACTTTAAAGCTTACTCATTCTTACTGTTTAAATTACTAATAAGAATACTCATTTTCTGTATCATTTGCTATTTGTAGTCTATAAAAGAATTATCATTATTATTATTGTGACCACTAATCTTTGTTTTGTTTTGTTTTTTGGTACTGGGGATCAAACTCCAGACCTTGCGCTTGCAAGGCAGGTGCCAGAACCACTGAGCTAAATCCCCAGCCCGTGACCACTAATCTTGATTGTCAACTTGATTGGATTAGCCAGGAATTTAGCTCAGTGGTTCCGCCGCCTGCCTCGCAAGTGCAAGGTCCCGAGTTCAATCCCCAGTACCAAAAAAGAGAAATGTGTGCCTAGCATGTGTAAGGCCCTGGGTTCAATCCCCAGCACTGGAAAAAAAAAAAAAAATACAGAGTGGGAAACAAAGACTTTTCCAGACAGGTAAAAGTTGAGATCCTGTATCTCCTGGAGAAGCACATCATAAGAAATGTTAAAAGACGTTCCTCACTCAGAAGAGGAGATAGAATATAGAACTACACAAAGGAACTAAGAATTCTTGAGATGGTTTACAAAGAAGATAAGTACAAAATTCTTTTCTAAAACTTTTAATTGTTCTAAAACTATACTGTCTAATGTGGTAGCTACTACCCACATTAAACTACTCAACTGTAAATTACTTAAAATTTAGCTGTTTAGGGTGAATAGTAAAGCACTTGGCTAGCATGTGCAAAGCCCTTGATTTGTTCTCCAGCACCTCAAAAAATAAAAGCCAGATGGTAGACCACACCTGTTATCCCAGCTCTGTGTGGTGCTGAGGCAGGAAAATCACAAGTTTGAGACCAGCCTGGGCAACTTGGTGCTTAGTGAGAGCCTGTTTCAAAATAAAAAATAAAATGGGCTAGGGAATGTAGTTCAGTGCAAAATGACCTGGGTGTGATCCCAGTATTACAAAAATAAAAATAAAATTTAGCCCTTCAGTCACAACTAGCTACTTTTCAAGTACTCAATGGCCACAAGTACCTACTGGTTACCATGCTGTGTAGCACAGATGTAAAATATTTTCCTCACTGCAACAAGTTTGATTGGAAAGCACTGTTCTCATAATTTATTGGAAAATTAGTGTAGTATGGGGTTTATAACATAGTAAAATATTGTACTGAGACAATAGCCCAAAGAACTCTTACAAGGTTCTTACACAATGGAATAAAGTGGTAATACATTTGAAAGCAGTCTGTGAAAGTTGAAGATATATATTATAAATTTTGGGCAATCACTAGACTACATTAGAAAAAGACTTATAGGGGGCTGGGAATTTAGCCCAGTGGTTTCACCGCCTGCTGGGCAAGCACAAGGACCCGAGTTCAATCCCCGGTACCAAAAAAAAAAAAAAAATCAGATTTTAGGGGCCAGAGGTTTAGCTCAGTGGTGCCAGTGCCTACCTGGCAAGTGCAAGGTCCTGAGTTCAATCCCTGGTTCCACAAAAAAAAAAAAAACAACGAAAAAAAAAAGGATAGAAAAAGACTTACAGCAAATAAGTAAAGTCTGGAGATAAAACAGAATCATTAAAAAACCTAAATAGGCAGAGAAAGAAAAAGGTTTATTCCTTCACACAACATGAGGAATAATAACTGTTCCCAACAGATCTAAAAAGGCTGAATCTTAGTATATGTCACTTACACCTCACTAAATCTAACTTTATTTTTAAAATTTTTTTTATTTTTGGTACTGGGGATAGAACTTGGGACCTTGCGCTTGCCAGGCAGGTGCCAGAACCACTGAGCTAAATCCCCAGCCCTCTAACTTTATTTTTAATGAGAAAAAAAGTAAAGAATCTTTATCCTGATAAGTTAATTTTAGATACAAAACAGAGATATAAGACTTAATACTTATTTTGTTCTCTATATAAAACAATTTTATATTTGAAAAGTGCTAAGCTGGCTTACAGACTGCAAAGACCTATAAAGTGGGCAAATGCAAAGATCCCTTGCTAGTGTGCATGCAGTGCACACGCAGCAGAACAGAGGTGTCCAACCCCAAGGTCCATCCTTTTATCAGTATGCTAAGTCCAACAGGATGCTGAATTGAAAGAGTTTATGAATTGAATCACAGATGTACTTTAAGAGCCAGTTCTTTTTTTTTTTTTTGTCTTTTTATTACTCTTTATTTATTGGTCCTACCAACAAGATTCTTTACCCAGGCCCACTGTTCCTACATGTGCTTGTAGAGCCAGCTCTTGATAAAACATGGCAGGAGTCTTACATGATTCTTTGTCCCATTGTTGGCATCGCAAACACCGATGTGCTAGGTATTTTTGCCAAATCTAAAACTTTCGGTGTACTGGCCATCTTAGTGGGGTATCCTGCTGTCAGTTTAATAAACAAAACATGAGATCGATCGAGGGCCAGAGATTTAGCTCAGTGACAACTGCACCCGCCTTGCAAGCACAAGGTCCTGAGTTTGATCCCTGGTACCGAAAAACAAAAACAAAAAACCCCCCACAAGATTGGGAACAATCAGAACAGATGCACATAACTGACTACTGCTGGACATTCACTCCTTGCCAGACAGCTCTGTATCCCAGACACAGAAGAAGGTGCCCTCCCAACCAAGAAGTGTGTATGTGTCCAAGGACATAAGAAAACCAAAAGGTTATTTTTTGAAACAAAAGATTTAAGTAAAATTGTTACACTTTTAAGAATAATTTTTGTAGGGTTTTTGTTGGGGTTTTTTTGGTGGCAAAGTTTCACATTATTAAAGGTAGGAAAAAACAGGCTCTGCAGAGCGAATCTGAGCCAAGTAAAAGTAGGAGAGAGGGAGAAAAAAAATTTAAATATACTCTACAGCGTAGGATGGGCTATCATGAAAAGACACAGTACCTCCATTTTATGTAAAATACTGAAGTAGCCCCAAAGATCATACTGCCAATACTGAGAAGTGTGCAACGCTGTAATTTATTTTTTATTTATTTATACAACTTAAAGAAAACAAAGACTGATGATATTCTGTACTGTTACTACTTATTTTAATCCTTTAATCCCTAATTAATTTTTTTTAACTCTAGGGGACATTAGTTTATGGTAGAAGTGATGAGGGATACAAAAAGATTGTAAAATTTGCCCTTGGGAGCACACAGTCCTGTGAAAAGAGAAGACAACTCCAAAGACTCAACAGAGCAACAGGAAGAGACGCAGAAACAGTGAAGTCTCTGGATACTAAGGAAAGCTTGATAAAAGGGAATATACCAGGCCTAGATGAGGGTGAGCAGGTATTCCACACACATAAACACCTGACCAATAAGAGAGCCTGGCTTACTAAGGAGAAATGCTGATAGAGTTTTATAACAAGTGATGAATTTGAGTATGGAAACATTGGTTGGGGTCCTATCATTGTGAAATGTACTGGGTGCTGTTTCATCAGTGACAAATGCCCAGTTAATAAGAAAGGAAGGCACAAAAGCACTAACTGATGACAAACCAAATGCAAAACAGAATTATAGCCCAGTACTTTAAGTTTGTGCTTAGTTGCTAATCTGTAATATCTCTGCTAGATAAACTAACCAGAGCTCAAAAGAAAAATCCAAATTAAACCAGGATTTATGGTGGTAAGTCTATAAATCCTTCCATTTAAAGATTCAACAAGGCTGGGGATTTAGCTCAGTGGTTCCAGCACCTGCCTCGAAAGCGCAAGGTCCCGAGTTCAAGCCCCAGTACCAAAAAGAAAAAAAAAAAAAAAAAGATTCAACAAAACAGGAGAATTGGGTTTTGCATCTTTTGTGTCCAAAGAAAAAAGCTCCAGTTTTCTACCTCCCATTCCATCAGTTTACATCATCTAATTCTTGTGCACCACACAAAGAGTGATGAATGATTCTTCTCTCAGGGGCATTCTCAAGCTTTCATCTCTCAGGTCTAAGTGGATCTCATGATAATAGGCATGAGGTGAAGCACCTGAGGATTTAAGAATACCCGAAATGGTTACAAGAAAACTGAGACATGCGCCCTGCCAGGAGCTGCCATCCTCGAAAGGCCCTCCCATCCATGTGACTGCTAGAAAATGCACTGACAACTTAGAGATGTTGATTAGTAATGCTTCAGAGAAATCTAGGTGACATCAACAATGGGGTATGAAATAAGGTCAAAATCTAAGCCTTCTTCAGGGAAGTTATGTGTTCAAAGTTTGTTTATACAGGGAACAGCCCAAGATCAAAACACAATAGCACAGCCTCATTCTATCCTCACAGTTCCTCATACCATCTAAGTGCAGAGTGAAAACACAACAAAGGACCAGAACATTTTGATGTTTGAGGTGGCAGAAAGATCAAACATCCTACTCAAAGACAACAACCAACTTTCTAGGGAGGGAAAACACACACTCAGGTCTAAAGTCACTATAACTCTAGGCCTAGCTTTGACCTTTACATTTCAGTTCAATAAAAAGAAACAAGATATAAAGGCTGAAAAGGAAGGAATTTTAAATTTATATGATTTTGACACCAAGAAAATCTAGGACTATCTTTTTTGTGTGCTTGTGGCACTGGGGATCTCAAACTCAGGACCTTGCACTTGCAAGGCAGGGGTGGCACCACTGAGCTAAATCCCTGGCCTGAGGATTATTTGATTTTTAAAAATCAGCCCCAGTACACATTGTATTAACTGGCCAGTTAAAAAGAATAATAACATTTTCAGTTTTATGACTTCTTTTGAAGTTAAACACACCCACCGTATAACATGTTTACTCCTCTATATTTAACCTACAAAAATGAAAATACTTATCCACAAAAGACTTATGGATGTTCACAGCACCTTTATTCATACTAGCTAAGAACTAAAAACAATAAAATGTCCATCAACTGATAAATGAATTTTTCAAAATTGTGATTTATCTAAACAAAGAATACTGTTCAGAAATAAAAGGGAATAACTACTGGACACGCAATGAAGGCAAATTTCAAAAGTACCATTCCAAGTGATGAAACTAGTTACCAATATAACCTGTGATTCTATCACACACAATAACCTGTGATTCTAAGACGTTCTGCAAAAGGCAGAAATGAGGTAGGATAGAAAAAATAAAAACTAGGTAGAAACAAGACAAGGAAATCGAGATTTTAGAAATTGTACTTTTAAGAAAAACTACAGCTTCAGGACACAAGCCCAGTTTTTTTGTTTGTTTTGTTTTGGTTTTCCTTTCTCTTCTCCTAGAACCTGGGAAACCACCTTTCACCTACAAATGGATTTGCCCATTACCTTTTTATTTTCAAATGGTCCTCATTCACTTGTGAATAGATCACCTTTTAGGATTTCTTATATGAATGAACCATTACCTCACTTTGCATGGGCCATCCTCTCCTACATGCTAGACAGGATTAAGATTATAGATTATCAAATCCCACAGATTTCCACCTCCCAAAACACAAAAGATTCCTAGTCCTCAACTGCAGCACATCTCACTTTTCTGAGCACCCACACTCCATTCTTAAGTGCGTCCTATTTCTGCCTAATAATTTCTGCCTAATAAACTCTACATGTGCCTCTTTATGATGTGTCCAGAAAATTCTTTTTCTGAGACAGGAGCAAGAAAACCTGTAAACTTATTTTAAAAGGCTGAGACAGATTCCTTCCTTCAGCCTCCAGAATCTCCCAGACCGAGCCCCAGTGATAAAACTATAGCAAGAGAAAGCAGATTAGTGGTGCCCAAGAGCTACGGGTTGCAGAGGGACTGACTGCAGCCTACAGCAGACACGAAGGAACTTTTGGGCACAATGGAAATGAGACAGGGAGGTAGGGTGTGGCTAAAACTGGCTGAGAAAGGAGGCAGAACAGTTCCCAAAGCCCTGTACATGGATTTCTCCTGATGGGATGGCCTAGACCTGACGTCAGCCTGAGGACGAAGATACAAAAAAGACAGTACACACTGAGTCTCTGACATTGTGTTCTCTCTCACACGGTGGCCCACCCTCACATTGTAAGGTGTACTTCTTTTCCTACTTTTATTTGGCCCAAACTCGCTCTGCACAGCCTTTACCTTTTCCTACCTTTAATAAAACTTTGCTACCATTTGCACTTTGTTTTGACCAATTCTTTGCTCAGGACAGAAAGAACCTAGTAACCATCCCCAGAAGGAGACTCCAGCACCCCAAGACCTGGTAACAGAAAAACACATATATCTCATGCACTAGTATTTACAGGACTCGTGTACAGACTTTTGTTAAAACTCCCCAAACTGGGCTGGGGATTTAGCTCAGTGGTGCCGCCACTTGCTTTGCAAGCCCAAGATCACGAGTTCAATCCCTGGTACCAAACACACACACACACACACACACACACACACACAAAAAAACCTCCCCAGGGCCGGGGATTTAGCTCAGTGGTTCCGCTGCCTGCCTTGCAAGCTCAAGGACCCGAGTTCGATCCCCAGTACCAAAAAAATAAGAAATTTAAAAAATAAAGAGCTTTTACAAATCAATAAACAAAAGTCAAATACCCAATTCATAGGTAACTCATAAAAGAAGACATTCAAGAGGGCAGCATATATATGCTAAAAAGGATTCAACCTCACTAATAATTAACAATTACCAATTTATTATATCATTATAATTTACAATATTATATTTCATCAAATCTAAGATGCCAATGATTAGAAGATGCATCATCTTGGATACCTAGAAAATGTACATCTTAGTATATGGTATATAACAATACTGGAAACCTAAATTTCTATCAAGGTATATTTCCTGAGCAAATTATAATATATACTAAAATAGTATGGTCACTTAAAATGATACTGCTGGGCATGGTGAGGAATGCCCAGCACTTTGAGAGGTGAGGCAGGAGGATCATAAATTCAAACCCAGCCTGAGCAACTTAATGAGACCCTGTCTCAAAAACTTTAAAATGACTGGTAATGTAGCTTAGATATCTCTAGGTGGTATTTTTTTTAAGAACTGTCAATTTGATCATCTGTCTTTTCTAAAAGTTAGATCATAAACAGGTCTTATATTTACAATAAAAAATAAAGCTGGGTGTGGTGATGCACACCTTGTAATTCCAGCACTCTGGAAAACTAAACCAGGAGGATCAGAAGTTTGAACCCATCTTGGGCAATTCAGCAACTTAGACAGACCCTGTCTCAAAGTGAAAAATAAGGGGCCGGGGATTTAGCTCAGTGGTTCCACCACCTGCCTCACAAGTGCAAGGTCCCGAGTTCAATCCCTGGTACCAAAAAATAACATGTACCTCAGTGCAAAAACCTACCTGGCTCCAATCCCCAATAGTGCCAAAATAAAAAATAAAAATAAGTGTTCATATTCTTGCTACCTGCCTAAACATAAGAGTTTCAGAAGTCATGCATTCCTTATACCTCCAACATTAACAAGGGGCAAAAAAAATCTTGAAACAATCCAAAAGCTCAAAAAATAAATGATTGAACAAACCTATGTAGAGTTCGTAGATGCACAGAAAATATACATAAAATAGCAACCAACAATTAAAAGACAAATTAGTTTCTATCAATTTTAACCAATTTTTAAAATTACTGTCTGCAGGAGCATGCAAGATTAAGCCAGGAGTGTGGCATCCATTAATGCCTCTTTAACTCCTACTCCCAGCCCTTGCCACCAATCACACCTTTATAAAAAACTTTATCCCCTTTTAAAAAAGCTTTTCCAAAAGAATGTTTTTAGATGAACTTTTTACTTTATTGATAAAATATTTCCTTCAGTTAAACCAGGATACACATTTTTAAATTCTGAGCATGTTTCAATATATTTCTAGGTATTCTTAACAGTGACAGGGTTTTAGGTAGTAGAATATCATTTACTTTTATGTCAAGGTTAATTTTTATGCTATTTGAAGCAATATATATAAAATTTGGAAAATACAAAAAAAAAGTACTGTCTGTATCCAAAAAGTTACAAAGTCTTATAAAGAGAGGTCATTCCTGGTAGTACATTCACAAATGTGAATTTTGACATTTTCATTTAATTTTTCAAAAAAAATTACTTTCATAGAGGCAATAAAAAATGCACACTTTCAGAACTACTACAGTATTCTATAGGTCTCCAACACAAACTTTTCTGGCATGCTTATGTGTCAATTTTATGCTCTAAAAACAACACTGGGTTGGGGATTTAGCTCACTGGTTCTGGCACCTGCCTTGAAAGTGCAAGGTCCCAAGTACGATCCCCGGTAGCAAAAAAAAAAAAACCACTGGGCAACAAATGGCCAGCGGAGAACACTTTCTTCCCTTTGTGTCTTTTATCTAAGCTCTTAATTCACAAATTTGGTTCTAATAACCTGATCAACAAAAAAGACAAATCTCACTCTGCAAAATATAGCAAGAACTTTTCATTTTCATATGCATTTTTTTTTCTAGTTTTCTAGTTAAGGAAAACATTTCCAAGTTCATAAAAACAAGGAACTAAAATTAGAGAGACAAGAACTGAACCTTGACTCACGGTGGGGAAGACATTATTTTTAAACTGAGGACTATTTATAGGTCTGTGCTTTATGGAGAAGGGAGATAAAGCATGCCAACTAACGTATGTGCATGGCACAGCCTGGGAATGGATGCCGGGTCAGAAGAAAGAACTCTTCACCCAATGTTTATGTTCCAGAACTTTGGGTACCTCGAATGTGTCTTCTCTCATGGACACAAATTAGAGCTAATAATTCTAGAGTACCTGAGAAATATGCCCACTTCAAAGAAAAGGTTGTACACCCCTCCCTCCCCCACTCTGTCACTTTCCAGATGTGGGAGGTGCTCCCAACTCAGAAGAGCTGGCCACACTCATTCCTGCAGAACTGAGGCTTCTTGGCACTCCAGGCAAAAGCTGAGGAAATATGCTTGTTATGATGTTTTTTTAAAAAGACACATCAGTGAAATCAAAGACACCTCACAAATGGCTATTAAAGAAAAAAATCTCAACACATTAAAACTGAATTCATCTTGACATTCATAGCTCCACTCAGAAAACTTCCAAGGGACTTTGCCTCCACCAAGTGGAAAGGTCTTTCATTCATTCCCACACACACATTCATTATCACCTCACCTGTGGGAATTCTAGGGTTGAGTAGGAAGGAGGGCACTGTCTGCAGGGCAAGAGGAGGAGGAGGAGATGTAAGAGCTGAAAGAGAGACCAAGAAGTGAGGGGAGCCCAGCCATTTCACTCTGGAGGAGGGGAGGGGAACCCCGGAGACAGTGTCACAAAAGAACAGGAGAAAGAGAAATCACTTCTCGAATGCTTTCCGAGGAGGGTCAATTAAAACACATGGGGGCCGGGGATTTAGCTCAGTGGTCCCGTTGCCTGCCTTGCAAGCGTAAGGTCCCAAGTTCGACCCCCAGTACCAAAAAAATTAAATAAATAAATAAAATAAAACACACGGTGGATCCCATGTGCTACAGGACAAGGAGGGGAAAGCTAAAAGAATGAGAATGGAGCCCTGGGTCAAAGAGTCAGATAGGTAACACATATCAACACTGAGTGAATCTCCTGAGGCTATAAGTCCACATATTTCCCATGATTTTAGAGAAGGAAAGAGCAGGTTCATCTTAGATGATACCTGAGTATGATACAGGCCCAGGTGGACACATGAAGACACATTAGTATCTACAAAGAGGCTATCGGCCAACAGGGGTAGTTTTAATGAAATAATGAAATTCAACCTACTTAATGGAAGGTCTCATTCTGAATACAATGCAAGATATATATCTTATCCATTGCTATTTCCATTTTAAAAAGGACTCAAAAAATAGCCTCAATATCATCTACCACACCAAAAATAAATAAGCAACAATTCTCTAATATCATGAGCTTATTAGATAGAGATCAGCCATGTTCACAAATGTGACCAGGAAATGATAGGGGAATCTGAGAATTTAGATTCAACATGGTGAGAGGGAAGAGCTTGGAGGAAATAACTCTATGTCCTCCACACAGTAGCTCACCGAAGACATCAGTTCACCAAAAAAACCTACCAGGCCAAATGTCCCAAGTCTATACTACCCAACCCTCACTGATCCTTTTTCAAGTGGCTCATTAGTAACCACCGGCACCTGTCTTACTTATTGCTTATATGCCTGCTGTAACCACCTGACCACTCAGCCCAAATCTCTCTGCCTGCCTGTCTCTGACTGGTTATTAACTGAACATGAAGACATCCTCATTATTTTTCTGTATCTCTGAGATGGATAACACTGCCAACCCCCTTCTCAGCATTTCCACATTGATTCCATATTGACATCACCTCCTAATCCTCTCTAACCCCAGGTGACCAAACATTTATATGACATGAATATGATAAAGTTATCATAACATGCTAGAGGGGCTCCTTTTGTATCTCCTTATTCTCCCCCAATGAATTTGTCTCTCTCCCTTCAAGTTCCAAGATCTAGCCGATTGGCCCTAACCTCTTCTTCCTCTATCTGTGCCCCGCATTCCAACAGCTAATGAACTTCACTGCACACTGTTGGTCTGAAACCATCTTGCCTGTATGTGTCCCTGTTAAGATGTGCTGACTCTGACTTCCCCATGGCAAAATTAAGTAAGATCCTTTGCTCTGTTACTATATTCCTTAAGCAATCATGTCACTACTAATTAGCTTGATATCATAGAGAAAGTGCCCTAGGCAATAGATACGAATATTCTTGTGACTGGAAAAGTACATCCTATTCCCCAAGGCAACATAATACAGTACATTGGCACCTGGTTTATAGATCAGTCTCATGCTTAGCATAAATCAGTTCTCCTGAATTACACAACTCTGAATATTGACAGACATAAAGACTCTGAATCTCCAAAATTATGACCCTGGTCCCTGAAGTTCAGTGATTCTCCCAAGGACTTCTTTCCCTCCCAAGAGACTGCAACAGCATTATCTACTTCACCCACCTCCACCTCGTGATCTATAGAATCTGTTTCAAATCTTAGATCTACAATGGCCTTGTCCTACAATATATTCTAATCAATTGTTAAAGTTAGTCTGGAAGGTTTGGTTTTTTATAACTGCTCCATTAAAATATAATTCATAAACTATGTAATTCACTCATTTAAAGGCTATAATTCAGTGATTTTTAGTATGTTGATAGTATTGTGCAGCCACCACCACAATCAATTTCCAGACCACTTTCATCATCCCCAAAAGAATATTCTGTTCCCATTAAGCAGCAATTTCCCATTCTTCCAAATCCTAACACCTAGCAACCACTAATTTACTTTCTATTTCCAGGATTACCTATTCTGAACATTTCATGTGAGTGGGATCACATAACATGTGATTTCTCATGTCTAGCTTCTTTCACTTAGCATATTTAGAAAGTTCTTCATGTTGTAACATGTGTCAGTGCTTCATTCTATGGCTGAATACAAGTAATATCCTACTGCAAGGACAGACATTTTGTTTATCCATTCATTCACTCAGGGACATTTACATGGGTTCCACTTTTTGGCTGTTGTGAATAATGCTGCCGTGAATATCTGTGCACACATTTTTTTGTGAACATATGTCTTCAATTCTCCTGAGTATTGCTGGATCATATGGTAATTCTGTTTAACCTCCTTTGAGGAGCTGCCAGACTGTTTTCCACAACAATGGTACCATCCTCAGTTCCTACCAGCAGTGCCTGGGGTAGTCTGTGAGGTTTTAAGACAAAGACTATGGTTTATTCATCTTCACAAGCTCTTTAATAGGTATTCAGAAACTTTGCTCAACCAATGGATGAATGCAAAGTGGATTTAAAAGAAATGAAGCTGGACTACAGAGTAATAGATCCCCTTATAGAATAGTTCTCTGCCTGTGCATTCCTTTCATCTTTTGGAGAAGCTCCCCAATTTACCCTGATGGTGATATTTTTTTTCTTTTTTTGGTGGTGAAAGGGATGAAACACAAGGCCTTGTATAGACTAGGGAAGCATCTGTCATTGAGCTATATCCCCAGCCTCTGCCTAAACATTTTTATCTGCCTACAGGATTAAATAATATCCTAACAAACAGTAAATGATACTTACTGGGATTCCATAGGCCTAAGAGCTAGCTGCCCAACAGCTTTGGTGATCTTCTATGATACTGATTATAATTCCACTGCCCCATAGGCCACCCCAAGCTGTCCCATGATGGCACCTTTTCATTTGGGTGGGGAGCAATGCCACTGGCCAAGAGAGGCATCCTGCCGAGGTCAGCACCAGGGCAGCTACTTGGTCTGAAGTCCTTTGCTGATTAGAAACTCCATTTTCTCCTCTTCTACCCTAAACCATACTGGCACTCTGTTACAATGACAAGTTTACATAGTATTCCTTGTTTTAACTACATGAAAACAAAATAAAAATGAACTATGAACCAATGACCATGTTTGGGAGTAAAGGCCTCTTAGTAGCCAATGTTTCTTTTGAAAACATTCTATATTAAGGAATCGTGTGGGAACGCTGCTGGCTATGGAAAGTATCCCACGTCCCAGGCTCTCAGGACAGCTGGCAGGCGGAGGGTGGCCCAGCTGGGCAGAAGGGGCTTGTGGGCTCCCTCAACCCCACAGGAAACAGAGGGGAAGCCTAATTTTACCACACTGCATTTAGACAGTTTGAATTCATTTGAAGAAGAAAGTTCCTAGAGTTGTTAGGGATTTTTTTAGTCAATATTTAAATAGTATTTTTTTAAAGCTTGCCCTAGATACTGACTGTTTATTTAACACACAATTCCAAACTGGCCAAATCCAGTGCTTGAAAGGGGACTGTGGAAACCCATATATTTATTAAAAGGCGGCTGGGGGGGGGCCCTCTAGCCAGGTGTGATAGTGCACATCTGGAATCCCAGCACTCACTAAAGATGAGGTGTGACCACTTGAGTTCAGAAGTTCAAGACCAACCTGGGCTTAAAAAAAGTCTCTTAAACCTATATGCCAATAAGATGGAAAACACAGAAGAAATGGACAGTTCCTCGATATGTATGAATTACCAAAGTTGAACAAAGAAGACCTAAAAGTTTTAAACAACCCAATATCAATCAATGAAATTTAAAATGTAATTAAAAACTTACCAACTAAGAAAAGCATGGGCCCTGATGGCTGCACTGCTGAATTCTACAAGACATTTAGAGAAGAACTATTGTCACTACTGTTTAACCTCTTCAATAAAATTGAAAGGGAAGCAATACTCCCAAATTCACTCCTGGAAGCAAGCATCACCTTGATCCCCAAAGCGGAGAAAGACCCAACTGAAAAAGAGAACTATAGGCCAATCTCACTAATGAACATAGATGCAAAAATCCTTAACAAGATAATGGCAAATAGAATGCAGAAGATCATCAAGAAGATCAGACACCCTGACCAAGTGGGATTCATCCCAGGGATGCAGGGATGGTTCAACATACACAAATCAATCAATGTAATACACTATATCAATAGAGCTAAGGACAAAAACCATATGATCATCTCAATAGATGCAGAAAAAGCGTTCAACAAAGTCTAACACACATTCATGATAAAAACCCTACAGAAAATTGGAATAGACTGTCTCTATCTCTATCAGGTACAAGCTGATAAAAGCCATCTATGAAAAACCAGCAGCCAATATCATACTAAATGGTCAAAAACTGAAATCCTTCACACTAAAATCAGGAACAAGACAAGGATGTCCACTATCACCACTCCTGTTCAATATAGTTCTGGAAACATTAGCCACAGCAATTAGACAAGAGAAAGAGATAAAAGGAATAAAGATAGGAAATGAAGAAGTCAAATTGTCATTATTTGAAGATGACATGATACTCTATACAGAAGACCCCAAAAACTCCACCAAAAGTCTGCTAGACTTAATAAGCAAATTCAGTAGAGTAGCTGGATACAAGGTCAACACACAAAAATCAATAGCTTTCCTGGACATGAACAACAGACTCACTGAAAAAGGAACTGGATGCTATTGTGAAGGGAAACAACCCATAGAGTGGGAAAAAATTTTTACCTGCTATTCAGATAAAGTACCATTATTTAGAGTACATAAATAACTAAAAAAATCAGACCTCCCAAATTTAAAGACTGAATGCAAAAACTTCTCAGATGAAGATTTAGAGACAGCAAATAAATATATGAAAAACTGTTCAACATCACTGATCATTTGAGAGATGCAAATTAAAACAACGCTGAGATTCCATCTCACTCCAGAAAGAATGGTTGCTATCAAGAAATCAACTAATAACAAATGCTGGAGGGGCTGTGGGGAAAAAGGAACACTTTTCCACTGCTGGTGGGAGTGTAGATCGGTGCAACCACTGTGGAAATCAGTGTGGAGATTTCTCAAAAAACTAAAACTAGAGGTTCCATTTGACCCAGCTATACCTCTTCTTGGTATTTTCCCAAAATTAAAAGCATCATACCACAGTGATATATCCACACCCATGTTTACAGCAGCACAATTTGTAATAGCTAAATCTTGGAAACAGCCCAAATGTCCATCAACTGACGAGTGGATAAAGATGTGGGTTTTTTATACAATGGAGTACTATTCTGCCATAAAGAAGGATGAGCTTCAGACATTTATAGCTAAATGGATGGACCTTCAGACCATACTCTTAAGTGAAACAAACTGGACACACATGTTTAAATACTGCATTGTTTCTCTGATGTGACAAACTGAATGTGGAAATAAGGACTGAGATATATAACGGATTTGGGGAAATGGGAAGAAAGTATTCAAATGGGAAGGGGAACAAGGGAGGAGGGAGGGAGAAAGGAAGGAAAGGACAAGAAAAAAATGAAAACAGGAGCAAAAATGGAGAAAAAGCTTTTGTTCAGGGCGAGGGGAGGAGGGCTGAGGCGGGGAATGAGATAAAATAAATTTTTAAAAAAATTTTTTAAAGAAAACAGGCTTTGAGGGGTGTGAAGCAGGGCAAAACCAACATTCACTAAACACCTCTCCAGTGCCAGATGTCTTCATGTGCATGATCTCATTTAATTCTAACCCGAACCCTTCAGGTTGGGTGACTTGCTTCTCTGAAGAGAAAACAGATATTCAGACTGCCATTTTTAAACTACATGCCATTTAAAAGTAACTACATGGGCAAGGACCCGAGTTTGATCCCCAGTACCAATAAATAAATAAATAAATAAATAAACAAGTAATAAAAGTAACTACACGGGCTGGGGATTTAGCTCAGTGGTTTCATCGCTTGCTGCACAAGCGCGAGGATCCGAGTTTGATCCCAGGTACCAAAAAAAAAAAAGTAACTACATATTGACTGCTTTGAAAATTAAGACACCGACAATCCCCACCAGGCAGGCAGGCTATCAACTGGGCCCTTGGGTAAGAACCAACCTTCCTAAAACAAACTATAACAAACTAGCCTTGATTTAGTGCTACTGAATGTCAGATTACTAAATTTCTGAGATGAAAATCCATATACATACTTTCAGTTTAAGGCAAAGAGGCAGAAGTATGTACAATTCTTCTGTGACGGTGTAGTAGAAAACACATAAAATTTCTATACATACAATAGTTTCTACAGTTTGTCAGGTATTTCCTTAAAATGTATACTTTAGCTTTATAATACAACTAGTTATGAAATTATTAATTCTACTTAATTATCAATTATGAAATCTAATCTATGATTCTCATCTATTTCTACATATGCAAAAGTAATCTACTTTCTGATCTTGTGCAAAACATGCTCTATTTCCTAAGACACAAACTTGATTCAAATTTTTCTTTCTTCTCCTCCCCCTTAAAAATAAGCTAAAAATAACTGTAGTAACATCTTACTCATCCTGAAATCACATACCTAACAACCTGATTTATTCAGAATATAGCTAACAACCAAAATGTTGCATAAAGACCAAATTCCTGGTCTTTTTAATCAAACTATATCTGCAAAGTACTTGTTTTTGTTTTGTTTTTATGGAATGAAGTAGAAACCAGAAGCAAATACTACTGGAAAGCTACATAAGCTATAGCAAGAAAGCAAGCAGAAAATTTAGTTTTTAGCGTATAAGAACACAAAAACAGCAATGTTGATTTCACATGTTCCCACTGGCTTGAACCACTGGTGGTACATGCACAACTATCCCATCAGGTGGCTTTTTATTAATTTTATTAGTAAAAAGACCGATAAAAGTGACTAGATCTGTTTGTACTACTAGTGGTTCAAGCCACCCAGCAGACAGACATAAATTACAGCCCCACCATGACTGTGTTAAAGCAAAGCAAAAAATTCTATTTTTGTAGGAAATTGCTATATGAATAAAAGCCAAGTAACAAGTAGTAAAAATAACTGAGTCATCAAGAAAATTACATTTTATTTGGCACATATCATTTTTACAAAAGTTACAGTTTCATATATTTCAGAAATGTGAAACCAAATGTTTAAACTAGTTAAAACAGGAAAATTTCTGATTAACAGTGGAAATCCTTAGCTCTTCAGAAAACTCAAAGACTTACTACAATCATAAATACTTACCAGTATTTAAATCTAGCAACATATCAAATGAGGTTGGTTTCATATTCAACCATATGATTCCACTAAAGCTCTCTATTAAGGAATTGACTGGGAGAAAGGAAAAGGATCAGCGAATTTAATCAGCCTGGAGCAGGCCTAGAAAAGAGAGTGTTGGGAAAAAAAGAAACTGATCTGGTTATATGAAATATTTACATCAAATGATAATTCAGTACTAAATCTCAATTAAACATGAAAATGAAATGGGTAAATTTTAGTCAAGATATACTATTAAATAATAAAATTTTTTAACATTTCAACTTATTTTCAAACAATCACCTTGATTGTTGTGGGGTTTTTTTTTTAAAAAAACCTTTGCCATCACTGATGAATGGATAAATATGATCTATCCATATAACGGATGACCATAAAAAGGAATAAGGCACACACACACCACAATGTGGATGAGCCTTGAAACCATGGTGCTCAGTGAAAGAAGCCAGACACATATTGAATGATTCCATTTAGGTGAAATGTCCAAGACAGACAAACGCAGGGGCAGAAAGTGGGAGGCCGGGAGGTTTGGGGAAAATAGAAAGTGACTTCTGATGGCTACAGGGTCTCTTTTTAGGGTGATAAAAATGTGCTAAACTCTATTGCAATGATGGTTCCACAGATCTATCAATCTACTAAAAACCACTGAACTATATATTTTAAATGAGTGAAGTATATGACATGAATTACATTTCAAAAAAAGCTGCTATTACAAAAAGCAAATCAAATAGCTTAAAATAATAAACAAGGCTAAAAACCTTGTCAATATTCTTTGTTTAAGAAAGCGCCACACACTATAGCCAATGCTGTTAGAAGAAACAAAGTGTACGCTGGAGCACCTCCAAAAGTGTATATGGAATTGGAAATATAATAGCTACTAAATAAAGTAACAGCATGAATAGAGCTATGAAAGCAAACATTTCCACTTGAACTCCAAATGGCAGAGACACAAAGTTAACATCTTAGAACTATTAACTCTCAAACTGCTCATGGTCACAATTTTTTCCTGGAGCCAGCAAGACAACTCCACTCCCTCAACCCCCATCTCCACCCTATTATTTCTTTTCTTTTTTTTTTGGTCCCGGGGATCAAACTTGGGACCTTGCGCTTGCGAGGCAGGTGGTGGAACCACTGAGCTAAATCCCCGACCTTCCCACCCTATTATTTCACCTGAGAATTTTACTGTGAAATGTGTGTGAGACACAAGTCCTTTGAAATGTCTTGTTTGCTTGGTAGTCCTAACGTTTTTAACCTTTTGCAATTACTTGCACACCAAGTCAGTCACTTTAGTCCTTGGAAAACAGGTAGGCTCTGGGTAATAGTTTCTCTCAGGGAAGCTACAGTTTCAAGACCTGAGCCTTTGTGAAATTCTCCTGCAGGGCAGGTCAGGTAACACAGGTACCCAGTGACAACACCATCTTTCAGAACCAAGTAGATCTTTCCCTTTCTTATTACTCCAGCCCTGAAAACCACAGTAAATATGATATTAGTTGGTCATGAGTTTTCTTTGCTATTCCTTAAGAAAGGGTAAGAAATCCCTGGAAGAAAAAGACCACATTCAAACTACTATAAGGAAAGCAGAAAATGTAAATAAGCCAGAAAATGAAATGGAGAAGATAGACATCTAACCCAACATGCCATATAAAGCCTGGGTACCTTGTCAGCCAGCCACAAGCTGCTCAGAGGAAAGGTTTTCACACGTTCTCTGTCATTTGAGCAGAAAGGCAGAAAGTGTGCACAGAGAAACTCAGAGACCTGGGAAGGAAATACTTTGGAATAAAGAAAATGGAAATGAGAGCTGAAAATATAGATAACTCCTGGGTTCCATTCCCTACCATCACCTCCCACCAAGGAAATGACAGAGAATCAAATGTGACTCAGTGATCACAGTAAAGGAAACATACAGAGAAAATCATGCAAAATCTCAAAATCTTTAAAATATTCAAAGGTTCCAAGTTCATCTGGGGACTCCCAGAGGACCAGCAAGTCCCCAGCACCTTACATAGATGGATAAGCAGACCCAGGACCTCACCACCAGGAATGATACTAACAGAATACTTCCTAAGGACATTATTAGTCCAATATTTATTTGTTCAATCCTTTTAGTGAAAAATTTGCCAACACCGTGAAATTCATTTTACTGGAAACTAACCTTGCAATCCCTCTGTAATATAAGGTTCAGATAGGGACTGAAGTACATTTTTAAACAAATTTATTTACTCACATTTTCTTCAGGTCATTTCAAAAGTGTTTCTCAAATCCTCAAAACTAAGTGGGATTCCTCTACTGACACCCTACCTTATAGAACAAATGTGATCCTGAAAAACCATGTGTAAATTATATTTCTAGAATTTAATCTTATTTATATTTAAAGGAAGTAAAGAATCCTTTTTAAAGTTAAGAATCTCACACATACCCTGAAATTTAGTAGTTCTGTAAATCTGAGTTTCCCTATGCTAAATTTGTCTAAATGAGGGTTCACGGTTTAAACAAATGGACAAAGGAGAAACCACTTCTTCATATTATGAAAAGTACTATTTCCCAGTCATGACAGAATCTCAGCTAATTTTAGAGAATGGGATCTTGTTCAAAGTTTACATTTTACAAATAGGAGAAAACTGAGAACCAGCAAGATTAAGCAGAAGCAGAGAGATTTTTGTCCAAATGTGCTACACTTGGTGAAGAAAACACCTTAAGATGGAAAGCTAAAGTATGAAAACAAATTCATTTTTATAAGTAAGATAACTCTATAACATTGCTTTCTTTTGAAACCTACCTTGCCCCCTTACTTTTTGGACAGCTCATTCACAAAACAAAAATCATTAATGACCATAAGAAGAAGTAGTATTTTCTCACAGAGAAAAGAACTCAGTTATGAAGTTATATAAAAAATGAAGGCCACACTTTAAATAGTAACACCATTAATAATAGTAATAGGGTAAAACTAACTGAATCGATATGCAAAAATCCCTTTTATCAAAGGGTCATAGCCTTAATGGTATTTTGTGTTTTAATATCCATATAGAAGAAAATAAAATACATGCCTATGGGTTTTCTTCCTCTCTCCATACTAGACGGCTAAAAAATGAAGTTAATATTCCCCAAACAACTCAAACATGAAAAAAAAAAAAAGATTCAAAAGCTGCTTTCTGTACCACATTTTTCTCTGGAAGGAAAAAAAACTGAACAGAATGTAATAGCATTACATAAAAATCCTGGAAATTATGCACAAAGACTATCCTGGAGCTTTTGCCAAAAAAGGGTATGCTGGTTTTTCATGTGCATAAATGATAATCAAGTAAGAATTATCAGGAGCTACAGTATTATTAAAGATAAATACATGTCTTAAAATCTCCCATTCTAAACAACTTAAAAATAATTGCTTAAACTAAGCCATTCAACCCCACATTTTCTGGGCCCTAAATAAGCACTCAGGTTTTCAATCCTGCGCTTTCCTGCCATACAGCCCCTGCTACCCTCCCTCCACCACAGCACTCGGGCATCCAAGGCCTCATTTCACACCCCAGGAAATGTGCACTGGATAAGCTTTTTTTTAAACCATGCCTTCTCTAACTCCATTCAAGATCCTACCCACAGTCTCTATTCAACTAACCACTAAATCATTCCTAATAAAGCCTTGCTACCTGTCCTCACACTCTGGCGTGTTCTATGTAGATATTGGGGGTGCTGTCTCACATGTAACAGAGTGCTTGTGTATACAGCATGAGTAATATTCACTGATTCATTCCTTTGACAATACCAGAATCTTCCCTTAATATTCATGGGTGATTGGTTTTAGGACCCTCCATGGATACCAATATCTATTGATGCTCCAATCGCTTATGTAAAATAGCATAGTATTTGTACATAACTTACACATATCCCCCTGAGTACTGTAAATCATCTCCAGATTACTTACAATACATAATGCAATGTGCTATGTAAATAGTTGGGATTTTTTTGTTTGTTTGTTTTGGTACTGGGGATCGAACTCAGGTCCTTGCGCTTTCAGGGCAGGCAGCAGAATAGTTTTTATATTTATGAAATAAGGACAAGAAAAAAAGCTATACATATTCAATACAGATGCAATATTTTTTCTGAATTTTACATCGGTGTTTGGTTAAAATTACAGATGCAAAACCCACAGATACAGAAGAGTGTCTGTATTATTGAGCATCTACTATACACCAGGCTATCTTCCTGTCACTAGGAATACAGCAGTATATAAAACACGAATTCCTGCTTTCCAGATACATTGCAATGTAGTGGAGAAAAATCAGACACAAAATCAGTCAGTCAAACACATATGACTCCTGAAGGAGTGTGGCTAGCCTTTCCTTCTAGGAGGCACTGTTCAAAGCAAAGTTTCTATGAAGGGAATGCCCGGAGTTGGGCCTTCTGCAACCTTCCACGGGTGTCCTGGAGATGGACTTGCTGGGCCTAGGGTACTCCTTAGTCTGCAAATAGGTCATCTACATTTTGGTGTAGGGTTTCTTTCTCTTTATGGTTTTTATCAGTATTCGCCTACATTCACTGACACCTGCTCCTCATCAGGCATTTGTAGGAAGATACCTGGCTGCACTGCTCCATAATTGCCAATTGTAAGAATGCAAATTAAAGCTCTTGAAAAGCTTGAAGATGCAAACAATGTTTCTTCTGTGACTTATATCTTCATATAAATACGCATTTACTATTAATTTTCTTTTCAAAACAGAAGGCAAACTTTAACTCAATCTCTGAATAAACATATCAGAAAAACAGAATTAATGAGGATTTCAATATCTGTAATTTCTCTGCTCCTTAAAAATGCTACTAACTGGGCTGCAAGGTCCTGAGTTCAATCCCTGGTACAAAAAAAAAAAAAAATGCCACTAACTGAATACAAAAGAAACCACTAGGGTTATATGAAAAGTACTCAGGGGCCAACTTGCAGGGAAAGCCACGGGCCCAAAGGGGACAATTTGGGTATCCAACGTAAAAGATCTATAATGAAATGAAACACATTAAGTAAGCTAAAATTCAAGAGTCTATATGGGTGCTTGAACAAAGCCACTAGTGATCTTTGGAGGATGTTAAGAAATCAACTCAGTGTGAAAACTGGTAAATAAAGGAAGGAATGGAGGCAGTGAAATACAAACCTCTACATATGCACATGTCCATGGTCCTGAGATTTCACAGTATAATAACATGCATGAAAGTCCTATGTGAACTAGAAAGAACTTGAGAAAGGTAAGGTTGTTATGGCTGTTGCTGCTGCTAAAAAAAAAATTAACTCTATTTTCAGTAACACTAGCTAGTAAATCTATTCTCTGTTGAGTTACTATGTGCCATGTACTTTTCTAAGTACTTAATATGACCGGGTGTAGTGGTGTGTATGCCCAGAACCCAAGAGGCTGAGGCAGAAGGACTGTGGCAAGTTTGAAGCTAGCCTGGACTATACAGAGAGACCTTGTCTTAAAAAAAAAAAAAAAAAAGTACTTAACATTTAATCTTTACAACAATTCTATGACATGGTTACTAGTGTTTTTAATGCAGTTCTTTGGGTTTAAATACACTGGCTCCACCACTTAGTGGGTCTTTCTGGCTGTGTGACCATTACGAATTACTAGACCTCTGTGCTTTAGCTCCCTCACCTATAAAATGGAGATAATAAAAGTCCCTACCTTCCAGACTTACTCATATTCAATCCATTTATTGCATATTTGTTTAGGTGGTTATTTCATTAGTGTCTCCTTTTTTGTTGTTGTTGTTGTTGTTTGGTTTTTGCTACCAGGGATTTAACTCAGGACCTTGCGCTTTCGAGGCAGGTGCTGAAACCACTGAGGTAAATCCCCGGCTCATTAGTGTCTCCTTACCATTCTAGCTATATGTACTCCAAAAGGACAAGGTCCACAATTCTGCCTCCAAACCCTTGTCCAGGTCTTGAAAATAGTATAAACTCATTTAATATTGAGTGAATAAATAAATGAGTTTACAGTAGAATAATTGCTCTAGTTCAAACCTTAGGCAAAATCTCCAGGGCCACAAAGCTGAAGATTTTCCCATAATCTCTCAACTGTCAAGGGCTACATCATCCTAAGTACCTCAAAGCTCTAAGGACCTGAAGCAACCCAAGAATAATGACTGAGCCCCCAGGGTTTTCAGTAAAGAAACTGCCAAACTCACCAGCACAGTTTAACCAGGGCAAGCTATCAGTGTTTTGGATTTGGACACTTGCCCTTTTTAATTCGAGAAACTGACACAATCATAGTCCCTGGTGTGTTCTGGGTTTCAGAACTGCATTATACAAGATACGCACGACAGAAGAGTGTAGGAAAAAAGAAACACCCTTCAGTGCAGTACAAAGTATGACTCATCCCGGCAAAGATTTGGTTCTTATTGACTATGTCACTATGCCAATGATGGCGAACCTTTTAGAGATAAGTGCCCAAACTGTAACCCAAAACCCACTTATTTATAACAAAGTGCAATTAAAACTGAATACTAAGGTTTTAATTTAGAAAAAAACAGCTCATACATTAACATCTTTTGTCTTAAAAACAACACCCATGCCATAGGTTCACCACCACTGCACTATGCTAATAAGTGCTCTGCTTCAATTACCTCATTTGATTCTCCCAACCAGCCTCTACCAAATTCCATCTTTCCTATAAATTGTAAAGCCTCCAGGCAGCTTATCCCAGGTCCCACAGTTCAGAAATTGCAAAACTGGAGAATTTACTTCAAATGTATCAGAAACCAAACCCCGTCTACATAACCAATAAATTGTACTGCCAAAGGGTGAGTCATTCAAAAATAAATTTACAAAAACAAAGTTGATGTTTTTATCATGACCCCTGAACACCAACAACAAATATTTGGCAGAATCACAAAGGAATTTTAAGGATCGGATAAGAAAAAGTAAATGTATGAACAAAAGTCATTGGCTACTTCCACAATAAATGTGACATGTCTGTCATGATTCCAGTTTGAGTTGTTTCCTCCCCAAGTCAATGCATGTTTGGGTAGGAATGTTTTGGAATAAACAAAAACACTCCATCATCATGGCTAGGAAGTGTGGGTCTCATGGCTGAGAAGTTAGGCTCAGAGTGAGGTCTCTGGGACCCCAAGGATTCCCAAGACCTCTATGAGGTCAAAACTATTTTCAAAATAATGCTTAGACATTTTTGATCTTTTGAGTCTTGAAATGCATAGTAATGGTGCAAAGGGGATCTATGGACAGGGGAAAAGGGGAGGGAGGGAATAGGAAGGGAAAGTAAAAAGGACTAAGATGCAATAGGTATGTGTACCAACTTCTAATGATGAATGCATTCATTATTTACTGCAAACATGTACTAACAAAAAGAAAAGGCTACAATGAGTAAAACTACTAACACTCTACCACCAATCAAGGTGGAGGCACCAAACTATAGTAGGTATCACTGTATATTCCTGACCACTGCACATCTGCAAAAACAAAATAATCTCACTGAAGAATATTCCTGACAAAGCAGTAGAAATGAATGACTGTTAAATCTCAAACTTGAGTACATGTCTATTTAATAGTCTGTGTGATAAATGTGAAATAGCCCTATAACACTTGTGTTGCACACAAGAGTAAGAGTCCCACATTTGTCAGAAAAATCAGCTATGCAACTGCTGGATTGGTGACTTTTTTCATGGAATATCATAGGTACTTGAGCTACAGACAAACTATGGTCATTTAGACTGGAGTAGTGGCAGAATATTCCTGATAAATGAATGAAATGAGCCTGTCACATAAAGGAAAACCATTGACAGTCATTGTTGACAATTATTAAAACTCAAGTAAAAACTAGAATTTTGGAAAACTTCTATTAGCCACTATGAAGTCAGCATCTCCCCAATATTTTAAGGCTTTCTTGATGCCAGCACTTAGAAGATCTGTATAACTCAAAAAACAAAATGACCAACACATTAAGTTATAAAGTCATACCTGGGGAGCAAATCCAGTCAAAAATCCAATGGATCCACTGCCTGCCTTGCAAACACAAGGTCCCAAGTTCGATCCCCAGTACCAAAAACAAAAAATCCAATGGAGTGTAGTAAAACAGCATAAAAACAACTGATAATAGGGTTTCAGGTCCCATGTTGCAAGTAACCATTAAGGAACTACCATTTTAACCTTTAAGAAAATACAATTATCTAAAAGGCTATTAAAATGCTCCTTCACTTTCCAACTACATATCTGTATAAAGCCAGATGTGCTATACATCCTTCAACACCCAGAAGTACAGTGACTACAGAAGCAGATAAAATCCAGCTGACCTAAAAATGGTTTAAATTTTTGTTATGTATGTTTATTTTACAATTTTTTTAAAATTCAGTTTTTGAGGGGCTGAGGATGTAGCTCAGGGGCACTGCACCTGTCTGGCAAGCTCAAGGTCCTGAGTTCAATTCCACATACCACAAAAAAATTAATAAAAAGGAAAAAAATCAGTTTTTGATTGATACACATAGTAAACAGACTTGCAAAAATGTAAAGTGGTGCCCCTCTTCTCATCAAATTTCTTTTTATTTATTTATTTATTTTTGGTACCAGGGATCAAACTTGCCTCTTCTTTTTAATATAGTTACTTTCTGAAAGTTATTTTTATTAAAATGTATATATTAATATGAGATGGGTATAACAGGTTTACTTTGTTTTGAAATAAATTAAATATTTGTTTAAACTTCTGAGTTTGTTTCAATCTCTAATATGGTAAATATCAATAGATACCTTATATAAACAAAAGTTCTTTAGTGTCCCAAATAATTTTTAGGAGTATAATAATTTTCCTGAGACCAATAAGTTTGAGAACTACCAACTTAATCAAAGGCTCATAAGCCTGTCTCAGCCCCAGGATGTCGGCCCATTCTCAAATCCATTCCTGTTCCCCAGCTCTTCACCCTCTGGGCCAAGGCTGCTGCCACCACTATTGCTGCCTTGGCTGCTTCTGCCTCCATGCACCACCAGTCTCGGGGGTTCCTGGCTATTCCAAGGGACTGTTTCTCCACTTAACTTCATTGAGAGCATGCTGAGCACTTTTTACCAGTACAATGCTGGAAAATACTAGGGAAATGCAATAAAAACCTGATTTCTAAGAGTGCTTGCTTTTTATAAAGTATGCTTTCCTTTGCCAAAGTTGACTCAAGTTTAGCCACAAGTTAGTTTGGCAGGTGCTGTTCACCAGGTTCATTGGCAGGCTAACAACAATGTCAATGCCTTCTCCAGTTTTCCTAGAAGAAAACTTACCCCTTCCCCTGGCAGGCCTGGCCATCACTGAGGCAAAGGCTCCCTCTAATGTGGCTCAGTGCCTTCCCTTCTGTTCTGAGAGACACCTGAGCCTGGAAGTCTACAGTTCACATGTCAGACTCCTTCCTGTTTAAAAAACTCACATCCCTTTACAAAATCCTCACCAGTGATGCTAGATCCTATTGAAGAAGGACTTTAGGTTTGTCCTATGCAAAGTCTGAATGGTAGCTAGAGCCAAATGGGCAGCATGCCACTCAGTCTAGCTCTTCCAGTGGTCGGCAGCTTCCGACCATCACCAGGAAAGGGGACCTGCAGAGTTCTAATGATGATCATACTCATACAATACTGGAATCCCAATGGAAATACCCATACTGAGATCACCAACCAATAGGCACACACAGCCTTGTGCACATATGTGGAAAATTCAATGTGTTTTTCCAAGATTATTATTTCATAACAAAGTAGATAGGCAACACTGATCAGTAAGTAGAAGCAACATTATTATTTGTACCAACCTTATTAGTAGACTAGAACCTTGAAACGACTTGCTTTATTTGTTCCTTTTTAATTTTTCCTTCTTAGTAATTCTACCTGAAAAGATTGCCTTCCTTCCTTCCACATTATGCCAGCAAGTCAGAAAACATTATCTTTAACTTCCTCTGAAAAAGGTTAATTCTACCCAGAAACATCTTTAGAACTAACAGTTGTGTGCAACTTAAAGGAAGCCACATAATTTGGTCCCAAAGAGCCTCATAAAAGCTGTCACAAAGGTTCCTTGAGCATCTACTCCACAGCTGGTTGTTGTCTCCCATTCCAGTTGTCAAGCCACATTTTCTGCTTTATCTTATCTCTGCCACTTGGTGCCCAAGTGGCATGCATAAGACCCCATTCAAGAATGCAGGTGTAGCTAATTGTGATGGCATATGCCTGTAATCCTAGCACTCCAGGAGGCTAAGGTAGGAGGATCTCCATGAGTTCAAGACCAGCCTGGGCTACACAGTAAGTTTGAGGCCAGCCTGAACTACATAACGAGACCGTGTCTGAAAAAACAAAAGAAAACAAAAGAATGTAGGTGTGTTAGTCAGATTTCCATTACTGTGACCAAATATCTGAAAGAAAAAAAAACTCAAGGGAAGACAGATTTATTTGGGCTCCTAGTTTCAGAGGTTTCAGCCCATGCTCAGCCAGCTCCATTACTTTTAGACCTGTGTCAAGGCAGAAACATCATAGCAGAAGGGTGTGCCAGAGGAAAGCTGCTTATCTCACTGCAGCTGGAAAGCAGAGAGATACAGAGCCAGAGAGGAAGGGGTCAGGAAGAAGATATAGTCCCCAAAGAGCACACCCCCATGACCCACTCCCTTCAACTAGGCCCTGCCCCTTAAGTTTCTATTATTTCCCAATAATGCCATCAAATTGTGAACTCATCAATGAATGAAGTTAAAGCCCAAATGATCTTAACATCTTCCAAAGGCCCCACCTCTGAACACATGTGACTTTTGGGGGACATTTTAGATCTAAACCGTAATAGTAGGCAAGCAAAATTTCCAAGAGGAGAGACAGAGCTGTCAACTAAAGAGTTGGCACCATGGTCGACCAGGTTACATGCTTAGATGGGGACAAGCCATCTGTGCTATCAGAGAGAGCAAGGGAAGCACCTGCACATGTAATGGCACCCAAAACCACACCTGGCTAGGGCTTTTAGCTGTCAACTGACAGGCTTATGCCTATGGGACAACAGGGAGCCCAGACTTCCAGTGTGGGACAGGTGCTGTCAAAGGATTAAAAAATAGAGTGCTTCTATCCACACAGACAGGGACCAGGTGGGAGCCCTTCTGAGTGCCACCTATCAGCAAAGACAAACGTCTTGGTCACAGAGGTAGCCAACAAGTGACAATCTACACAAACACACCTCCGTGGATCTCTCCTCAGGGGCTCTACAAGGATAAAATCTGGCCATGGTAAAAGGGTTTAATCTCTATATCTAACAATGCAATCTGTACCTGACATTCTTCTCACAAAGATATAATGATCAGTGTTGACTGGGAGGGACTAAGCATTTTGATGCTATCTTCCTATTATCTATACAGGGAGGAGAAGATGGATGGAGATGTTTTCTAAGAGTTTCACTTTCTGTCCCTGTGACTCTACATCTATGACAGGAAAAACCAGCAACTCTGGATAATACTGTTCATCTTTCTGGTTTCAGCCCAAAGCCAACCCACTTGGGTGTCAGGCTGCATCCCAAATGCTGTCAAAGGGCCTCTCTTCCCATCACTCAAATCAGACAATCTCTCCTTATCTTTAATAATTCTTTCTGATTCTGTGGGTTATTTCTAAAATCCTAGCCCTATGCTGATCAGCATTCTCTATCAGTGACTGTCTATCCTGTATTACACACACACACACACACACACACACACACACACACACACACACAGATTCACTCCACATCTTCCTCCCTTATTTCCTCCCCTTAGAACTGAACAAAAAACAAATGTTATATTTTATGGGGCCGGGTATTTAGCTCAGTGGTTTCCCCGCCTGCTGTGCAAGCACAAGGACTTGAGTTCAATCCCTTGTACCAGAAAAGAAAAAAAAATGTTGTATTTTACTTATTGTTAGACTCTCCCATTGACTCTACCATGGGAGCTCCAATTATTAAATCAAAATTCCTGCTCCTCACTTTGAGGGCAGGGTGGGAATTTTCATCTATTTTCTTTACTCTTTTTTTTTTTTTTTTTTTGGTACTGGGGATTGAACTCGGGACCTTTCATTTGGTGAGGCAGGTGGCGGAACCACTGAGCTAAATCCCTGGCCCTCTGTTTTCTTTACTCTTGTATCCCCAGAACCTAGAACAGCACCTAGCACAAAATAAATAATTTGCTGAATGAATGAATGAACAAATGAATGAACAAACAAGCCTGGGGTTTCAGGCCTGTTTCATATTCTGTAACTCGATTCTACATTCTCCAGTCACATCACAGACAAATCAAAACATCTCAATCTTGGCGGGCATGGCGGCACATGCCTGTAATCCCAGCATTCAAGAGGCTGGGCTCGGCAGGAGAACTGCCACAAGTTCAAGGCCAGCCTGGGCTATATAGTGAGTTCCAGGCTTGCCTGAACTGCATAGTGAGACTGTCTCAAAAACAAAAACAAAACAAAAACTTAATCCCTCCTGTCTCCAGACCATCTCCAGGTCAATTCCAGAAACTTAAAAGGCTGTCTCCCATTCAAAAACAAGTCCTTGCCTCCCTGTCAGTCATTTAAGTCTGGCACAGTGTTATCAAGTTGATCTTAATCTGCTTACACTTGCCCTATCATCATCTCCACTGTCACTGCTGTCACCTTCATTCAGGCCATCACTTCCCTTCTGGGATTTGCTCAAATAGCTCATTCATCTCCATTCTCAGACCCTTCCAGGACATACTCCCTAGAACTGAAAGAGTAAACTTTCAAAACCTGTGGATCAGATCACCCAAGCCTTGTTGTTAAGGTCCATCAGTTTCTCCTCACCTATAAAATCAAGTCCATACTCCTTCTCATGCTACCCACAGCCTTCCCCCTCCCAATCAACTGTGTATGATTGCCCAGTTCCACTGAGAAACACAGTTCTATGTCTGTGTCATCTGCTCTGCACCCAATGTTCTTCCTTTATCACTTGGAGAGACACAGCTTGATCTCAGAACCTATTCAAATATTTACCCCTCTCTAAAGTGGTCCCGACTCCCAGACACACTCCATGGCAACACTGGTAACTGGGAGCTCACCAAGGTCAGGAACTGTCTCAGTCCATCTTCCCAGCCACAGTGCCAGGTGCACATAGCAGGAGCACAATGATTTTAGAGTGAGTGAGTGAACATGTAGAAATAATGAAATACCACACTACTGTAAAGCCTATTCAAATGAATGAGAAGGAAGCAGCTTCCTTTCATGCTCCCAGGGTAATTCTGGAATCCCTGTCTATCCCACTGATGTTCACGTCTACAGAGTCCTCTGTTGGGTACTTTTTAACACCATTTTCAGGAAAGAGGATAGGAGGTAAAGGCTAACACTCAACATCATCCAAAGAAAATATCTGCCAAAACCTCAAAGGTAAAAGGCTGAGGTAAATCTTGCATGGATAAGTACAGACATATGTATGAAAGGGTCTTCTACAAACTATGCTATCATCTCACATTAGGAGCTGTGTGCTTTAGTACAGTTTCAAAAAGGCCCAGGAACTTGTATAGACATTCTATTACTGGTGTCCTGTTCACAGAGGTTTTCAAAATGAGCCGAAGAAAGCAAAAATCACAGTCTCAGAGAAACAGTTAAAGAAAGAAATACTAAATTTTAAAAAATAGCCAGGCATGGTGGTGTACACCAGTAGTTGCAGCACTCAGGAAGCTGAGGCAGGAGGATCACTGTGAGTTCAAGGCCAGCCTGAACTACGTAGTGAGACCCTGTCTCAAAAAAAAAAAAAAAAGTTTAGCTAAACTTATCTTTTCCTATATCCAGCCAGTACTAGAATTTTTCCTTTATAAATATATAATGTATAATAAAAATGTAAAGAAAAAGTTAATTTGCCAAATTTACACTCTTCAAGGTCAAAACAACAAATTCCTCCAGCTTTTTCTTTTTTGGTCAGTGTCTTTGAGACTTTTAATCTATAAATAAAAAATAAAAGTTACCAATAAATTAACAAATGGGGAGCTGGGCATGGTGGCGCACACCTGTAATCCCAGCACTTGGGAGGATGAAGTAGGACAACTGCCATGAGTTTGAGGCTAGCCTAGGCTACATACTGAGTTCAAGCCTACCCTGAACTGCACAGTGAGACCCTGTCTCAAAAAAACCAAACACATAAAACCAAAAAAAAAGGATATTGCAAAAGATTCAATGAATTGGTGACTTCCAAACACATTTAATAATCTCATCTGTTTATATTTCTGATTCAAGTAATATACTACACAAAGTACAACTTACAAAACTGCTATCACTGTCCTTCGGCCCAATATATCTGACTATTACATATAATGCTGTGTACCACTGCCTGGAATTTATCCTGTAATCCCTGATGACGGAGCCTGCTACTCTCAGGTCCTAAAGGTAGCAAAATACCTAGGAAGGATTACACTCATACCTCCCTCCACTAACAACACCTTCAGGTCCAGGAGCAGGTGCCATCCTCATCAGAAGACACTTGTCACATCAGACTCTTTCAAATGAACTGCAAAGTGCCATTTCCAACCCCACCAGTGCAACATTTTAAACTAAGTCAAGAGAATTCTTAGGTGAAAATATTTTGCTACTACATCCATAAATTCTTCAATAACTAACAAAATAAATACAATACAGAAAAATCAGGAGGATAAACCATCCTTGCCAGATAACAAATAAATAAATGATATGGAGAGCTCAGATCACAAGCCAGAGAAAGAAAATGCCCTTGGGCTGGGATTTAGCTCAGTGGTTCCACTGCCTGCCTCACAAGCATAAGGTCCTGAGTTCGATCCCCGGTACCAAAAAAAAAAAAAAAAAGAAAGAACAGAAAATGCCCATCAAGCATACACTGTTATTCCAAGACCAACAGCCTGTACAAGCCCTAACTCAGCCACCTGCTGTCTCTGGTTTAAACTATCACATCTGCTATGTCTGATTTAAACTATTGTTTTGTTTGTTTGTTTTTTGGTACCAGGGATCAAACTCGGGACCTTGCGCTTGCATGGCAGGCTCCAGAACCACTGAGCTAAATCCGCGGTCCTAAACTATTATTTCTTCTTCTGAGGATTTCCTCTCCTGGGGCCTTTAACTATGTAATTATGCAGCATGTGGACACCACAAAACAGAATATAGCCTTATGAATGTAGGCTTTTAAAATTTAAATCAATGTCATGTTCTCTACATACTTCTAAAATAGATATTCCCTTCATTTTTTTTATTTTCTGGAACTGGGAATTGAACTCAAGACCTTGCACTTGGCAGGTAGGTGCCCACACCACTGAGCTACATCCCTGACCCTAGATCTTCCCTTTAATCTGAAAGAATTTTAGTTTAAACTGTTTAAAAGAGGGTGGGTGAGTCAGAAATGTAGCAGATTTACTTAGAGTCCTTATTTTTTGGTTCCACTTATTTATATATCACTTTCCAGAACTCAAAGATTTTTGTCATTTTTAAAAATAAAAAATAATAATATAAATCACCCAGTAAAAATATCAAGAACAGTTATGAGTTTAAGATCAGAGACAAGAGGTCAGATATAAATCTGAGAGGACAGAAGAGGGGGACAAAAGAATTCCTTGGGTGCCTTTTTCACTTTCAAATCATATGGTAGCTCATAAAATTCAACATTCTAAAATGCTGGGGTCTATGTGGTAGGACAAATATCACGATAAGCATCCCGACAAATGAATGATGAAAGCCAAAAATGCAAACATTGTTTAAAATGAGAGATATATAATTCCATCTAATTCTTGAGGGTCCTGCAGGGCAGAGCCAACTTCTATCCCTATTTTGACATCAAGCAAAGCAAGACCTGGCAAGGAGAAAGATTTTAATCTTCACAGTTTTGTCAAAAGGGATGCAGAATCATTTGCATGGGATTTAAGGGTGAGCAGATGAAATGCAAAGGCAATTTCTTGAAGTGCTAAAAAGTTCTGACTGCTGAAGGGTTCTGATATCCTTTTATTCATGGGACTGTCCCCAGAATTTCAAAAATGTTAACAGTCAATTGGTAGTGTGTGCATTTTCAAAGATCTTCCTTCTAAAGGTCACACCTAGGTCAGTGCTGTCTCAGTGTCCCTGACTAAAGCATGATTACATCTGTGATATTTGAGTCACTAGAGAAAAAATTGCACTGATCCTGAGATTCCCGCATGGTCAAGTATTCTGAGACAGCTGAGCAGCCTTAACACTGATGCTGCAAACAGATTTTTTTTTAATTTAATGCACAAAGGATAGAGGAGAAAAATGATGAGGCAAAGAAATGCACATACCTCTCAACTGGTCAGCAACCACACTCTGGCCAAGGCGTTCAATAACTTTCCCATCTTCCATTTTGTACCGGTCATCTAAGTATTTTGCAGTGGCCTCAGAAATGTGAACTTTACCAGCCACTCCCAGCTGCTCCATGAGATTGGCCAAGTTTACATCATTGGACCACACATCAAATTTAAACCTCCTCATACCCAAGATGCCACACAACACAGTCCCCGTATGAACCCCGACTCGCATGTTCACCATTTCTTTCTTCTCTTGGCAGAACTGTTCAATGGCTTTTATCATCCCTAAGCCCATTTCGATACAGCAGTAGGCATGGTCTGCTCGGGGCTCAGGACACCCTGCCACACAATAGTAACAGTCTCCCAGTGTGCTGATTTTCTCACATTTGGTCTCCTCACACAGCCGGTCAAAGCGACCAAACAGGTCGTTGAGGAGACCCACCAGGGCATGAGCAGACTTGTTGGCACTCATCTTGGTGAAGCCCACAATATCTGCAAATAAAATACTGACTTCTTCAATCTGCTGCATCTTAAAAGGGCGGAATGCTATTGGAGCTTTCTGTATGGAGGACTTTTTCTTCCTGTTTTTGGGGCTGGAAGTAGCATGCCTCTTGACAGAATTCTCACTCTCCTCATCCCCCTGTTTCATTAAGTCATCAGCAATAATTCTTGGCATAACAGAATGAATCATCCTCTCTTTGAGGGCTTTTTCTACTTCTAGGTCTTTTCCGTGCATGATGGATTGTCCCACCTTGAGGAAGGTGCTCCTGGACCTCACCTGAGACATGACAAATAGGTGGATCCCAATGGCATGAATGCACACGTGGAGCAGGGCCCGGCTCAGCAACTCCCAGTGCAGGGCCGGGACTTCAGGAGAGGGGAAGCAGTCTTCATCTCGGAAATGATAGCCAAAGGTCTCAAAAAGGACAGAATAGGCCACCCCCAAAAACAAGCTCAAGTACAAAGGTAAGTGCATGACAGTATAAAGCAAAAAGAGCACTTCGATGCACATGGAAAAGCTCCCCACTTGAGACAGGCAAATGTCTGCGGGCCTGGCTGTAGGAGTACGATTGGAGCTGTCAACTCGTCCTGAGAGAGGCGTCAAAACCTGAAATTGCGCAGCCAGAGTCAAGGCGAACACCAGCAGGGTGAAAGCCAGTGAGGTCCACGAGTAATGCCGGGTGTACAGCTTGGTGAAGGTAAATAGAAAAAAGCCCACGCACACCACCAGGAAGCACAGAGGGGGAGCCATCATGACAATCAGTTTGGACCTCATGTGGACAGCGAAATAGATGCTCCAGAGAAGGCAGGCGAAGCCCACGTAGAAGAGTGCATACCGGAAGCGGCGCTGGGTCTGCGGGAAGCAGCGCTCCAGGCAGGCTTCCTCCAGGTTCACCGAGTCGAACTTGGGATCCCACCACCGGCTGGATGCCCGCTCGAACAGCTGGGGCAGCTTCCTCTGCCTGCGAAGGCGGCTCCTGCCGCCCACCCTCCGAGGAAGCCCCCCGGAGTCCCCAGAGCTGCTACAGCTGGAAGAGATGCTGTACTTGCAGTGCTTGGGGTGGCTGTTAGAGGATAGCTGCTTGGGGTTTATCTTGACCCTTACGCTGTTGCTGTCTCCGCTGGAGTCGCAGCTCACCTCAGTACTGTGGTGATGCAGCAGCTGCTGGTGGGGCGGGGAAGCCATGTTGCCAGGCTCTCGAAATCTTCCCAGCTTGGTCAAGGGTACCTGCGGCCAAAACGACGATAGTCAGAGCCGCCTCGCTACACAGACACCGGAAGGGCACGCGACCTGTGCCTGTCCCAAGTGCGGGCTCAGGTGAGAGACTTAGGAAGGTACCATATACTCAACAAAAACCGCCGGAAAAGGCTAGTTATTGCCCTAACCGCCCCACCTCCGAGGCGGCCGAGAACCGCTCAGGACTGACCTGGTGCTCCCGGGGATCCGGGCGCCGCTGCCGCCCTGGGTCCTGGGTCCTGGGTCCGGGACACGGTGCGCACCCCTTGGGCACACTCGCCCGCTGGTGGCGTCCGCGCCGCGCGCCTCCAACTGCGGCTTCAGAGGGAAGTTCAGTCCTTGAGCACTCCGGGAGCAGCGAGCCGCTTTCGTAAAAACAACTCCAGCGGCGAGCAGCGCTTCATCCTGCAGCAGCAGCAGCGCCGGGTGCGTCAAAAGCGCGCGGGCCGGACCTGCGCTGCTGGCCTTGTCCCCTCCTGGCGCAGCCGAACCCCGGCCCGCGCCTCCGCACTCTGGCTCGCCCTGCCCGCGGCAGGGGGCGCACCCCGGCCCGCGAGTTTGCCGAGCCCGCGGGCCCCCGTCGGAGCAGCCAGTCTAGCGGGGCCTGCTGCCCGCAGCCGAGCGCGCCGCACCCCGCTCAGGGGCCGACGACACTCCGGGTCGAGTCGCGGACCCCTCCGCGGGCGGCAGTGCGGGCTGCGGCAGAGTCGGGCTCCCGCGTCGCTTCGCCGGCCCGGACGCCGCGCCCACGCCCCGGGGGCCCTGCCCGAGCTAGCGATGCCGCCGGGGCTGCGCCAGCCGCCGGCTTTCCCGCGGCCGCTGCCTCATGTCGGAAGAGCAGCCGCAGCCACCTTCTCCGGCCCCCTCCCCCTCCCGCTGTCACTGACAGACGCGCGCCCGCGCCGCCCCTCGCCCCACCGCAGCGCGCAAGCGCGGCCCTCGCACGCCGCCGCCAGGACCCGGACACGCGCACGAGCCGCGCGCCGCTCCGCCTTGGAGCGCGCCGGGCCGGGGGCTGCGGGCGGGGTGGGGCGGGGCGGGGCGGGGCGGGGCGGGAGGTCGCTGGGTTCCGCCCTCCGCCCTGGGCCGCGCCGCGCCCTGGCCGCCAGCTGTGGAGAGACAAACTCCCAGCAGCCTGAGACCACCTGCCCGAAGAGCGAGCCCGGGGGCCCTGGCGAGGAAAAGAGTTGCTGGGGCACAGAGTGGGAGCAGCCACCTCCTGGTACATCGAAGTTTTCAAACATTGAGTTCGCCTAAAGGAAGGCCCCCATTCTGCAGCAATGAATGCATGCCCCCTGTGGCACCCAGGCTCTCTGAACCTGCTCGCCCAGCGACCACCACAGGCCAAGCCCCGCCTCTGGTGGCCTCGAAAAACGAGATGCCACTGAGGACCACCTCCAGCCGCAGGGGGAGTCGGCCTCCATCTGCGGGTGACTCTGCCCCTGGTCTTGAGCAACTTTTTTTGTTGTTTTTCCTTTTCTACAAATGAAACTTTGTGGTAAACAATTCTTGTGGTAAAAATCGGCTTCCATAAATAGTCTGCACTATATAATATTCTACACTTTCCAGCACCATCCTGACCCCTTCTCCTTCCTATACAATACAGCAAGGGGTCTTTCCCTTCCCTCCCCTCCACCTGCCAGGCCGATCCTGGGGAAGCCCACACAACACTGTGGAATTAAAAAGTATGAATGTAAAATATGGGTTATCCATACAATGGAATATTATTTAGCCTTAAAAAGGAATGGAGCACTGATGCATGCTACAGATGGGTGAATCTTCAAAACATGCTCAATGAAAGAAGCCAGATACAAAAGGCCACATATATGACTCAATTATAGGAAATGTCTATAACAGGCAAATCCATAAAACTGGTGGATGCTAGGGGATGGGGGAGGAAGAATTGGGAGGTACTGCTAATGGGTTTGGAGTTTTCTTTTGCAGTGATGAAGAAGTCTAGAAATAGAGGTAATACAACATTGTAAATTACATGGTGGTTGCACAACATTATGAATGTATATAATGCCATTGAATTATACACTTTAAAATGCCTTAAGTGATAACTTTTATGTTGTGTATATTTTACCACTATAAAAGGGGGACTAGCCGGGCGTGGTGGCACACACCTGTGATCCCAGCACTCAGGAGGCTGAGGCAGGAGGATCATGTCTCAAAAAACAACAAAAACAAACAGAAAAAGTAACATATTGCATTGCAGTAGTATTTCTGTGAAAAGGGCATATTCTCAGCCTAATTATGAGAAAACATCAGATGAACCCAAATGAGACAGTCTACAAAGTAACAAGTACTCATTAAAAGTGTCAGGGTCCTAAAAGATAACTGTCTGAGGAAATGTCACAAATTATGAACTGTCATTAAGGGGATATAACAACTAAATGGAACATAGGATCCTGGTTTGGGTCATGGAACAGAAAAGGATAGTCAAGGGAAAACTGGCTTCACTAAAGTCTGCAGTTTAGTTAATGGCACTGTGCCATTGTTAATTTTCTGGTTTTGAGCCTTGTCCTATAGCAGAAGCTGAGCATAGGGTACAAGAAAACTCCCCTGTATTTTTGCAACTTTTAAGTCTAAAATTATTTCAAAATGAAAAACAAACCCTTCTTGAGCATTAACTATGTGTACTTTTCATGAATCTGGGTTTGAAAAGTAGGGTCCAAGCTAGTAAACAAGACAATATTGGTAAACTAACAATGGCCAAATGTGTTGGAAGAGCCAGAAACTACTGGACACTTTCACTTGTGATCTATTTGGTCCTTACCACAGTTCTGAAGTAGATATTATTGTTCCTCATTTAGAGATGTGAAACTGGGTATTCAAGAATAACATGCCCAAAGTCCCACAAAGGGCAAGTCACAAGTTCACGTTTGAAAGCAGACTTCTGAGGTCATGACACTCTGAATAGCCCAGCCACCACCCTCGTAAGCCTATGGTGATCCAGCATCACCTAGCTGAGCAAGAGGCCCTGGACATGGAGCTCACAACTTCCATTTTTCTCCATTAATGCAATGTTCCCCACTTCCTAGTTTCCCCCAGACAATAGGAAAATTCACCTGTTTACAGTTTTCTTCCCCTCCCCAAATCATTTCAGTCTACTCACCATTTGTGGTAACTTTTGCATTTATAAATTAGTTATTTTGGGCTTTTATACATGGCTAATAACCATATCCACATCCCTCCTTTCTTGTATGTCCTTGTGGAAGCAGTTTTGCTACATTCCCTGCTGTTGAAACCTTCAAGCTGCCACAGACTTCCCAACCTCCAGGTTAGGGTGTGAGTCATTCTATAAACCCTTGGGTTGGGGACATAGTATCTGGCACTGTGCATTAGGTCCCAGGGGCACATTGAAATGTCATCCCTATCTCTAGAGGGCAGGGAAAGATGTTTGGAAAGGATCTGGGTTAGGAAGGTGGAATAAATTAGGATTGGAGACAGATTGGATATGAGAGAGAAGTCTACAGAGGAGGTTAACCACATTCTCACAGTGTCAGAACCCAGAGGGAAGTCACCCAAGAATTCTGGGTCCTTTCTCTCCACCCTCAAAAAACATAAAGGTTTCGGATACTCAAAGGGTATGGAACAGATGCAATGGCTTTCTCCCACCATCCAATCCAGGTTGCTGCCAAATCTCCAGGGTTTTCTCTCCATCAGAGACATGCAAAATTCCCATCCAGATGCTATGTGAATCAGAATGTGTCCATACAAACTCTACAAAAGCTTACGGAAAGTCTTGCCTGTTCAAGAAAGTCTTGCCTCTCATTCTCACCCTCTCTCACTTGCAAGTTCATCTCCTCAGTGAGGACCACAGCACCAAGCCATCAGAAGTCACACAGGGTGCCTGGCTTTAAGATAAGTAGCATGTTGATTGAGCTCTGCCCATTCTCATCACACGAGTCCTTGAGGTCTTAGCAGTGTTCATGTTTTTTCTGGTTGTCAGGTGGATAATAATCTTGGAGATGATTTCCACTGGAAGACAGATTTCCTGCTGCTACTGGGTCACGTGTCCAAAGCTGCAATTACAAGCTTTGAGTCCTTTTCCTTCTAACTGATGGGGGTAAATTTGTAGAATCTGCATTTTCCCCACCATTGACTTTTTTTCAGTACTGAAAGTTGAACTCAGGGTCTTTGCACTGAGCTACATCCTATAGACAGAAACTTGAGAAGTCACTAAGTCCTAGGCTGGGCTCAAACTTGTAATCCTAGTGCCCCAGACCCCTAGATTGCTGTGGCTCCATTCCTGGCATTCCCATTGACTTTCTTGATCCAAGTGACTGGTCATAAGCCTTGGGCAGCTGCCTTCACATTGACAGGATCGGGTGTTGCAGCAAAGCAAAAGAAGACCCACTGAAGCACACCAAAACCCTTTGCAGGCTCCATGTAATGAAAGAATATTCAATGTAACTATGTATGTAGATTCTAAACCCTGCTGTGCCTATCCCAGTAAACAGTCATTGAATGAACAAATATAGGAATTAAAAGAAGAGATGTATGTGAAATAGTTACTCTCAATTGCTTTTAATAAGTATAATAACATTTTAACACAATATTTATAAGTTTTCTCCTTACATTTATTGAAGAGGCTCTAGTTTGAACCTAAACCTAAAATTTGGGACAAGCATTTATATGACCCTATGGAGTAGGGAGGACAAGGCCGCTAGGAGTGATCACATTTTGAAATAAGGAGAAGCTAGTTTGTACCCCCAGGAGGACAAGCTTAGATGAGAGAGAGAATGGGAGATTCTGAGTAAAATGTGCCTGTCACTCAGATTTGTCACCCAGCCCAGCTTTTGATGGACGGTTTGTTCTTCTCATCACATTCAATCGGTAATGTGAGAAACCAAGGAGGGCAAGAAAAACGCGAGAGCTGTGTAGTGTGTTGGATGGTGTCCTCTCAAAATTCACATCCACTAGGAACCTCAGAATGTGACTTTGTATAGAAATAGGATCTTTCAGGGCCAGGGATTTAGCTCAGTGGCGTCACATCTGCCTTGCAAGTGCAAGGTCCTCCGTTCGATCCCCAGTACCAGGAAAAAAAAAAAAGAAGAAGAAGAAAGGAAGGAAGGAAGGAAGGAAGGAAGAGAGGGAGGGAAGGAAGGAAAAAAGAAAAGACATAGGATCTTTGCACATGTAATCAGTTAAGATGAGGTCACACTGGATTAGGCTGGCCCTAAATCCATGGACTGGTATTCCAATGAGAGACACAGATAGCACAGAGACACAGGGGAGAAGAAGCCATGTGAGGAAGAGAGAGATAGGAGATACGTCACCAAGCCACCAGAGGCTGGAAGAAGCAGGAAGGATCCTCTCCTAAAGCCTTCAGAAGGAGTGTGGCCCTGCTGGCACTCTGATTTAAGATTTCTGCCCTCTAAAACTATAAAAGAATAAATTTCTATTGTTCTAAGCCACCTAGATCATGGAAATTTGTTATAGTGCCCTCAGAAAAGTAATACAAGCCATTTTGGGTTTTTTTGTTTTGGAACTGGGGATCAAATTCAGGCCCTTGGCTTTCGAGGCAGGCAGCAGCACCACTGAGCTAAATCCCCAGCCCTCAAGCCATTTTGTTTTTAATTCTCCAAGAGTTCATGCTGTAATTACTACTGCTGGTTGACCCCTCCAACACAGTAGACAAGGGGGAGGGAGTTCCCTTTGTCACTTCACAGCAGATTTGGGCAAACCCTTAGCATCATAACAGCTCAAGAGCTTCAAGAGATCTCCAAGGGGTGTCACAAGGGAATAGAGGTCAGCCCTGACCAGTGGGAATGAGGGAGAGGGGCACTCTGCTCACTTTTGATCAAAATAGCTGTGGAGGGGCCCGAAGAAACTCAAGTTACCCAACACTGTCCCCATGTTATAGACAAGGAACTTAAACCAAAAGAAATAAAATACTTTGCCCATTCCATAGACGTTGTCAAGTGGTTTGTGGCTTCCAGGGTTGGTGCTGAGACCCCAGAAGTCATTTTCTTTCTTTCTTTCTTTTCTTTCTTTCCTTTACCTCTCTCTCTCTCTCTCTCTCTCTCTCTCTCTCTCTCTCTCTCTC
>NW_004624824.1:1908022-1919812 GCF_000247695.1 Heterocephalus glaber
CTCTCTCTCTCTCTCTCTCTCTCTCTCTCTCTCTCTCTCTTTCCCTCTTTCTCTCTTTCTTGGTAGTGGGGATCGAACTTGGGACCTTGCATTTTTGAGGCAGGCGGTGAAACCACTGAGCTAAATCCCCTGCCCTCAGAAGTCATTTTCATTCTTGATGCTCTGTCTGGAACCTCTTTTGCCCCTCTGGAAGTTACCTCCCTAGCTCTGTGTTGTTCTGAAGTTTCACCACGCTGTATCTGGGCGTGAATCTATTTCCACACATTGTCTTGGACACTTGCTGGACCTTTTTAGTCATATCCTTCATTCTGGGAAAAACAGATGGTAGAGTTTTCTTGAACTGTTCTTTGATGATTTCTTCACTGTTTTCTCTGTTCTCTTTCTGAAACTATTACTTATATGCTGCACTTCCTAGACCAGAGGTAAGAAACCTATGCCACACCTGCTGAAGTGGGCTATTTGTATCATTGAAAGCTCTAAAAGGTTCACCATCACTGTCTTAGACTGTTCTCATTTTCTTATTCTATTTTTCATCTTTCTGGCTTAGTTCCCTCTTTAACTTTTTACCCAAAGCTCTGGGAGATTTCCTCAACTTTATCTTTTATTGAAATATCTCAATTTCTTTTCTCTTCAAGAATTTTGCACAATAATAATTCTGCTGTGATGTTTTCATAGATAAGATATTTTCCTGTCTTTCGAATGTTGTTTTTTTTTTGTACCAGGGATCGAACTCCAGTCCTTCCGCTTGCGAGGCAGGCAGTGGAACCACTGAGCTAAATCCCCAGCCCTCTTTCAAATTTTTAATTCCATCTTTTTCCCCTTTCACTGATGGAATAATTTCTTATCTCTCAAAAGACAAAGAAGGTAGTTTTAAAATTTTTTGTACAGTCTTCATTTTTTATCATTTTGGTTTTTTTCAAATTAGAAGCTGTTCTTAGTGTATCTTTGCTGTCCATTCACAGTTAGCAGATCACTAAAGAGCTGGTCTGAAACTTAGAGCCCATGGTGGAACTTGTCAACCACAGGCTTTGCTGCATTGCAATGGTTCACAGCCCTGGCCACACACAGTAATCACTGGTAAACTTTTTAACACTAACCATCTGACCCCACCTGGAAACTCCCTGATGAAATCATTTGGAGATGAGTATGGGGCATGGAACAGGTATTTAAACCTCCCCAGATGGTTATGATGATCATCCTTGGCTTTAGAATATTTGAACCCATTTGTAGGGGATCTTCCACCTTGTCAATATCTGCATGTATTTTTCCTTGGATTAGTCAGGTTTTCCAGAAAAGACTCTCCCAGCCTGCTGCCACTCAGCTAAGAGAGGCAGACCAGCTGAAAGTCTCACCTTCAAAATCTAACCTTCAATTTAGCAAACCATTCTTAGGGATTGTTTCAATCCTAGTAGAATCCTGCTGGTTTTACCCAGAGCCCTCCTGTGACAGTCTCTTGCAGATGCTGACTTATCTACCACAATGAATGTGAAGACTCTTGAAACATTCATCTGTATCTACTTGGTAGAATCTTGCATGCTTGCTATGAGGATATGTATTTACAACAGGCACATAGTAGTTCAGAATCATCATTAACATTATTCACATATGTTTGTGAGCCAGACAAGTACGATCTCAATGCAATAACTTTTTTCAAACATAGAAAAATTCCAGGAGGGCCGGGGATTTAGCTCAGTGGTTTCTCCGCCTGCTGCGCAAGAGCAAGGACCCGAGTTCAATCCTCGGTACCAAAAAAAAAAAAAAAGAAGAAGAAGAAAAGAAAAATTCCAGGAAAGTATCCAAAAGCACCCATAATAAGCAATATCTAAGAAAGTCTAAGTTTCTGGCTCTGACTTTAATTCCTCAATAAAAGCTGGATCTCTACTTTTGGGCTGTATCTAAGAAACCTTAGATACTATCAAAATAGTTTTGTACTGATAATAAAAAAGCAAGTCTCAGTTCTAAGAATGACACCTGAGCACTTACAAAGTTCTTCCTAGACCCCTCCATCCCTCCCAAATTTAATGAAACAAATATTGATGGTACTTACTATAGACAAATCAGTGTGCTAAGTTGGTGGACACTAAAGACAAATCTAAAATTAACCTGCTTTTCTACATACAATATATTATTATTCAGCCTAAAAAAGAAAGGAAATTTTGACATATGCTACAAATAGATAAACCTCAAAGACATTATACTGTATTATGCTAAGCAAAAGAAGCCACACATGCACACACACACACATACACACACACACAAATATTTCATAATTCCTCTTAGATAAGATACCTAGAGTAATCAAATACATAGAGACAGAAAGTAGAATGGTGATTGCCAGAGGCTGGTGAAGGGAGAACAGGGAGTTATTTAATAGATACAGGGTTTCAGTTTTGCTAGATGAAAAGAATTTTAGACATAAACCATAGTAATGGTTGTACAACAATCTGAAGATTCTTAATATCACCGACCTATACACTTTTAAATGCCTATGATGGTATTATAGGCTGAAATGAATCTCCTCACAATTCACATGTTGAGTCCTAAACCTCAGTAGCTCTTTGGAGACAGGGTCTTCAAAGAGATGATTAAATTAAAATGAAGTTGTTAGAGTGGTTCTAATCCAATATGACTGATGTTTTTACAAGAGGAAATTTGGATCTAGATAGGTACATGGGGAAGATAATGTGAAGACACAGGGGAAAGATGGCCATCTATAAGTCAGATTCAAATTTTTAGGCCCCTAAATTGTAAGAAAATAAGTTTCTGTTTGTTAGGCCACCCAACTCAGGTCTGTGATACTTTGTTATAGCAGCCCTGAAAAACTAAAACAGATGGTAGAATTTTCTTCTTATATGTTTTGTTTAACATAACTGGGGACTGTATTTAGGAGCGCATGCATGTTAGGCAAGTGCTCTACTACTAAGCTACATCCTCAACCTTTTTTTTGTTTTGTTTTTTGTTTTGGTACCGGGGATTGAACTCAGGTCCTTGTGCTTGCAAGGCAGGTGGCAGAACCACTAAGCTAAATCCCCAGCCCTATTTTTAAAATTTTATTTTGAGACAGGGTATCACTAAAGTGCCTAGGCTGGCCTTGAGTTTGAAGTCCTCCTGCTTTAACCTCCTGAGTACCTGGGATTACAGATGTTTGCCACCATGTCTAGTGGTAGATTTTTTTGTTATGCATGTTTTCTCACAATTAATAATAGTAATAAAATCATAACCTGATGAATATGAAAGTAGGAAGCAACCATCTGCCTTCCTAGACAACACAGGCTCTTCACAACTTAGAACAAAGCAAGCCATGGGAAGTGCCCAAGAAATGGACCCAGAAGGGTGGAGAAGGGCAGGAGGGTCATTTTGGCAAAGAAGATTTAGAAAACCATCTTTGGCACAAGTAGGTTGAGAACTCTGACAGACAGATCTGGGGCCAAGAGGAAATATGTGCCAGGCAGGGTGGCAGGGAGGCAGAGGATGTTCTCTGAAAGAAAGGCCGGTGGCAGGAGAGGAAGGCATGGTGTGGGAACAGTAAATGAACACCCAGGCCAGGTGGTACAGTGCAAGTGAGCAGGTGGGTAGGTAGGACCAGAACCAAAGGTCAGGAAAAAGTCATTCCAAAGTCTGTCCCATCCTATAAGAAAAAGAACATTTCCACTTCCTCTGCCCAGTCATTTGTCTGGCTCTCCCTACCCAACCCCTCACCCTGTACAACTGCCTCTTTATACCTCTGAAGACAAGACTCTTCAGGGACAGGAATACCAAGTTCTTATAATGAGATTCATCACAGGAATGACCCCAAGAAAAGCTGCTGTGTGAAGCTTCTATCCATGTCTCCAAGACGGAGAAGCAGATCCTTCATCTGTGTTCCTCTAGCAGTTTGGATCTGCTCCAATAATTTACCATAAAACAATTTAAAATTAGGTATGTGTCACTCTCTGAGGGTTCTAAGCAGCTGGAAGGTGGTGGTCAGGTCACATTTATCCACCTGAGAGAATAATCCCCAGCTGACAGACTGCTAGATCTGTGGTTCAGGTTCGTCCCACGAAGGGCACAGGACCCTGGCAGTACTAGGAGTACTAGGCAGCCTGGCTCCTAGGCCAGGGCCTCTTCCAGGACCTGCTATGGGAAGCCAGTTGATGATCACAGTAGGAAAGAGGGGAGGCCAGAAAACCAAGAACCCAGCTGCAAAATCATGGGCTGCTGAACAGGGAACATGTGTTTGTGGTTTAATTCTCCCTGTTTGAGAGCCAAGTTTCTTTAATAAGTATGATTCAACTCCAGGTAACATTAAAAGCTTGGAAACCACCTATCCTCTCCTGAGTTACACAATGGCACATTCAAAGATACAAGGGTACAAAACACTGGGACATAGATAATCACCGTGTAATTGGAATACAAATATGTTGGGTTGAGGAATATGGTTTGCAAGAGGCTTGTACTCATGCCCCTTTCTTTGCCTCTCATAATAGTCCTGTGAGAAGACAGGACAAACTGGCCCCTGGATTGATGGACAGATGCAGGCACTAACACTCAGGGAGGAAGAAATGTCACCTGAAGGTCACAGCCCTTCCATAATGAAAGTGTGTCTAGAATTCCAAGTTTCCTAGCCCAGATTTTTTCTCTGCTCTTCCCTGACAGTAATAACCACCATTTATGGTGGCTTACTCTGTGCTTGGCATTTTACATTTATTATTTCCTTTGATCCTCAACCACCCGTTGAAGAAACTAAGGGTTAGCCAACATATGTTAAAGGAAGGATTTAAACTCAAGTGTGTTCTTGAAGGCCACCTTCTAATTCAGCTTCACTCAATTTACTTCATGCCATGCAGTTCCATTCCACTCATTTTTACTGGGTGCATGGTACATACAATGTGCTACACAGCCAGGCAACAGGCTAGTAGACCTTGGCTCCCCAGGGCAGAAAAAGGCCAGGCCAGGTACTAGACCCGTGACTGGGGAGATGTGCTAATTCCTCAGGGCTGCCATAACAAATTTCCACAAATTAGATAGCATACAATAACAGAAGTGTATTCTTTCACAGTTCTAGAGCCAGAAGTCCAAGATCAAAGTGTCAGCAGGAGAATCCTTCTCCCTCCAGATAAATGCTCCCTCCACCGGTTCTATGGGAAGATACTTCCTTGCCTCTTCCAGCTTCTGGGGACTCTCAGCATTCCACAACTGGGGCTGCATAATTTCTGTCTCTGTTTTTCTGTTTCTGTCTGCAAACAGCCTCCTGTGTCCCAGGATCTCTAAACTCCCTTTGTCTTACCCTTTTTTGTGTGTGCCAGGGATTGAACTCAGGACCTTGTGAGGCAGGCGCAGCACCTCTGAGCTAAATCCCCAGCCCCTTACTCTTAAAGGGACATCTATCATTGGATTTAGGGCCTTCCCAGGGAATCTTATTTCCAGATTCTTAGGTTAATTACATCCATAAACACCCCTTTTGCAAATAAGGTCATATTCACAGGCAACAGAGGTTAGGAGTTAGACTATTTTGGAAGGACAATATTCATCCTACTACAAGGAAGAGCCAGGTTTCAGCCCTCAGGTCACCCTGCTCTTCAGGCCAGGCCTCAGGCAGGCCAGTAGTAGAAAGAAGCCTAAGTCCCCTAGGGCCAAGGTTGGGGAATAGGACAGCAAGTGAGTGTGAAGCAGGGCTGGCAAGATTGAAATCAGTAGTTCATGAGGTTCAGGGAGCTTAGAGAAGGAAAGCCAAGCCTGGGGAGTTCAGGGCACTGTTGTTAGGACAAGGCTAAAATCACATTCCTGGGGTACTTAAGTATCCTGAGAAGGCAGAGACTATGTTAATGGCCTCTTCTGTAGCCAGGCCACAGTGCCCTGCTGAGGCTAACCTCACTTGACCCCTCAGTCCAGAGCCAGGCTTCCTCCCAATTTGTTATCAGCTGGGGCTGGAAAGGCTCTGGAGCCTGTGGTCACAGAACCCAGCCAGGGGCAATGGCCATGCAAGAGGGCCTGGCAGCCAAGATGGGAACATAACTGGGACAAGTCAAAGATGACTAGCCACACACAATCCTGGACTTCATTCATATTCAACAAATCCATTATCTACTTCCAACAAGTAAAGAAAGGGAATAAGACAAGAGCAGATAAGGTGAAATGCCTCAAAGACCTGCAAATTATAATAATGCCCTTAGGGTTTAGGGAAGTGGGCAGAGTCTATGGGGACACTGGAAGAGGCAATAGGACCATGTACAGCTAAGCAATGGATGCTGTAACAGTACTGCCTGGCCTTAAACCCCAGTTCCTCAGCTTGTTGTGCAACCTTGGGCTAGTTTCTCAGCCTCTCTCAACCTCATCTCTGTAAACCAAGGATCAAATTAAAACCTACATCGTAGGACTCTTATTAAAGTATTATATCAAATGAGGCAAAGAAAACACAACACAATACCTACTATGCAGTAAATACTCAACTAATGCCAGCTGGTATGAACCAGCTATATTGGAGGCAAACCCTGAAGGTTAAGTTTATGTATAAACTTGGCCAGGTTATGGAACTGTTATTTGGTCAAACACCAATGTAGATACTGCTAACAGAGTATGTTTTAGATGTGATTAAACTTGAATCAGTAGACTTTGAGTAAACAGGTCACCCTTGATAATGTAGGTGAGCCTCATCCAATCAGTTAAAGAAAGCCCTCAAGAGAAAAGACAGGTTCTCTGGGAAAGAGATTCTGCCTCCACACAGCCTTCAGACTTGGGAATGGGGCTCTAGAACTTGCCAGTCCCCATAATCACATGAGCCAATTCTGTAAAATAAATCAATACCTGATGATAGGTATTGGTAGGTAGGTAGTAGGTAGATAGACAGACAGATGGATATCTTTGTATTCATCCTTCTGTTTCTGTTCTCTGGATAACTCTAATATAGCAAAATGAGTGGCCAGGAGCCACAAGGACAAATGTCCCAGGGAGAGGACCAAGACCACAGGCTGTGCTGTAGAGGACGAGCAGGCCAGGAAAGCCACAGTGCACAGGGCACAAGAGGAGACCTCAGGAGGTTAAACAGGACAGGCAGGTTGAAAGGAGGCTCAGAAGCCAAATGGAAGCCTTTGGAGGATTCATGAGCATGGGCATGGAGTTATCCTTAAAGAAGAGGAACTGCTCAAAGTAAATCATGCAGACTTCCTATGTTGTAAATGCTTCCAGAGGGGAATCAGGACAGTCACAGAAATAGGCTTCATATGAAGAAATCTGCCTCTCACCAAATGCAGAAGCAGGCCAAATCCCTGCCTGACAGCACCTCAGCACAAAGTTACAGGGCAGACACACTGGGGGGCAGGGCACAGGAGGAGCCAGTGCTGCTGAGACTCTCATTTGGAATCTGGGTGTGGCCATCCTACTTGGGGATCTGGAATGTGCTGTGCTGCAAAGTGAATTCCTGGTGCATTTTTTAAGGCTCAGGTGACCTGAGGGTACATCTATTGTGAGATAGCTGCATCCTGAAGATGGACAGAAAGCCCTGTGATGCAGGCAATAGGAAACATCTTTGTCCAGGAGCCCTGCTCACAGCCTGGTGCCAAGTGGCTGTTGCCCCCACAGAAGCTCTGGGAGCTGAACTTGGTCAGTAAGCCTGGATCCTGCAGGGCAGCTAGATAAATGTCACTGGCCAGCTCTTGAAGACAAGGTGAAGTCATTTTGCTGTAGGGGAGTCCTTCCTCATGAGCTGGCTTTAGGCAGGGAGCCCAGAGATGCCTGCCTTCTCTAATGACTGGTTGCTCTCATGTCTTATATATGCACCCATTCTTTCTTCCAATTCTATAAACAAAGTCAGGACAAGTACAGGAATCTACAACCTAGATGTTTCTGAATGTCAGGGCCAGTTTTCCATATCTAGAAGCATAGAGATGTAGCTAAACTGAACAATCCTGCTGCTCCAAGTACTTAAAAAGAAAAAAAAAAGTATTGTGGAATGACTATATATATATATATATATATATATACACACACACATATATACATATATATATACATATATATACGTATATATGTATGTATGTATATATACACATATATATACATATATATGTATATATATGTGTATATATACCATTTTTAAGTGTACAATTCAAGGGCCATTAAGTACATTCACATTTGTACACTCATCATCACTATTTATCCTCCAGAGGAGGTCCTAATATGTTGCTCAGGCTGGTCTTGAACTTCTGAGTTCAAGTGATTCTCCCAGCCAGCAGAATTTCATTCCTTTTTAAGGTTAAATAATATTGAATTGTATGTATATACCTACAACATTTTATCTGTTCCTTCACTGATAAACATTTGGAGTGTTCTCACCTTTTGGCTTTGTGAATAGCAGTGCTATGAACAGAATACAAATAACTGTTTCATATATGCTTTTTCTTGACTTAGTTCTGGTGAATTTTGTTTTGTTTTTTTTCTTTTTTTGGTACCAGGGATGGAACTCGGGACCTTGCGGTTGCGAGGCAGGCAGAGGAACCACTGAGCTATATCCCCGGCCCTGTTTATTTCTTTTTTTGCTAGAAATGTATTCATTTTTTTCTGAATGAGAAAGGTTATCGACATAAGATTTTTCATGTTCTCTCATGATCTTTATAATATCTGCTGCATTTATGGTTATGTCCCTGTATGGATTCAGCTTGACCTGATGCAGCCACCTTGAGTCATAACCGCCACGACTACCCCTAAGAAACTCTAATCAGTTTTCCCTGTGCAGTTTCCTAACATACTTTAGATAAACAAAAACACTAGAGCAGTGTGTGGAACTTTCTGACCAGACCCTGACACCATCAACACCAGGAATGTGCTTGAAGTCTTTGATATTAGCTTAAGATAAATGAGGTACATATTGACTTAGACAAAGTAGTCACTTTTGTCCTGACCATTTACAAGCCCCCTCCTTTTGACCCAAATTTCAAGGATCCACTGGTCTTGCTGCTGCCTAGAACCACACTTATGATAGTAGGTTCCCAATAAACAGCACTGCACAGTCCTGGATCTGTCTCTTTTCTTCAGTCTCACAGTATATTGGCACCAGTTTTCACACACTGGGCTGTTCAGGAACAGACCCCTTTTAAAATATTCATATTACTTACTTGTATCCCCCTCCATCATCTTGTCAGAAGTTTACCAACTATATGACCCTTTCAAATAGCCAGCCGTATGAGTTAGAATTGAGTTCAGCTCTGGGTTAGGGAAAATCTCCAATGATGACTTAACAAAATTCATTCTTTTTCTCAGTGTCAAAATATCTAGAAGATTTAATTCAGGTATGATCTGGTGATTCACAGAGTCCAGTAACAAGGTTCTTCAGATCTTGTTACATTTTCATTGCCCAAGGAAGGAAAAGGCAGCTCCAAGGTGCAAAGGTCACCCTTTTGTCCAAGATAGCTGTTGGAGCTCCAGCCAGAATTCCAGCAATAATAGTCAATTATCTTTTAAAGAAAAAATTTTCATGAGAGAATTTATTTTTCCCATTTCCTGGGGACTTCATTCCTTTGTGTGCACCAAATTTCTGTCTAGCATTATTTTCCTTCTGCTTAAAGAGTATTGTTGATATTTCCTTATAGTCCATGTCTGCTGGGAACAGATTCTCACAGCTTGTTTATTTAAAGAATATTCTCATTAGATACAGAATTGTAGATTAATAGGTTTTTCTTTTAGCATTTTAAGAAGTTCCAGTGTTTTCTGGCTTATTATTATGGTATTATTTCTGACAGTAAATCTGTAGTAATTCTGATCTTTGCTTCTCTGTAGGTAATGAATCTTTTTCCTCTAAAAATTTTGTAGCTTTTCTTTTTGTCACTGGTTTCTAGCTTTGCTTATGTTGGTTGGTATTGTTTTAAGTTTATTCTGCTTGGGGTTCTTTGTCTTGAATCTGTGAATTTAGAGATTTTTATCAAATTTGGAAAAATTTGGCAATTAATCTCTTCAAATATATTTGTGTCCTGGCCCTTCTCTGTCTCAGACTTTGATCACACACAATTGCATATACACATTCCACTTGTAATTTCTCTATAAGTCAGAGATCTGATTTGTGTGTGTGTGTTTTGGTGTGAATAGTATTCATTACTGTTTATAAGTTCATGATCTGTTCTTCTGTAGTGTCTAATCTGCTATTAATTCTATCTAGTGAAATTTTCATTTTACATACTGCAGTTTTGAGCTCTACACTATCCACTTGGTTATTTGGCAAATTGTTCTCACATAAAGGTATAAGTGATTTCCTTTACCTCTTTGAGCAGATTTCAGTAAGTGTTTTAAAGCCTTTGTCTCTGTCATTTGAGTTAGATTCTATTGAATCATTCTATTGAATGATTTTGCTGCTGACTTTATATCACATTTTCTGCTTTTTTTTGTTTGTTTTTTACTCTTTGATGTTTTTTAATTGGATACCATTAGATTTCCTAGACTAGACTAGACTTTTTAAGAATATCAGAATTTTTTGTAACAGGTGGTTAGTTACTTGCATATTACATTGATTCTTTAAAAATATGTGTGTGGTGCTGTGATTCCACAGTCCTAGGACAGAGAAGGTGAGCCAGTCCCAGCAGCCAGGAAGAGGCTCCCCCACTGCCACTCCATGGTCCTAGGGCAGAGAAGGTGAGCCACGTGGGCGCCAGATGCAACACACCCCCCCACAGCGGAAATGAGAAGACAGTAAACAAGCCTCAAAAACAGTCTTCCAGATCACCTACATCAACTCCAAAGGGAAACAAGATGAAACAATCTGATACTCAACCACCTGGACTCCACGAACTGGCAACGAAATAGGATCTGGAGAAAATGAAATCAAAAATAATTTCTCAGATATCAGCAAAGATTGTGCCCATAGTGCAAGACATGATTAATAAATCTAGAGAGGACACAGATAAAAAAAAATAGAGGATCTGAGGCACATGATGGAATCCCAACGTGGGAAACAAATGGAACCCATAAAAGATGCAAACAGATTTCCAGGAGATTAAAAATTCCATCAAAAGTCTACGCAGCAGAATGAACCAATGTGAAAACAGAATTTCAGATATAGATGATAAGATTGCAATTAGTGACCAGGAAAAGAAAAATTGCTTTAAAACTGTAAGGGAACACGAGAAATCAATCCAGGAGCTGCTAGACAATGCAAAGAAGAATAACATAAGACTGATCGGAGTCAATGAAGAAACAGGAGAGAATGCAGATGACATAAAAAAACTGTTCACAGAAGTGATGGCAGAAAACTTCCCAAGCAGGGGACAAGAACTTGACATACACATAAGTGAGGCATATACAACTAGCCTTGATCAAAAAACTCTACACACACACACAAAAAAAATCCTCTACACATAGGCATATAATAGTTAGGATTCCAGAAATCCAACAGAAGAACAAAGTTCTACAAGCAGTGAGAGAAAAGAAACAAATCACATACAAAGGAAAGCCCATCAGAATCACAGCAGACTTCTAAATGCAAACCCTCAAGGCAAGAAGAGCTTGGAGTGATGTATTTCAAGCCCTCAAGGAAAACAGCCTCCAACCCAGATTGATGTACCCTGAAAAACTATCTTTCAAAATTGATGGAGATATAAGAAACTTTCATGATAAAGAGCACCTTAGGAATTTCATGACTACAAAACCAGCACTCCAAAAAATTTTAGACAATATCCTGGGAAAAGATAATGAGGATCACAACCTCAGGAAGCCCAGCAGAATGAATCCATTGGGCATGACAAATTAAATGCAAAGGGAGAGAATCCAACAAAAAAAAAAAGTCATGACAAGGCTTTTAAAACTTTTAACTTCATCTCCCTAATGAGT
>NW_004624824.1:1922768-1942396 GCF_000247695.1 Heterocephalus glaber
AGGTGGTTGATAGGTTTCTGAATACTTTTTTAAAATTTTAAATTAAGTAGGAATAAAAAGGGACTTATTTAATCTAATAATATAAAAGTACCCAAGGGCTGGGGATTTAGCTCAGTGGTTACGGCGCCTGCCTCACAAGGGCAAGGTCCCGAGTTCAATCCCCAGTACCAAAAAAAAAACAAAAACAAAAGTACCTAGCAAACTTAAAAAATAATGGTAAAATGTAAAAAACAGTTCTGCAAAAATCAGGAACAGGACAAGAATATCAGCTTTCACTTAACCTGTTCAATATTATTCAGGATGTTCCAGTCAGTATAATAGTATAACAAGAAAGCTGGGCATGGTAGCACATACCTATAATCCCAGCACTCAGGAGGCTGAGGCAGGATCATTGTCAGTTTGAGGGCAGCCTGAACTACAATACTGAGACCCTGTCTCAAAACAACAAAAGCAAGCAAACCAAAACATATACTATAATAAGAAAAATTAAAAGTATAAGATTAAAAAGAAATAAAATTGTCAGTTATTTATTTACAAATCTATATTAAGCACCTATTATGCATGAGTTTCTTTTTAGATACTGGTGATACAACAACAGACTAAAAAGACAAAATTCCTGCCCTGACAGAGCTTGCATTCAAGTCATACATAAGAAAGGGACAGTTAATAAACAAAACGACAAAAAAAAAAAAGTATAGTCTCGCCAAAGGTGATCAGTGCTGTGGAGAAAGACAAAGCCAGAAGCAATACAAGCTCAGGGAACACCATCCATTTTCTGGTTTATAGGAATGGCAACCCTGACACTGCAAATGAGAACTTTCTAGCCAAAGGATTAGAAGATTGTTTCCATTTTAAATAGGGCAATCAAAGTAGGTCTCACTGAAAAGGAAACCTTTGGGCAAAAATTTGGAGAATGTGACCCACGTGACAAGAAAATCTAAGAAAATCTAAGCAGAGTGAGAAGAGTCAGGGCCAGGGCCAGGAATGTAGCTCAGTGGCACAGTGCCTGCCTGGAAAGTGTGAGGTCTTCAGTTCACTCCCTGGTATCAAAGGTAAAAAAAAAAGAAGAGTCAGGAGCAAGGGCTTGATAGTTTATGTTTTGTTTTGTTAGCTTTTTATTCCCACCATACTGGAAATCGAACCCAGGGGTGCTCTGCCCCTGAGCTACATCTCTATCCCCTTTTTAAATTTTTCAGACAGTCTCACTAATTTGTCCAGGCAGGACTTGAAAATGATCCTCCTGCCTCAGCCTCCCTAAATGCTGGGATTACAGTATGCACCACTATGCCCACCTAGGAGTTTTGAGATAGCCTTATGTGTCCCAGGAAGGGCAAGGGGCCCAGTATGGCTGAAATGGAGTAAACCTGGTGAAGACAGGAGATAGGCTCAGTGAGGCCACCATAGGACTTGGGGTTTTATTCTGAGAAGTATGGATATCTGAAGTATTCTGAACACAGGGCTTATGTGATTTGTCTTAAATTTTTTTTTTTGGTACTGGGGATCAAACTCAGGTCCTTGCACTTGGGGGGCAGGTGGCAGAACCACTGAGCTAAATCCCCACCCCACCCCCCTTTTTTTTAAATGTCTCTACTTTTCTGGGTTGAGATAGACTCTAAGGACCAGAGGCAAAAGCATGGAAATCATCCCAGAAACCATTCTGATAGCCTAGGTATGAAATGTGACAGGTTGGTGTAGCATAGTGAAATGGAGATAATTAAAAATTGTCAGATTATGTACATAGTCTCAGGATTAAGCCAACAGGGTTTGCTGACAGAACTGATAAAGAATGTGAAAGAAATAAGAGTCAAAATAGCTCCTAGGTTGTTGGCCTGAGCACTTGGAAGCATGGAAGGCTGGGGGAGATGCTCCTAACAAACAACAAGAAGGAGAGTTTGCCCAAAAATGCTAAGATTTATCAGGATGCTCTAGTCATTAAGATATCTGGTATTAGGATAGTGATAAAACAAAGAATAGGAGAGAGAATCCAGATGATCTAGACATATATGGAAATCTGACATAGCACAGACCACAATCTGAGCAGGCAAGGATGATCAACAGGAAATCTTGTACACTGCTGGAAGGGAAATGCATTGTACAGACTTTCTGGAAAATGATTTTGCATTATCTAGAAAAGTTGAGGATACATGTATCCTACAACTGAGCAATCCCATTCCCAAAAATATGACCCAGAAAAACCCTCACCAATGTGCATCAAAAAATAAGAACAAGAGGGCCGGGGATTTAGCTCAGTGGTTTCGCCGCCTGCTGCGCAAGTGCAAGGACCCGAGTTCGATCCCCGGTACAAAAAAAAAAAAAAAGAAATAACAAGAATAATCAAAACAGTGTTGTTTACAGCAGCAAAAAGTTGGAAAATTCTGAATGTATATTGTTGGTAAAATTAACAGATAAATAAATCATGGCATATTTATATGACAAAATGCTATATAGCAGTAAAAATGAAATACAGTTACACCTATCTTCAGAGACAAATCTCATGAACATGAATACACTCTCCTGTTTTTCTTTCAGCACTGAGGATTGAACCCAGGCCCTTCACAATGAGCTACATCTTCAGCCATTTTAATATATTTTTATTTGAAGAGAGTCTCTCTAGTCGCTAAATTGTCCAAGCTAGGCTCAAACTTGCAATCCTCTTGCATCAGCCTCCCAAAGTGCTGGGCTTACAGGTGTGGCCCACCATGCTTGGCTGAACATAATTTTGAGATAAAAAGTAAAAGTTTGACGCCATTTATATGAAGTTCAAAAGCAGGCAAACAATAGTATATGGTTTAGCATATTGTATGTACCATAAGGCTGTAAAGAAAACAAAGGATACTAAACACAAAATTTGGGATGCAGGTATATCTGAGAGGGTGGCCACAAAGACAAGCATCTAACAAGCCTCAAAGATGTTGGAAATATTTCATTTATTGAAGGATAACTGTGGATGTTCTTTTTTTTTTTTAAGTCTGTCTCTGTCTCTCTCTGTCTCTTCTCTTTTCTCTGTCTCTTTCTCTCTTTCTACCCACAAACACACACTCATCCAGAAAAAGAAGAAAAGTTTATATACTATACATATACCCATAATTTGAAAATTGGAAAAAGGAGAAAAAAGTGAATGCTAGGGAGTCACAAGTTGGTCCCCTAATTTTACAAACCAGGAAACAGGCCTGGGGTTGCCTACCTCAAAAATCATGAAGCTACAGCTAGCAGCACCTGATTCCAATGCCTCCATTCATTTGATCCTACCATTTCTTTCTTGAGTTGGAAAAATAAAATACAATAAAATAGTGGCAAGTAAGCCAGTGTGCTTGGAAAAGAAAAAGAGGTAGGCAAGTCCCTGATATTTGCCACTCTGGGTATCTGAGCAAGGAGATCAGCTTTTACAGGGCTGAGCCAGACTCACCTTCTCTGCCTAGCTTTTTTTTTTTTTTTTTTTTTTTAGGTACCGGGGATTGAACTCGGGTCCTTGCGCTTGTGCAGCAGGCGGCAAAACCACTGAGCTAAATCCCTGGCCCCTGCCTAGCTTTTGTTTAGAGGGTTTAAATCACGAACACCACCATGAGGCACATTCAGCCCTGGGCTTTAGTAAGCCTTGGAAATCTAGTCCACAATGACAACACCACGATGGAAATCCAGCAAGTAGGTCCTGGCCCTGCTCCATTATTTATACTCCCTAAACCATCTTGGGCAACTCATATCACTGCACTTGGAGATGGGGATAATAACACTGAACCTGCCTGCCACTCAGTGTAGCTGGAAGACAACCCAGGGATCCCGGAGAAAACACTTGAGAATTATGCAGCCTGTTATTAAGCTGTTTCTAGCCCAACACAAGCCACATGGAATTTGCAAAACACTCTCAAAGTTGGTTGATACACAGAAAAAGAACTCTATTTTGATTACTTCCACTGTGCCCATGAAAGTGAGCAGCTCTGAACTTCTAAATGCCCCCTCTCTCTCTGCTGGGGACACCACATCACTCCCCAGGGCAGCCCCTTGATTTGCATTGATCCAAAGCTGGCCAGCATGTGTGAGGCCCTAGGCTCCATCCTTAGCATTACAAGAAAAAAGAAAAGCAAAAAAAACAGTTGATGACTGGGACACAGCAGACCACTTACTTACATCGACAGCCTGTGCTGTGCACATTTTGAACCACTAGTAAAAGTGGGAAAGCGATAATTAACATATGTGGTTTCCTTGATGAAAGTAGATTTAAATTTGGGGCTTCATCTCTTAACTTTCAATACTACTTTGACAATATTTTTTTCTTAAAATATCATTTTGAGTCATCAAATAACCACAAAATACATAGCATATTTTAAACTGTTTTTCTGATTGTGGCTTCTGGTGTCAGAATTCCAATAATTAATTCATCAAGTCAGTTCGTCTCTCAGAATTAGCCAATAAATACTTTCTTGAGCACTGCTATGATCTGAACTGTTTGTATCCCCCCAAATCCTTATGTGGAAATCCTAACCTCCAAGGTGTTAGGAGGTGGGACCTTCGGGAGACTATTATGTCATGAGGGGGAAGCCCTTGTGATTGAGATGAGCACTCTTATAAAAGAGGCCTCTGAGAGCAGCTTAGCCCCTTCCTCCATGTGAGGGCCAAATAGGAGCCATCTATGAACCTGGAGGTGACTCCTTACCAGTCATTGAATCTGTCAACACCTTGATCTTGGACTTCCTCACCTCCAAAACTGAGAAATAAGTATCTGTTGTTTATAAACTACTCAGGTTATGATATTTGTTATAGCAGCACAAATGGGCTAAGGTAAGTGTTATGGCTTATGTCTAGGTGTCCCCCTAAAAGCCTCATTGGTGGGGGTTTTCAGAGGCAGCTGGATCTAGAGTGTGTGAGGCTGGGATTAAGCATGTGATTCTGGGATCAAGGGTGTGTGATTTCTAAATTAGCACACTGACTGATTTGGCATAGTTCTGGGCAGGTATAATGGAAAGGCCCTCCTTGGGTGTGAGTGCTACCTGCTCTAAGGGCGTGTAGCCTGGGGAGAATATAAAGGACAGAAAGAGGGCTGCTGTGGTTGCTGTCCCTGCTACTTCACTACTTCACTGCTTTTGCTGCCTTCTGCCTGCCATGAACTGTTTCTCCTCTGTAACGCCCTTTGAGCCAGCTAACTATAAACCGAAATCTCTACAAACTGTGAGCTAAAAAATCCTTTCCTCCTTTAACTTTGGGTGTTGGGTGTTTTGTCTCAGCAATGAGAAAGTAATGAAACACCAACTACCTAACTTGTGCATCAATACTGGGACAGTAATTTATCATGTGTGCTTATCAACATTTTCTTATATAACACATCAAGATATACTTTTGTTTTAAAAAATGACATGTATATCCACTGTGCTCATCTACTGGCCATATTTGAGCCTTCTTCAGGTCTGCACAGTTATAAATCGGTCACAAATTTTCCTCCCAGATTCCCATGACCCAAGTACCAAGGTCAAAGTTCAGATTCACATTCATTGTGATACACAAAGGCTTTGGAAAATGAACAAGCTAGGTTTTTGGTTTCTGTTTTCTATAGCTATAGTCAATTTTATTAAGGACAATAGAAAACTCACTTGGACATGAATTTTCTTTGTTTTACCATATAATCAGAACATCCCTTCCGCTGTGCTACCTGGATTACAGGACCAGAAGACAACACGAGATAAGATCTGACTTTCAGTCTAGAAAATTCCCCATCAGACAGCAGATACCTGTCTAAATGCAAGGCAAGAAAATATGCCAAAAAACAAAACAAAACAAAACAAAAAACAAAAAGTGAGACCAGGTGGCAAGGAAAGGCAATGCACAGCTGAGTGCAAGCCAAGGTATGGGCTCATCACCGCAGGTCCCAGACAGGCCCACCACTGCCCCCACAAGGGACAAGGTAGAAGAGATTTATCTATATCTTTCCTCCCTAGCAATCTGTGTCCCTCAGTGACATTTGGGTGTTCATGTGGTAGTAGTGGTTGAAGCCAGAGCCTTCAAACTGAGCTACATTCCCAGCCCTTTTTTGTATTTTATATTTTGAGACAGAATCTTACTAAGTCACCCAGGCTGAGCTCAAATTTGCAATCCTCCTGTGTCAGCCTCCCAGAATGCTGGGATTACAGGCATGTGCCATTACACTTGGCTCTCCCTCGGTGACTTGATCACTCCCTGACCACACGCAGGCCCCAGGGTCCAGAAGACAGGATCCTAGGCCTGAGATTGAACCTCACTTTGAGAATTGCCAACTGATTTACCTCTCTGGTCTCCAACTCCTGTTCTAGAAATTGAGGGCATTCTAATACCCACTTTGCCCATCTCAGTTTTGTGAAACCCAAAAGAAAAACTGAATAAGAAAGTGCTTTGTGTACAGGGATGAAACATAGGCTTAAAAACTGTACTATATTATTATTAGTCTGAGCTCTGACATAGGTGACCTTGGGCAAACTCCATAAATTCTTTAAGTCTAAGTTTCCTCAGCTATAAGGAAGAGGGAAAAAAATTATCTGTGATAGAGGGTTAAAATAGGGATTAGATAATATAGTTAATATAAACCAGGCACTGTTGGGTGGCTTATCCAAGTCCTGGGGAGAGTTTCTTCCTTCTGAATAAGAAGATGAGGACTTACTAAGGGAAAGCTCTTCATCCTTTCACCTTCCTCCTTCTTCCTGCCTGGAACATAAATGTGAGACCTGGAGCTATAGCAGCCAGCTTGCAACTATAAGACAAAAGGCTTGAGAATAAAGACCTATGCCAGAAGAATCAAAAGATGGGAAAAAAACGGGGTGGCTGATGGGATCACTGGTTATTAACACCAGCCCTATAGTGCCTACCTGTGAACTTTTTACTACATACAAAAAAGGAATTCTTTACTAGCATCTGCTTCTGATGTAGGACTTTGTGTACTTAGATCCACGTGCATCCCAGACTGATATAACTGTCTTTAATTTAGCTGCTAGAAAGTACAGCTAAGGTATGTTCCAGCATACAGCTTTTACTGGACTGGACAAGATTGCTAAAGTGAAATTAAAATTTAAAGGTTGAATAAAAAATATTAATCTTGGCTGGGGATTTAGCTCACTGGTTCCACCGCCTGCCTCACAAGTGAAAGGATCCAAGTTTGATCCCTGGTACCTCCCCCCCAAAATATATATATATATTAATCATGAGAACTATGAGTAATATGAGAATCCTAATACATTGTATTGGTGATGAAAATTATGGTCCTGGGGTTAAAACAAAGTTGTCAGTAAAAATGTTCCTCGCCTCAAAAAAAGCAAGCATAAGCCAGGCGAAGTAGTTGTAAGCCTGTAACCCAGGCACTATGGGAAGCTAAGGCAGCAGAACTTCAAATTCAAATGCAGTCTGGGCAACCTACAGAATTTGCAAGGCCTGGTCTAAAAAAATTAACCATAATAAAATAATAAATATATAATTTTTTTAAATCTGAAGGTATAGCTCAGTGTAAAGGCCCTGGTTCCATCCCCAGTAGCACCAAAAAGAAAAAAAGAAAAAAAAATAAGCATTTTTAAGGCTGGGATTGTAGCTCAATAGTAGGGCATTTGCATGCGTGAGGCCTACTAGCATGTGTGAGGCCTTGGATTTGATTCCTAGCACCAGGGGAAGGAGAAATGTTCCTCACTAGAAAAGGTCCTTTGGCAAATACTTTCCTTTAAATATAACAAAAGAAATACAAGACTTGCAAGCTGAAAATTATAAAACATCATGAACTAGAAAGAAGATTAATGATTGCCAGGGCTAGGAGGTGGGGGTGGAGAGTTAGTTACTGCTAAGGGATCTTCTTTGGAGTGATGAAAATATTCTGGAATTAGTAATAATGGTTGTACACCTTTGTGAATGTACTAAAAACCATTAAATTATATACTTTAAAGGGGTGAATTTCATGGAATGTGAGTTGTGTCTCATGAAGAAAGGCATGGATGGAGGAGGAAAAGAAAAGTAAATGAGACTGACTAATTAATCAGAGCCTTTTTCAGGATTCCATGAGTCTAATAAATTCACCTCTCAGCCTGAAGACACATCTGTGGAAATTTCCATCAGCAATAACCTGAAAATATTGCTCATATTGCCTTCTCAGCAGCATGCCAGGCATCTTCCCTCAGTGGTTATGCTGACACGGCTCATTAAACAATGAAAAAAGCCATTTCTGTCCCCATATCTTCTGATAACCAAAGTAGAGAAAATACTCTAGATCCTTTCATTGATTCTCAGCATCCATTCTCTTTGATTCCATATCTGTGATGTCCAGGATGACAAGGCCCAGCCTTATCATGGCCTGTTACTATACTCATAAAGGAAAGACATGCTAAATGACTAGGAATTAATAAAAATAAGGATGCAGTTCTTTTCCATCAAAAAAAATATATAAAATGCTTTGTACGATTCCTGGTATACAATTTCCTCAATAAATGTTATTAGTTATTATAATTATTAGCAAAATTCAACGGCATGCCTCTGATGTTTCTGAGTGGCTTCTTCTCTCCTAAAGCCTTGATATTTTGCTTCCCCATTCAGCCTTCCTGATGGTGGTCATGAGATATGACAAACTAACTCAAGCTAAGGTCTCAATAGCTAACAAGGCTTATCATTCCCCACCCTAGTCTTTCTTGAGCAAATCATTCTTTGGGCTCTAACACATCCATCCTTGATATCCATGTGAGTGTGAGAATGTACCATCTTTCACTGACACTATCTTTTGGCCTGTTAGTCTGGTTGTTAATCTGTGTTTATGATAATTAGCTTGATAAAGACTTATTAAAGAAAATAAATAAATGTGATCCTGGCAAAAAAAATTGGAAAACAGGTGGAGGGGAGGGGGATAAAAAAGAACTGAATGTCATGTACATGTACCAATTCCCCACAATGAATGTAATCATTATGTACTGCAAACATGTAATAATAAAAATTTTTTTAAATGACCCTATCACCTCCCAAACTGTTTCTTCTGGAAGTAAGAGGATGGGTCTGCACTCACACAGTATAGTCTCTGTGGCAACGTAACAAATCAGAACAGAGCCCCAAAACAATGACCAATGAAAGAACCAGCTTTAGGCTTCCACAGCCACAACATCTACCCTCACCCACACTCCCAGGCCCTACCTAGGTCCTCTGTGCTGGGCCCCACATTCCAAGCCATACTCTGACAAAGAAGCAGGGCTGGGAAGACGTAGGTGCCAGACATATCCAGGATACTGTCACCACTTCCTACAGCCAAATGCCCTGGTTGAAAAACAATAAAACCTATAAATAATCAAGGATTGTTTCCAATCTTCACAATTCTCCCACTCTGACCTATTTGTGTGTGTGTATGTGTGTGTGTGTGTGTGTGTGTGTGTGTGTGTGTGTGTAGATACAGACACAGACAATGTACATCTATGGATCCCTTTCCCATCATCAGTCTATGGGGAACATCATTCTACTTTCAGTCTGTGAATTTGACTATATCATAACTGGAATAATATCATCCTTTTGCACCTGCTTTTTTTTGGTACTGGGGATCAAACTCAAGACCTCACACTTGCCAGACAGGTGCTGTGCTGCTGAGCTAAATCCCCGGCCCTGCATCTGCCTTATTTCACATAGCATAATATCCTGAAAATTCATTTGTGTTGTAGCATGTATCAAGATCAAATATAGTAATTTAAAAAAAGATATTCACTGATTCATCATAGTGTTGATGAGCTCCTGCTATAGGTAGGGCCTGTACTTACTGCTACAACAACAAAGAGATAAATAACAGAGTCTCTGCTCCAAGTGTCAGCCAACTAATTTCCCTCTTAAAGGGTCCAATGTGCTATTTTTTTTTTTTTTGGTACCAGTGATCGAACTCAGGACTTTGCACTTTCAAAGCAGGCAGCGGAACCAGTGAGCTAAATCCCCGGCCCCTCCAATGTGCTATTAAATGAGAAGCAGTCTATACCTGCCTACCTGGACTTCCTTCCACCCTTGAAAACAGCTTTCTATACTTTGGCTATATACTATATAGGCTATTTCTCCAGATGAACCTATTGATTCCAAAAGCAATAAAAGATGGAAATGAGTAATAGGAGGAATTTCAAACCACATCAATGTAGTGAGCAAACAAGTAAGAGATGGAGTCCATATCTATTCCTCAAGTCACCCTCTGGAGGAGCAAAACATGGTCACTTTGTCTCTGGACTTCTCAGGAAGTTCTAAAAGACACCAAAACTTCCATCCAATAAGACTGCTTCTTGGACACCCATCACCATCTACTGGTTGGTCACCAAAAAGAGCTCAGATGGAGTAAAGATCTGAGTTCCCATGAAGGAGTGGGAAACAGAGGAAGGGATGCAACATTCACTGCACTCCTATCAAAGCCAAGTATCACACTAGACAACTTCATATACAGTATTTTACTGAATACTCTCAATACCCAAGTACAAGAGATGCTATCACCTGGCATTGATACATACACAGAAACTGAGGCTCAGATGAGTTTAACCACCCAGGGTCACATTACTAATTCATATTGGAACTGACAAATAAATTCAGCCTTTCCAACCTCAAGGATCTTTTCTCTATCTGTGATGTCTCTTATTCCAAGATGGGAATGACACACCCTCATCCCTAGTCCCCTGCATTGCTCCCCACTTGGAATCTTAGACATGCAGGTTGGGAAGATGCATTCATGGTAGGAACAGCAGAAAGCACAATGAAAAGGTGCTGTCTTCCACCTGTAAAAACCACAAAGAAGAGGGCCGGAGATTTAGCTCAGTGGCACCATGTCTGCCTTGCAAGTGCAAGGTCATGAGTTCAATCCCCAGTACCAAAAAAACCCAAAAAACCAAAAAAAAACACAAAGAAGAAACTTGGGCAGGACAAGTTTTCTGAGACCATAATGAGGCAGGAGAAAATGTCTACAGCATTAACAACTGGAGCATGGGCAGAGCTTCCAGTTGAAATGTAGAATGCTCAGGCATTTTTTTTAATTAACGGTGGCTGAGTCATGAAAAGAAAGAAAAGTTGGTTCCAAGCTGATGCTGAGAGAAGGGTGCTCTCCTTGAAGTGCCTGAGTAGGTCTCTTCTGCAGCCTGCATCCTCCATTCTCTCCTCTAGTCCTGATGCCACCCCTTCTGGCACTTTCTCTTGAATAGAGCTGACAAGAAGCAGGAGGATTAGCTCAGTTTGGCCAAACAAATGACTGGTGAAGATGTGGATGGGAATAAGGAAGGTGTTTCAACATGGTAAGTAGATTATGGCTGATCTTGTATACCAGCTACAACACAATCTGAGGGGTACTGGCAAGTCCTTGGCCAAAACAGCTCTCTGCGTTGATATCACTGGTTCTGAAATCTCACCTTCAAATATCTCATCCTTTGGGATCCTTTCCCAAGGAGAAGTTCTTTTGAGAGGAGAGCATTAACTGACTCATGGTAAGACGTCAGAAACATAATCAGAAGCACCTTAAAGGCCCCTTTATCTGGCCCAATGCAGAAATCTCTGACAACATCTGCTTGTATGTTCCAGGGGTACAGAGACTTTAGTCGGGCAAGGAAGCCTGTGCCAAGGTTACACAACTTCTATAAAGTTCTTTAAACCAAGCCAAATGTTTTTTTCTATAGCTTCCTCCCCTCCCAACAGGCCACTGGAACAAATGTGTAAGACAGTCTTGGAAGCCTCCACACATCGCAGCATCTCTCCTGACAACCTGTTTTTCTCATGTCTTCCTGGTGGCATGTCTTTCAAACTCTTCCCTGTTTGAAGTGCCTCCAGTAGGTGTACTCCAAATTATCAGTAAGACCTTTGCCTATGTATGACAAAAACTGCAAAGACAAAGTGTAGAGTCCTGGTTATTTGTATATACACACACTTACACAATCTAGTAACCAAGGGAAAAACAAAAAACTCCAAACTGGGGAAACACAATAGACCAAAGGGGAATCACAGATGTACCAGTTCAGCCCTCTTATATTCAAGAAGTAACCATTCCCTCAAGTTAGTTCATACAAGGGGGGTAGGTAGCACTCTTAGAACACATGAAAACAAGGAACAGAAGAATCTTAACCATGGGGCCAGTGCTCATAGAAGCCTTGGAAAAACCAATCACTTCAGCCTTATGGGAAGAACAGTAATCCCAGGAGAGGAATCGAGGCACTTGAATCTGAAAGCCATTGGAAATCCAAGGTAGCTCTGACATCAGCCACCTGGTAGACCCTCAACCATTCATGCTCTGCCATTAAACTCACTCCACTCTTCTCTCATGCTCTGCCTCTTCCCATCTACCTCCCCTACTAAGAATGTGCTTGATTCTGCTACATTTTCCAAGCCATTAGGTCAGGGCTATTCTAGCTAGGCTTTCACAGAGGTCACCAGCTGTGCTGCTGCTCAGAAAACAGACCGAGGAGGCTCACTGGGGGCTGGAGACATTAAAATTGGCTTTGGGGTTTGTTTGTTTGTTTGTTTGTTTGTTTGTTTTGGTACTGGGGATCTAACTCAGGACCTTTCGCTTGCCAGGCAGGCATAGCTCCACTGAGCTATATCCCCGGCCTGTTTTTTTATTTTTTGAGACTGTCTGGCTGTGTAGTTCAAGCTGGCCTTGAACTCACTATGTAGCCCAGGCTTCACAGGATCAAACTCACAGTGATTCTCCTGCCTTAGCCTCCTGAGTGCTGGGATCATAGGTATGCACCACCACACCCCACAATTTCTCTTGGGAGGGGACTGTGAACACAGCCAGTGTGTGACTGACCTGTGTAGAGTACCCAGGATCCACATGGACAACTAAAACAGTGTTCATTGCAACGGTCAGAAAAAATAAAAGAACACAGACTTCTAGAGTATCATGTTCCCAGACAGAAAATCACCTGGATCACGAAATCCAGATGAAAGGGATCATTCAGGGTGCTGGACAGGGCCTTAACTCAAACATCAACCCCATTGTTTGTCTATCTACAACATTACCATCACCCCTTTGGAGGTTCTAGTTTCCTCTATTAAAATAAAATGCTGGGCTGGAGATTTAGCTCAGTGGTACCATGCCTGCCTCGAAAGCACAAGGTCCTGAGTTTGATCCCCAGTACCAAAATAAATAAATAAAAATAAAATGCTACCTGGGAATAAATTTAATGAAAGATGTGTAATCTTTACTGAATTCTATAAAATGCTGTTGAGAGAAGGAACTAAATAAGTGAAGAAATGTACCATAGTCATGGATTAGAAAACTATTGTTAAAATGTCAATTCTCTCAAATTTATCTATAGATTCAGTGTAATCGCAATCAAAATTCCAAAGAGCCATTCTTTTTAGAAATTGGCAAGTGGCTCCTAAAATTAAAGTGGAAATGAAAAAAACCTAGAATGGCCAAAATATTCCTAAGAACAAAGTTAGAGGACTTACACTAGCTGATTTTAAGACTTACAATAAGAAATTAAGGAAATAAATAATTAAGACCATTTAGACCCGGGATTTAGCTCAGTGGTTCCGCTGCCTGCCTTGCAAGAGGAAGGATCTGAGTTCGATCCCCAGTACCAAAAAAAAAAAAAAGACAATTTGGCATTGCATTAGGATACACAAACAGAACCAAAAGAGTCAAAAACACAGTATAGAAATAATCCTATATATATGGCGAGTTGATTTCCAACAAAGGTACCAACGAAAACAAAAAATCTTTTTATGGGCTGGGGATTTAGCTCAGTGGTTCCGCCGCCTGTCTCGCAAGCGCAAGGTCCCAAGTTTGATCCCCAGTACCAAAAAAAAAAAATCTTAAAAAAAAATAGATTGAAATAGATCCTAGATATAAAGGAAAAGCCAAAATCATACAGCATTTAAGAAAAAACATCCTCGGGCCAGGGATTTAGCTCAGTGGTTACGCCATTTTCCTCGCAAGCACAAGGACCGGAGTTCAATCCCCGGGACCAAAAAAATAAAATAAAGAAAAAAACAGGCTACAATCCTAGCACTCGGGAGTCTGGGGTAGGACAATCAAAGCAAATTCAAGGCCAGCCTGGGATACATACATGCTGAGTTCAAGGCCAAACTAAACTATACAGGGAGACCCTGTCTCAACCAAAAAAAAGAAAAAACACATAAAATATCTTCATGACTTTGAAGTAGGCAACATTTCACAGGCAAACGAAAAAAGCATCAACTATAAAAACAATAAGTAGAAATTCATCAAAATTTGATTTCAAGAAGGGAGTAGTGATACATGTCTGTAGTTCCAGTAATGCCCATTGTTCATAGGAGTGTAAAAGGCAAAATCACTTTGGAAAAAAGTCTACTATGTTCTTTACTAAAATATAAAAATAAAACCCAATGGCTTAGCAATTCTATCTCAAATGTCAAAATGAAAAGCTATATACAAGAATATTCATAGACATTTCATTTATTTTAGACATTAAATTTTTTTTCTAGTACTGGGAATCAAACTCAGGACCTTGCACTTGCCAGTCAGGTGCAGCACCACTGAGCTACATCCCCAGCCCTAGACATTTCATTTTTAATAATAAAAAAAATGGAAGTAGACCAGGCTTCCATATATAAGATACAGAAATTGTGGAAAAATCATATACTTGGGCTGGGAGAGGCACAGACTACTATTACAAGGTCATGAACAAATTTCAAAACATTATGCTGAGTGAAAAAATACATAAATAAGTACACAATACATAATTACAGTTACAGTCAAGAACAGCAAAACATTTCAGTCAACCACGGACAAAATATACAACAGTAGTCCCATAAGATCATACCACCTAGTAAGTTCACAGTTATATTCATACAACAATGAAATTGCCTAGCATCACATTTCTCAGAACATCCCCATTGTTCAGCAACATATGACTGTATTTGAAGTTCAATAACAGGTACAACTAATCAATGTTGAAAAAAAAAAAGGGGGACTCCTAATGAGTGGGAGCTGACTGAGACAGCATCAAGGCGCTTTCCGGGATGATGATCATATTCTATATCTTTTATCGTTTTTGTTGTTTTTAATGCAACAGGGTCTTGCTATGTTGCCCAGGCTGACCTTGAACTTGCACTCCCCCCTCAGCCTCCTAAGAAGCTTGGAGTACAGTTGTGTGCTACTATGCCCAGCTCTTTTATTTAATAACCACTTTATTGATGTATGTTTCAATACCACAAAGTTCACTCTTCTAAAGTACAATGGAACAGTTTTTAGACTATTCACAGCGTTACGCAGCTATCACCACAATCTAATTCCATAAGAAACATTATACTCCTGAGCACTCAACCTCTCAAGTGCCTGGCAACCACTAATCTACATTCTGTCTTTGTATATTTGCCTATTTTGGACTTCCATCTAAATGGAATCATACAATATGTAAACTTTTGTTTCAGGCTTCTTTTACTTAGCTTAACATTTTCAAGGTTCACCCATGTTGTAATATGTGTCAGTAAAACCTTTTTATGAAAGAATAATTCTGTTGTATGGGTGGACTACATTTTGTTGATCCATTCATTCATCCTTTAAATTGAACAACTGGCGAGGGATTTGACTGGAAAAGGTATGAAGAAGTTCCTGGGGTGAAGGAAATGCTTTTGAGTGACATGGAAGTTGCATGGGCATACATATTTGTCAAATCCTATTGAGATGTACATTTAGTATATGTGTATTTTATTGTAAGTAAGCTATAGTTTTGGGGATGTTTGTTTGGGTTTTTTTTTTTGAGATAAGATCTCACTCTGTTAATTCAGGCTGAGCTTGAACTCACTATGTAGCCCAGACTGCCTCAAACTCATGGTAATCCTCCTGCCTCAGCATCCTGAGTGCTGGGATTACACCACTATGCTCAGCCTAGTAAACTATAATTTTAAAAAGGAAGCCCCAGCAGAAAGAAATAGAGAAATACAGAAAATGGAAGAAAGGAAGAGAAAGAAGGACAGGGGAAGGGGAAAACATTTTTCCAGGAAGCAATTCCTCCTTGCTTTAGACACAGGCATCATTGGTTATTTGAGGGGTAGAATACACCCAAGTCAAACACACCCTGTCAACTTTTGCCAACTGCTCTCAGTGAAGACCAAACCATGCTCAGGATCAACTCATGAATCCCCGACTTCCTGACCATGCTCCTTGATCAATTCTTCTCACCTGTGGCAGGGCACATTCCATCCTGCAGAGCTGTCTATCCTTCAGAGCCAACCCAGCTTGCTGAAGAAACGGCCCTGCTGGCCTATGGCCTTTCTGCTTCCTGGCCCATTCCTGTATGGGCCTTGAGCTGACCATCCTCCCTTTGAAATCATCTTAGCCTTTTGTTTGCTGAGCAACTGTGTAATGCCAAGTTGTCCTGCAGGGTAGATTTTCCTGCTGCAAGAGAGAGATAATATCTGGTTAGCCTGGCATTTCTACTGTATGTCTCAATGTAAATCAAAAATTGACTTCACATTTTTAAAAAACTTGCTTTAAGCCAGAGGGAGGCCATGCCAGGGAGTAGTGAGAAATGTGAAGGAGGGAAGAGTGAAGAACCTCCACCACTGGGAAAGAGGACACAGCTCCAGTTGGGTCAGGACATCCTGAGCAATGAACACTATCTCCTTGTCAAAAGAAACTAATTACATAGTTTAAAAATGAACAGATCATGGCATTTTCATTTGCTTTGACCTAGTAGACCACCTACTGGTTCCAAGACCCTGTGTGCCCTCCTGAAGACCCCAGTCACAATGTTTTTCAGGGTGGGAGTGGACCACAGGGAATATGCAGAAAACAACTACTGCCAATATGAGTCAGCAGGTAGTGAGTACTGTGTCAATGATAGCTACAGATTATGAACTTTATGGATGTTCAAACAACAGAGACTTTCACACCACTCTGTCCACACATGCCATGTGATGAGCTCTTCACCAATGCTTGGCATGCCCTGTGCTCAGAGGCTTGCTGTCTAGGCTTGTAGACTAAGTACAGTGAAGAACTGGAATGCACCATGGTAGTTGTTAAAATGGAGGAATGTCCAGGTTCTGCCAATCTAGGGCCCTGCCTGAAGGCTGGGGTCAAGCAGGGGACATTCCAGAGAGAAGGAAGTCTCTTGGCATAAAGGCACAGAGGTGAAAATAAGCACAGCCAACAACAGGAGGAGGCTTCCAGGTCACCATACCACTCCTGCCAACACAAAGGATGTGAGCCACTCCCAGTGCACAACAGGAGGAGGTTTCTGGGCCGCCATATAATCCTCCCCAGTACAGAGGAGGTGAGCCACATGGGTGCCAGCAGCACACACCCCACCCTGTTGAAATGAGAAGACATGTAAACAAGTTTCAAAATCAGACTTCCAGATCACCTAAAACAACCCCAAAGGGAAACAAGAGGGAACACTGTGATACTCAACCACCTGGACTCCATGAACTGGCAACAAAAGAGGACCAATGAAATCAGAAATAATTTCTCAGATAACAGCAGAGATTGTTCCCATAGTGCAAGACATGATTAATAAATCTAGAGAGGAGCTCAGGAACATGATGGAATCCCCACACAGGAAACAAATGGAATCCATAAAACAGATACAAACAGATTTCCAGGAGATTAAAAACTCCGTTGAAAGTCTATGCAGCAGAATGAGCCAATGTGAGGACAGAATTTCAGATATAGGAGATAAGATTGCTATTAGTGACCAGGAAAAGAAAAATTGCTTTAAAATTGTAAGGGACCATGAGAAATCAATCCAGCAGCTGCTAGACGATGCAAAGAAGAATAACATAAGACTGATTGGAGTCAATGAAGAAACAGGAGCGAGTGCAGATGACATAAAAAACTGTTCACAGAAGTGACGGCAGAAAACTTCCCAAGCAGGGGAAAAGAACTTGACATACACATAAGTGAGGCATATAGGACTCCAATAGCCATGATCAAAAAAACTCTACACATAGGCATATAATAGTTAAGATTCCAGAAACCCAACAGAAGAACAAAATTCTACAAGCAGTGAGAGAAAAGAAACAAATCACATACAAAGGAAAGCCCATCAGAATCACAGCAGACTTCTCAATGCAAACCCTCAAGGCAAAAGAAGCTTGGAGTGATGTATTTCAAGCCCTAAAGGAAAACAACCTCCAACTCAGACTAATGCAGCCTGCAAAATTATCTTTCAAAATTGATGAAGAAATAAGACACTTATGACAAAGAGCACCTTAGGAGCTTCATGAATACCAAACCAGCACTTCAAAAAATCTTAGACAATATCCTAGGAAAAGACAATGAGGATCACAAGCCCAGGAAGCCCAGCAGAATGAATCCATCAGGCACGACAAGAAACTAAATGCAAAGGGGGAGAATCCAACAAAAAGTCATGCCAATGATAAGTCAATATGTATAAGATAACCATCAATGTTAATGGTCTCAATTCACCAATCAAAAGAAATAGACTGGCAGAATGGGTCAAGAAGCAAGATCCAACAATATGCTGCATACAAGAAACACATTTAATTCAAAAAGAATCTCATACACTGAAAGTTAAAGGGTGAAAAACAATACTCCATGTGACAGGAACCCGAAAAAAAAAAAAAGCAGGAATAGCTATCCTCTTTTCAGATCAAGTGGATTTCAAATGAAAATGTGAAACACTCTGGTCCCAAGAATTTCAGATAAGGGATACTCAACTTGTCTGCACAAATCTATTGTGAACATGTGTTTTCATTCCTCTTAAGTAAAAACTTAAGAACAGAACGGGCTGGGGATTTAGCTCAGTGGTTCTGCTGCCTGCCTCGCAAGCACAAGGACCCAAGTTCAATCTCCGGTACCAAAAAAAAAGAACAGAACATTTGGTTCTTAACAGTAATACAAGAAATTTCTATATTGTTTTCAAAATGGTTTTATCAATTTACATACACATTAGCAGTATTAGAAAGTTCTAACTGGTTCACACCTAAGCTGACATTTGTTCTTTTAAAACTTTTAACTTCATCTCCCTAATGAGTGTATAATTCAATCTTGTTATTGTGCTGATTAGTATTTTTCTGATTCTAGTGTTGCACACCTTTCCTTGTTCTATACTGGCTATTTATCATCTTCTTGTGCCTACTTTTTAATTGGGTTGTCTATTAATGAGCTGTAAGAGTTCTTTAAATATTCTGGTCATAGGTTATATGCATTATAAATATGGTCTGTTTAAGGACTACTTCTCATTTTCTTAATGATGTCATTTAAAGTTCTAAATTTTGATAGAATCTCATTTATCAATTTTTTTCCATTTGCTGAAAACACTATCTTTTCCTCTGGTCTTGAATTGAGTTTACGTTCTATAAAATGTTAATGTTAAATAATCTTTCAAAAGATTGCAGTGAACCATATATGTGTGGTTCTATTTCTAGAGTCTCTGTTTTATTCCAGTCATTTATATGTCTTTCCTTACACCAACACTGCCTTGATTACTGTAGCTTTAGAGGAAGTCTTAAAAGTAGGTACTAAATATCTTCCAACACTGTTTTTTTTCTTTTTCTTTTTACTTTTCTAGGTCCTTTGCACTCCTATAAAACTTTTAAATTTCAATATCCAATTCTTCAATGATAGCAAGTATACATAGGCCTGAATTTTTATATATACCTTGTGTTTTCTAAACCTGCGAAATTCACATACAAGTTCTAGGGGCTCCTAGAGATTTCTTAGTATTTTCTCTAAGATGATCATTTCATCTACATATAAA
>NW_004624824.1:1947809-2011143 GCF_000247695.1 Heterocephalus glaber
TACCAGGGATCGAACTCAGGTCCTTGCGCTTTCAAGGCAGGCAGCAGAACCACTGAGCTAAATCCCCTGCAGGAACAGCATTTTTAAAGGCTCTTTGTAACACAGATTAGGCTGTGACACATCCTATTTCTGATTAAAACCAACTTCCATGATATCCTTCCTCTGGTCAGCCTCTGGAAAAATGGGGAGGGGCTTGGGGGGAGACCCAGAGATAATACAGGATGGCTTAGTCTTCTAACTTTCTACTTCTAAATGCCAAAGAAGGTTTGCTTGTCCCCTCAGATGAAATAAAAAGGTTTCCTAGGTTAGAAGAAACAAAAACTTACATAAGACAGAATCATATTGAAGAAATAAGTATTGCTTTGGAATACCAAAGAGAAAGGGAGAGTGATTAAATTCCGGTATGAATGTAAATTCACCAAATATGTGTAACATTCACTCCTCCTGGATGGAGTTGGCGAATGAAGTGACATTTGCTATTATCACTGTTACTGTTTTAGTTCTACTTTCAAAGTCAGGATTTTAAAATGGTTTTATGGAAATATACTTCACATGAAATTCACTCATTTAAAGTGTACAATTAAATGGTTTCTAGTATATTCACAATGTTGTGTAATCATTACCACCATCTAATTTTATAATATTTCATCACCCCCAAAAAAACCTTTACCTATGAATAATTGCTTCCCATTCTGTCCCTACCCACCTCCCGGCCCTAGGCAACTTCTAATCTTTTCTTTTTTCCTCTATTGATTTAAAACAGCATTTTGCCCCTACAGGTACTTTTCCTACAGTTAAAGTATACCAGCATCATACTGAGGTGATGTTTTAACCAAGATCTCATGACCCATATATGAATGGTCAAGAAGTACATGAAAAGATGCTCATCACCACTAACCATTAGGGAAATAAAAATCAAAAAACACAATGACATACCACCTTACACCCAGGAGAATGTTTACTGTATGATTTTTTTTAAAGACAGAAAATAACAAGTGTTGGCCAGGTTGCAGAGAAACTAGAATCTTTGCACATTATTGGTAGGAATATAAAATGGTGAAGTTTCTGTAAAAGCAGTTTGATGGTTCCTCAGTAGAATTAAAAATAGAACTATCACACGATCACTTTTGAGAACAAATCCCAAAGAATTGAAAGCAGAGTCTCTAAGAGATAGTTGTATATCCATGTTCACAGGAGCATTATTCTCAGTAGTCAAAAGGTAGAAGCAACTCAAGTGTCCATATTCAAGGATAAATAGCTAAACAAAATGTGTGTGTGTGTGTGTGTGTGTGTGTCTGTGTGTGTGTATACAGGAATGTCACTCATAGGAATATTATTCAACCATGAAAATGAAAGAAATTCTGACACATGCTACAATATGAATAAATTTGAGGACATTATGTTAAGATAAGTGAGTCACAAAATGACTGTTGGATTCTACTTAGATGAGGTATCTAGAATAACTGAATTCACAGAGGCAGAAAGTAGAATGGTGGTTGACAGGAGTTGGGGAAGGAGGAATGGAGAAGTAGTGTTTAGTGGATACAGAGTTTCAGTTTTGCAAGATGAAAAGAGTTCTGGTGCTTAATAATGATGGTTGAACCACAGTATGAACGTACTTAACTATATACTTGAAAATGTTTAAGATAATATTTTTATTTTACTTATTTATTTATTTAATTTATTTATTGGTTCTGGGGATCAAACTTGGGTCTTTGAGCTTGCGCAGCAGATGGTGAAACCACTGAGCTAAATCCCCGGCCCTTTTTTTTTTTTGTACTGGGGATCGAATTCAGGACCTTGGGCTTGCCAGGCAGGCACTGTGCCGCTGAGCTACATCCCAGGCCCCTCATTAATTCTTGACTATTAGCAAATAGGCTTAATCAGTAATTTTTTAAGATCACATTTACAGAATGCTTAAATTCATAGAAGAATGCCAAGCAATACACTAATTCATGTAGTCTTTTCTGGCGCTTAGAGGTAAGTTTGAATCTTTATCCCAATTCACCGAAGGCTCTGTGGCTAAGAGATACTAAAGAACTGGCCCAAAGCCACAAAGCTGGTGTCAGGGTTGAAACTTGGTCCAATCTTCTGATCCCAGAACCAGTGCTACCTCTATTAAAGGGCAATGGTTCTCAACAAGGAAACAACCATTCTCCCATCAATTAAGGGCCTATTTAAACAAATCCACCACTATCCCCTCAAAACTTTGTTTTTTAGCATTCTTTACCAATAACTTACACAATGTCTTCATATGAGTTTGTATTTAGGTAATGGAAATTGAACCCAGAGTCTTTACTCCTGAGCTACATCCCCACCCCTTTTTTTTACTTTTTGAGAAAAGGTCTTGCTAAGTCACTGAGTTGCCCAAGCTGGGCTCAAACTTGCCATCCTCCTGCCTCAGCTTCCAAGAAGGCTATGATTATAGACATGTACCACAATGCTCAGCTGAAGAATAAATTTTTTAAAAGCCTGCATCCCTTACACATACACAAAAATACTTCAAATAATTCAGCTAAGCATTTTTTGTTTGTTTGTGTTTTGAGACAGGGTCTTACTTTGTAGTTCAGGCTGGTCTTGAACTATGTAGCACAGGGTGCCCTCAAATTTTTGGCAATCCGTCTGCATCTGTCTCCCAGTTACTGGGATTATAGGTATGACCACCATCCCCAGTAACTAAGCATTTTTTAAAAAAATAAAATGTGGTTTGGGAGCAGAAACTGACAATGAGTTCTTGGCCAACTCTTACATCTTTCAAGGCCTCTACTATAAAAGAACAACCTGTGTAGTACTTTGGACCAGAAATAAGCCAGATCCATATCTTTTATGTGGCTCCTTCAGTCATAGATCCCACCATACCACTGTCTCTACAAAATGTCTCTAGTTTATTGTGAAATATGAAAATCATACCAATAACAATGAGTTGTTGACATTGTGTGTAGTTTGACAGGACAAACATTGAAATCAGCCCCTCCTACAGGCCAGACCTCCAATGGCCTGAATTTGTGTTCTGTGATCCCACACTGGTCACTGTAGATTGAACTAATTAAAAGGTTCTCCAGAACATATTTGGAAATGTGACTAACAGGTCTTCACTGAGTATTGGCTCATTTCTTAAATGAAGTAAATTACAGTGGTACCTCGATTCACAAACTTAATTCTTTCCACAATTCTGGTCGCAGAATTCATTCCACAATTTTGGTTGCAACTTGGAATGAATTCAGCGACCAGAATTGTGGAAAGAATTAAGTTCATAAACCAAGGTACCACTGCATAATACTGCAGCTTTGGGATGGCCCTCTTCTGCCATACACATGGACTGGAAGCAGGGACACCCAGTCTATACAGAGAACTCACTAATGCAAACACGCTGAAAATTTGCCTAGCTTCAGATGGCTTTCCAATTCCTGCTTCATGTGTCTTCCTGAGACCCAGTGGTATTCACAATATATCCTTGAATATTTTTTGAGTGGGGGAGGGTACTGGGGATCAAACTCAGAACCACTGAACTAAATCCCTGGACCTTGAATCTTTTAGATAAACCCTTCTCTTTGGCTTAAACTAATTCCAGAGGATTTCTGTAAATACAATAACATGATCTTAACTAATACAGTATTAAACTAATTTCCTCTTGTGCCGGAGATTTAGCTCAGTGGTTCCGCCACCTGCTTTGCAAGCGCAAGGTCCCGAGTTCGATTGCCGGTACCAAAAAAAAAACAAAACTAATTTCCTCTTGACATATGGCCACTGGATTTCTTTCTTTTTTTTCTTTTTGGTACCGGGGATCGAACTTGGGTCCTTACGCTTGTGCAGCAGGTGGCAAAACCACTGAGCTAAATCCCCGGCCTGGATTTATTTCTTCTTATTTGGTCAGATTAAAAGATGAGAAAGGAATCCCCAGCCAAGTGCTACTTGCCCAAAGAGGAAAACTCTCTAAACCATTGGTATCCAAACAAGGCCCCTCCATTCCCCTATCCTCCTCTAGAAAATATGCAACAGTAAAATATGTGAAATATGGCCTAATTACCAAAGAGAGGTCAAATATTAGATAAAATATATAATGACATCTAAAATGCATTCAACTTTAAGCCAGGTGAAGTGAAATAGGCCATACTTATAATCCCAGATACTCTGTAGGTTGAGGCAGAAGTATTATGAGATCAAGGACAGCCTGTCTCAATATATACATACATGAATGCATTCAACTTTAATACTGCATTTTTCTGTAAAAATTAAAATGAAGCAGTGTTATGGCTTGTATCAATATGCCCCCCCCCAACCTCATGCACTCATAGGCAGGCCTTTTCAGAGGTGGCTGCATCTAGGGTGTATGAATATGGATTAAGGGTGTATGATAACTAAATGAGTCCACTGATTGGTTTAGCACAGTTCTGGGTGTGGATAATGGGAAGGCCCACCCTGGATGTGGATGGTACCAACTAATAGGTTTATAGCCAACAAAAGCTGCTTTCTGCTTTCTGCCTACCCTGCCATGGACTGTTTCTCTTCTGTGATCCCTCTCTGCCATGCTGCCCTGCCTTGGAGCCAGCTAACTATGGACTGAAACCTTAACAAACTGTGAGCTGAAATAAACCTTTCTTCCCTTAACTTGTGGGTGTGAGGTACTTTGTCCTAGCAACAAGAAAATAACTAAGACAAGAAGTGATTTTCCATTGTTAAAATAGCACTTTTAAAAAAAAGCAGGGTGGAAATGAGGCAAAGGGCACTGATTGGGAAGTAGAGAAACAATATCCCACAAAGGTGCTATTGAGGCTGGGCCAGAGAAAATGGTTCCTAACAAATCCATCTGTAGTTGTAAGAAAGAAGGGAGGAAACTAAGAAATCCCAATCCTTAATAAAATGGAGAAAAAAGAAGTGAGAGTCACTTTCTCAGGTTAAGGTGGTTCCACCTCCCAAGGGCCTCACATTCCCTAAATATACTATGCTCACTCAGACCACCATGTCCTTGCTCAGCTCCCTTGTCTACTTAACCCAATCCCAGTCATCCTTTAATGCCAAATTTAAGGCACTCCCTCTTCCTCACCATCTGCCTTATTGATGCTGTTCCTCTCAACTAAACTCCCTGAACACAGAGAATCTCAGTTGGAATGGCCATTAGAGAAAACATCTCATTTAAAACAATGGAGAGCCCATTTTATGCCAGTGAGAATGGCTATTATCAAGGACTCAAAAAACAACAAATGTTGGTGAAGTTGTGGAGGGAAAGGAACTCTTCTATATTGTTGGTGGAAATGTAAATAGTATAATGACTATGGAAACCATTGTGGAGATTCTTCAAAAAACTAAAAATAGGATTTCCATTTGACTCAGCTATACCTCTTCTGGGTGTCCTACCAAAAGAATTAAAGTCATCACATTACAGTGACACATGCATATCCATGTATATAGCAGCATAGCTCAAAATAGCTAAATTATGGAGGCAGCCTATATGCCCATCAACAGATGGATGGATAAAGAAAATGTTCTATATATATACAGAATGGAGTACTACTCAGTCATAAAGAAGGCTAAATTTGTGTCATTTGTAGGAAAATGAATGGATCTTGAGATCATAATACTAACTGAAATAACTAAAACACAGAAGGTTAAATATCACCTGGTTTCTCTAATATGAGAGACCAAAGTATAAATAATTTAAAGAACCAAATAAAAGAGAGATGGTAGAAAATAGGGAGGCAGACTCTGTGGAGATGGGAAGGGAATCTGGAGAAGAGAGGAGAAAAGGGTAGGAGAGAGGGGTAGTAAGAATGATCAAGGTGGGATATATTTATTATCAATTCCCTAATCTGTTATATTATATATCACATTATACTAATAAAAAATTTTTGAAAAGAAAAACAAAACATTTAATTTAGTCATACCTCCCATGAAAGCTCTTTTTTTTGGTACCAGGGATCAAACTCAGGACCTTGTGCTTGAGAGTCAGGCAGCAGCACCACTGAGCTAAATCCCCAGCCTGAAAGCTCTTAATTACAATGTAGCTGATGTTGATTACGTTAGAAGTATATTAGCATAGTTGAGAGGCAAGGACAGACCACAGATAAGTTTCTTCCTCTTTTGAGGGGTCACATCTGGGCAATCTGGAAAAACCAAGATAAAAAACTAATTCAGAAAACACCAGTACATAAATTGCCTAATCTACCAAGCCATGATCACAGAAAGGGATCTTATTTTTACAGAGATCCTATAAAGAGAGAGATAGTGAAGGAAAAATATGAGTTATCAGTAATCTAATTTATCAGCAGGTAGGTCCAGAAATGATTATCCTAGAGGAATTATAGGGAGGTACCCTGACTTCTCACCATGTATGCACACCTCAGTATGACTAGCTGTGTGAGCTCTGTGTCAGGGTCCAGAGAGTCAAACCAACCCAAACAATGAGTGCTGCCCAAAACACTTGGCAAAGAAGGATTTCCGTATCCAGCGCCAGATGCTACCACCACTTGGAGTCAACCTCCTTCCTTCCCCCTCACCCTGTTTGGATCTAATACCTCAGGGCTCTCAGCTATTTACTAGGAGTAAAGACTTACAGTTAGGTAGCCCTGACCTCTGCCTTCTGGGAGAAAAACTTCTCTGAAGGAAGAAGGCATGGATTTACAGAGCATGGGGATACTGAGGATTTGAAATCCATACAGGTAAGTGGTGCTCTTCCTGTACATGGCTGAATTAGCCCTTGGGGTATACAATATTTCTATGAATGCCCCTCCACCTCCCCATTCTCTCCACCAGTGATGGTGAACCTTTTAGAGCTTTCAATAACAGCCAACTGTGGCACGTGTGCCATAGGTTCACTACCACTGCTCTAGTCTCAGTGCTTTCTTATCTTGGATTCTTTTCTTTGTTCCATAGCAAATCAGTTGCTGAGACCTCCTTACTTTATCTCCCCAACATCTTATATTGCCCCCTTCTCTTTCCCAATATAACCAAGTGGAACAAGAAAGCTTTGGAATTAGACAGAGCTACCACTTAATAAATAGCTGTGCCTGTTCTTATCTTTGAGCCTCAGTGTTTTCATAAATAAAATGAGGATAAGAATGACACTACTCTGGTTTTGCTTCAAGGAAGAAGATACCATTCCACTACATTAGCTTCCTTCCTCTCATCCATCCCTCTGCCCACACCCAACTTTGGCCCCTTGTGACTTCCTTTCTACTAAAATATCTCAAAATGGCCTCCACCAAGATTTCCCCCTCCACTCCCTAGGACTGTAATAATAGCAAACAGATTTCTATAGGTGTCATTAAGGTTACTAATCAGTTGACTTTGAGCAGACTCAAGAAAGACCATCCAGGTGGGTTTAATCTAAACACATGGGGATCTTAAATGCAGAACATCTCTTCCAGCTGGTACCGGAGAGGGTCAAAAATTCAAAATATGGGGGAGATTTGATGCACTTCTGCTAAATTGAAGATGGAGGGGAGGATAAAGAAAGGACTTGAGTGTGGCTTCTAGTAGCTAAGAGAAACACCCTGCTGACAGCCACTAAGGAAACAGGGACCCCAGTGTCTCAACTGCAAGGAACTAAATTCTGCACCACCTCAATAAGCTTGGAAGTGGAGCCAAGGAAGTCATTTCCTAGAACCTCTAGACAAGTACTCAGGCAGCAGCTTATACCTTGATTTCAGTCTAGTGAGGCCCCAAGCAGGGAACCCAAGAACACCATACCTGGACTTCTAACCTACAGGACTGTGAAGTGATAAATGGATTTTTTTTAAGAAAGAGAAAAAGAAGGAAAGGGGGACAAGCAAGAAAGAAGAAAAGAAGAGAAAGACAGAGAGTCAGGAGTGGTGGCGCATGCCTGAAAACCCGGCCCTCAGGAGGATGAGGCAGGAAGATCAAGAGTTTGAGGCCAGCCTGGGCTACACAGAGAAACTCTGTATCAAAAACAATGTTCTTTTAAGCTGCTAAGTTTGTTGTATTTTGTTATGCAACAATAAAAAACTAATACAATCTCCAATTAGGGCCAGAAAGAAGACCCTTTGGGGGAAGAAATAAGTCTCCACTATTGCCTTTATCTACTTTCCATATTTCCACCTCCACTAGAAGGCCTTCTCATCCATAGGGCCTCTAGGATCCTCATGCCTCTGCCTTCAGTGTCAATGATTACCTACTACTCCACTCCCTCGGCCCTGTGCAAACACTTCCTGCCAGTGGGAGTTCCCTGTGCCACCGCAGTCAGCTTCTCAATTGGTAAGTATTTCCAACTCAGAAGCCACAACTTGGCCTTCTTCATGTTCCCCCAAAGCCCCTACAGCAGGGCCAAGCATACAGTATATACAAATATTTGTTAATTAAGCCATTCTTTTCCACTCTAATGACCATCAGGACCAGTGAAATGGTTCCAAAACTACCTTGCCAGCTGGGTGTGGTAACATACTCCTGTGATCCCAGTTACCTGGGATCACAAGTTCAAGGCCAGCCTGGATGTGTTAGCAAGAGCCTATCTAAAAATGTTAGAAAGGGCTGGGGACATAGCTCAGTAGTAGAAAGTCCTTGGTTCAATCTCCATTACTGCAAAAAGAATAAAAACATAGACCATAGTCAGAGAGCCTTCCCTATCAGACCTGGCTAGCTTCACAGCCTCCTGGGATTAACAAAGGACCTGGATGGTAACTCTCTTACTTCTGAAGCTTGGCCTTTAGTTAATACTGGTCAGTCACATTTTCACACATAGTCAGGCTTCTATTTCTCTGAATCATGTACGAGTTTTTTATATTTATCTATAACTAGAATATGCAAACATAAAGGAAATGAGGATGAGGGTGATTCACTACCTGTATTTTGTTAAACAACAAACATACCCTGAATGCCTACCACATGCAGGCACCAAGCTCTACCCTAGAGAAAAATAAATCAGATTGGCTCTTACACTTGAGCTGTAATCCAAGTAACTCCTGAGCACAGAGGTCAAGCAGTCTTCCACAGTTTAGAAACCAGGAGGCTGAATTCTTCACATCATGAAAACAAGGACAGCAGAATCAGGTCTCCTACAGGCCAGCAGTGGGTGGGGCTCTCTTTTATATTTGCCCTGCCCCGATGATTCTGGGCCTGTCTTCTGTGCCTCACCCTGGACTCCAATAACATGCATATGATGTCATTGTCTAGATGTGTAATAGCCTTGGCAAATTTCATCTAGAGCCTCAAGCACAGATTAAAAAGTAAATCCATAGCATTTGCCCAGACCTTGAACGTCCATAAGCCACTGTCATATTCATTGTCTCATTTGAGACTTCCAGTAGCTCCAAAAGTTAGGTGGGGTAGATTATTATGCCCATTTATGGATGAAGAAACTGAGGCTAGTTGAAGTGATTTATCCCAAGTTTCCTGAATTAGATGCAAAAAAAATGCTCCTCTCTCTCTTCTATTTTGAATCTGGTCTTTAGACCTAAATGGGAACTCAAATGGAGATTGGCTAAACTCTTTCAGGCCAACAGACTGATTATTTGAGTTTTCTTCATAGAAATAATGAGGGATCAGTGGTATAGTCAGTGGTAAAGAGCTTGCCTTGCATGTGTAAGGCACTGGGTCTTATCCTCAGCACTGAAAAAAAAAGAAAGAAGGAAAAAAATCAGGAGGCCAGAGGGAAACTATAAGAATGCTTAATATTTAAGTAACATTTTTGTACATTCCAAACAATTTACATATTTCTTACTCATTTACATTCCATAAAGCTAACAAGGCAAGTATAATATCACAAGAGATTGATCAGGACTAGTCCCCAACTCTTCTAACTCCATAAGCAAGGAAGAGCCTTCTTGCCTCTCATACCCCACTTTGCTCCTTTGGTCCTGAGGGTCAAGACCAATAAGAGATTGGACACTTCTTTTGTGTGTCAACACAAGTCATACTTAAAACAACTTTTAAGTCTCACCGTTTTCCTTTGCAAGAAACTGACCTAACAAAACAAGCCCTTTCCCTTCTACATTTAGGGTTACTTTTACAGAATTGATTGTATATAACTGAAATATCAGGAAGAATAAAATCAACCTGTTGTTCATTCATTTATCAAATGTTTTCTGGGCAGGGTTCCACTCTGGGTGTTAGAGAAATGATTCAGATTGTCCCTGCTAACAAGCAACTCACAATCTAGTGGAACTGATGAAAACACTCACAAATAAAGGACAAAATGAAATAAATGTCACAACAGAGCTATAAACAAAGGGCTGCAGAGAAACAGAGAAGACAGCAAAAATTCTGACCAATGGGAGGTAAAAAACTTCCTTGAAAAGATAGGCACTATGCTGGGCCTTGAAGAATGAACGGAGGATCTGACTAGTGGGGAAATGCAGATGGAGGAAGCAGCATAAATATTTGCATAATAGTGTCATAGCTCTATATGAGGGCCATAAAAAGTGTTGCTTGCCCCCCAACCTCACACTGATATTAGGTGGATCCAGTTTAGATTTAGGTGGATTCAATCCCCAACTTGAGGCAACAGAAGAAACTGAAACTGCCTTCCTTTCTTAGGTTCTATGGTATTTGCATCCTGTACCTCCAAATCCTAACTGCCCTCTTAAGCACTCATCTTTCCTGTTCTTTAGTTAATTCTCATGGTTTTGCTGTCTCAAAATACTAAAATAAGTTTCTGATTCCTTGAGAACATAGCCAGGGGCATCTATATCCTACCCAGCTTCTATTAGGCTAGGCACACCATGGGTACCAAGAATCTATTTGTTGACTGGTTGCTGAAGTCTATAGGCCCAGGAATCATGGAATGACAGCTTTACAAAGAAGTGGAGCAAGAAGGGGCAGCATGTGTAACCCTAGTCTGGGATAGAAACAGTGAAAGAATTAGAAGGCATGTACTTCTGGCTTTTGGATTACATTTTAAAAACTGTTCTAAATTTAACACAAAATGTTCAGACTTGCCTGATCATCATATGGGACTGCCCTATAATCCACCTTCTGTTCTCTCTTACACTGTAGTCCCAAACTTGATCTTTAATCCATTTTTCTAGTTCCTGCTTGTCAACATCTTACAATGAGGCATGGTATCCCATTCATTCTCTTGGAAAGAGTAACAGGAAGATGCCATTGCCAATTTGGAGACCTCAGGTCCAACTCTAAGGAGAACAGAATTGGGACTGGATGTAGAGGTGAAAAGGACTCAGGTGGAGTATAGCTTCCTAGGAATTGGTCTCCAAAGAGCTGAGCCTCAGAAGTGTTGGGTGAACAGGACAAAAAGGAAATGGAATAGGGTCAAAACCCAAAAATGTCACGGTCTCCCCAGGATGGACCATGAGCAAGGCAATCAAGGTAACTGTTGAGGAGAGTAGGAGGGGACAGGTACAAACAGTACTAAAGCAGAGATGGGTTCAAAGGGGTCCAGAACTTTGGCTTTAGGGCTTATCTAACCTACCCCTCTTCTCTAATCCCTTAGTTGAAGCCCTCAAAGTTTCTATCCTGTAATATTCTAACCTTCTTCTAACTAGTGCCTCTCTTTCTCTGTGTATGTGCATATGTGTATGTATGTATGTGTTTGTGTTGTGTATATGTGCGGATCAAACTCGGCATTCACAATGAACTACATCCCCAGATATTTTAATTTTTTTTTTAAACAAGGGCTTGCTAAGTCACTAAATTGTTCAGGGTGGGATCAAACTTGTGATCCTCCTGCCTCAGCCTCCCAAAATGCTAAGATTAAGTTTCTTTCTTCATCTTTGACTCTTCTAATTCATCCTCCACATTTCTATTACAGAAATCTGATCATGTCTTGCCTTAAACACTGAAATAGTTAAATGTTTCCCCTCCACTCAGGATAAGGCCCAAAGTTTGCATTGTCTCTGAACATCCTTTACCGCTAGACTAATTCCTTCTCTTCACTCTCACTTTCATCAGATTCCACTGAGAGTATACTGCACAATATTCTCCAAAGATGCAACATCTGCCCAGAAAATTCTAATATTAATTCTAATAGTATCAAGTGTGATTTCTCAATTAAATCTAACCTCATTTATTTCCCATAGTACAGATGAGTTCATTTCTCTTCTATGCTCCCAAAAAGTCTCCATATAGCTTCCCCCCATACCAGGGATTGAACTCAGGACCTGGTGCTTGGCAGGCAGGTGTGGAGCCACTGAGCCACATCCCTGGCCCCTCCATATAGCTTTTATTACATTGGCTTGTATTCATTTAGAGACTGAGAGAGGATAGGTTTTGACTTCAAATAACCCTCCATGCCCGCAGCCAAGTAGGAGACAATGGTCACACAAAAAAAAGAGTTAATGTCACCACCTGCTGCGCAAGTGCAAGGACCTGAGTTCGATCCTTGGTTAAAAAAAAAAAAAAGTGAATGCCCTTCATATTTCATAAAAACAAAGTGAACTCTAGGCAGAGCCCAACTGAAAATCTAGGTCATCTAATGCCCAGATCAGGGTACTATTTTCAAAAGTTCCTGCTGTCTTCCATGACCATCTACCTGATGGCTCCTCACTGGCTTGGACTTTGAAACATCAGGACAGTGGCTGATATTTGCAGACTTGCAGGAACCCAAGCTGCTATCTACAGGAGAGCCTTCTGTGCCTCTCCTAGGGAAGTGTTTTGATTTCCAAAGGCTTTGAGCCAAGCTGTAGGTAGTGACAGAGCAGGTGAGTCATCCCAGCCCACACCTATTCTCTCCTAAAGGGCCCCAGCATCTGTCTGTCTTAATAGATATGGGAAATGGGCACTCTGAGCCAATTCAGGTCCCTGAGAGGGAGGGTTGCCATTATGGCAAAAATCTCCCCTTTACTCCTGGTGACAAAAGCAAGAGGAGTGATGGCCTTTGCTATCTGAGCAAACATAACAGAAACAGTCTCAGAAAAGTTGCAGCACATGATAAAGTTCAATGGACACAGCTCACAGAGTGTTGCTGGGCCCTATATCCATCAGTCCTCACTAAAGAAAGAGATTTAATATAAGATATATTAATATATAAGGATTTACAAGGTAGGCTTAGAATGACTGCCTTCAGAGTCAGGCGTGGATGAGTGCAAAAGGGCTGTCTGTGTGCTAGAGATTCAAAGAATCTAGTCAAAAGTCAAAAGCCTGGAGCTCACTGTAGAATCCTGTGCAAGTCTGTATCAGGAGGCCAAAGGGTCTGCAACAGAAGTCTGAAGAGTCTGCACTGGAAGCCAGGAGACAGACATCCAAGGCAAAGGCAAAGACTGAAGCTCCTCTAAAGAAACAAAACTGAGATGTCCTTCTTTTCCTTTTTATTCCATTCAGGCTACAAGCTTATTGGCTAGTGCCACTTACACCCAGGGTGAGTCTTTTGTCTTCAGTAAATCCATTCAGCCACACCCAGTCAGCTGGGTATTTCTTACTCAAACTGACATAACAGTTAACTAGCATAATTCACCCTTTGTCAACTTGACAACCAGGCACATCTCCCTAAACCATACTTAATCTTCAGAAACAAAGACAACTTCATTATTATGCCTAACATGGTACAAGTGTCCTTTCTGCATACAAATGGAAATGTACTAATTCCCTCCCCAGAATAGAAGGCAAGTTTTCTTTGGATAATTCTCACTCCTAACATTTTATAACTTCAATATTATAATGTAGGTTTAACAATACTTAAGAACCAATATTAAGCCTATCAACATTATATTACCAGGAAGCGTATTAGGAGAGAACTTTTAAAATTACAATCTTCATTTCTGTAACTGATCAGGGGATCATAGTTAGTATTTATAATTACCTTCTTCTACTACCCATTATGTATTCCTTCGGCCTTCAGCGAGCACCTCAGCAGGTCTTGGTTCTTTCTCATTCCTGAAGGTTCTGGGCCATTTGTCATCCTTCCTGGATTGAGTTGTTTTAGTTTCCCACTGATCTTAATAACAGTGCATGATAATACTAGGAGGTGCCCTAAGGAATCTCCTGCACTACAAGTATATTCTTCCTTTTATTCATTGTGGAATAATAGTCCAACTTCCCTTTAATAATCTGGGTCAGTCACCCCTGCCAACGTCATTAACTCCCTTTTTAGCTTGTTTACTCAGAGCCATGAGGAGATCAAAATGACCAGAGGGAAGTCTTAGCTTCCAGGTCAATGGAATCACTGTTGTGTTTCCTAATATAAGCCTTCCTCTCTCTGGAACTAAGACTTTTAGGCCAGCAGAGGATGAGGTCATGAGAACAGGAAGCAAGATTTTTGCTAGTGGATCACTAGGGGTAATGGTGAATGGTACCATTTCCACTTGCACCTCTTGATTCCCAGCTGGTACTACAACTGCATCTTTAAAAGATGGTTCCACCTATCGATCTAGCTACTTCTGAATGGTGAGGAACATGGTAAGACCAGTGAATTCTATGAGCATGAACCCATTGCCTCACTTCTTTGGCCATAAAATGTGTTCCTTGGTCAGAGGCAATGCTGTTGGGAATACCATGATTGTGGATTAAACATTCTATGAGTCCATGGATGGTAATTTGGTAGAAACATTATGTGCAGGGAAGGCAAATCCATTCAGAATAAGTGTGTATGCCATTAGAGATAAATCATTGCCCTTTCCACAATGGAAGTGGTCCAATATAATCAAGCTACCATCTAGTCACAAGCTGATCACCCTGGGAAATGGTGCCATATTGGGGACTCAGTGTTGATCTCTACTGCTGGCATATTAGGCATTCGGCAGTGGCTTTAGCCAGATCAATCTTGGTGAGTGGAAGTTCATGTTGCTGGGCCCATGCATAACCTCTATTCCTCCAACCATGACCACTTTGTTCATGAGCCCATTGGGCAATGACAGAGGTGGCTGAAAGAGGTTGACTGCTATCTACAGAACGGGTCATTTTACCCACTTGATTACTGAAGTCTTCTTCTGCTGAGGTCACATTTTGGTGAGCGTTTACATGGGATACAAATATCTTTCCATCCTTTGCCCATATGGAGAGGCCTGTCCACATACCTCTTCTCCAAATATTTTTGTCACCAATTTTTCAGTCATGTTCCTTCCAAGTTCCTGACCATCTAGCCACACCATTGGCTACAGTCCATGAATCAATATATAGTCACACATCTGGCCATTTTTTTTCTTCCCAGCAAAATGTAGTACCAGGTACACTGCCCAAAGTTCTGCCCACTGTGAAGATTTGTTCTCACCATTGTCCTTCACGGATGTCCTGGAAAGGGGCAGTAATGCTGCAGCTGTCCACTTGCAGGTGGTACCTACATAATATGCAGAACTATCCATAAGCCAATCCTAGCCTTCTCTTCTCTGACAGCTAATCGTATGGTATACCCCATGAGGCCACAGGTGCATGCTGGGAGACCAAAGCCAATAGAACAGGAGTAGGAACCATAGCCATTTGGGCAACTTCTTTGTGTAACTTGTGTCCTCTGAACTTGCTCTGGCTTGATCACATATACATCTTCCATTTAATGACTGACTGTGGCTGTGCATGACTTGGTGAATCAGATAATACCCAACTCATGATGGGCAACTCAGGTTGCATGGTAACCAGATATCCCATGGTCAATTGTACAGTTTCCACTAAGGCCTAGTAGCAGACCAGGAGCTGTTTTTCAAAGGGAGATTAGCTGTCTGCAGATGATGGCAGAGCCTTGCTCCAAAATCCTAGAGGCCTCTGCTGCAATTCACCCATGGGGCCTCCCGGAGACTCCAAACAGCATCCCTGTCTGCCACTGAAACCTAAAGTACCACTGGATCTGCAGGATCATATGGCCCCAGTAGCAGAGCAGCCTGCATACCACCCTGGACCTGTTGCAGAGCCTTCTCTTATTCTGAACCCTACTCAAAACTAGCAGCTTTCCAAGTCACTCGGTAAATTGGCCAGAATAAAATACCTAAGTGAGGAATGTGTTGTCTCCAAAATCCAAATAAGCCCACTAGGGGGCCAGGGATTTAGCTCAGTGGCACCACACCTGCCTGGCAAGTGCAAGGTCCTGAGTTCAATCCCTGGTACAAAAAAAAAAAAAAAAGCCCACTAGGTGTTGTGCCTCTTTTTTGGTTGTAGGGGGAACTGGATGCAACAACTTATCTTTCAGCTTATAAAGGATATCTCTGGGGCAGGGGGATTTAGCTCAGTGGTCTCACCACCTGCTGCGCAAATGCAAGGACCCGAGTTCGATCCCCGGTACCAAAAAAAAAAAAATCTGGCAGTGTGCTATCACTCTACCACCTTAATAAAGGATATCTCTATCTGTCCCACACCACTGGAATTCTAGAAATTTCACTGAGGTAGAAGGATCTTGAATTTCAGTTAAGATTTTTTCCCATCCTCTGGCTCACAAATCCTTTACTAACAAGTCCAGAGTGGTTGCTACCTCCTGTTCACTTGGTCCATTCAGGATAATATCATCAATATAATGGACTAGTGTGATTCCTTATGGGAGAGAAAAATGATGAAGATCCATCCAAACTAAGTTGTGACACAGGGCTAGAGAGTTAATATAACCCTGAGGTAGAACTGTGAATATGTACTGCTGGCCTTGCCAGATGAAAGCAAATTGTTTTGGTTTTTTTTTTTAATAAATTTTATCCCATTCCCCCTCTCAAGCCCTCTCCCTTCCCTATGTACAGAAGCTTTGTTTAGACTCCAAATTGTTTCTGATGGGCCTTATGGGTAGGTATGGAAAAGGCATTTGCCAAATCAGTAGCTGCTTACCAAGTACCAGGAGATGTGTTAATTTGCTCAAGCAAGGAAACCACATCTGGTACAGCAGCTGCAACTGGAGTCACCACTTGATTCAGTTTATGGTAATCTATCATCATTCTCCAAGACCCATCCATCTCCTGCACAGGCCAAATAGAAAATTACATGAGTATGTGGTGGGAACCGCCCCCCCCCCATCTTTCAAGTCCTTGATGGTGGTACTAATCTCAGCAATCCCCCCAGGGATGTGATATTGTTTTTGGTTTACTGTTTTACTAGGTAATGGGAACTCTAATGGCTTCCATTTGGCCTTTCCAACCATAATAGCCCTCACACTACAGGTTAATGAACCAATGTGATGATTCTGCCAAGTACTAAGTATATTGATTTCAATTATGCATTCTGGAACAGGGGAAATAACTACAGGTTAAATTTGGGGAACTACTGGACCATCTCACTTTTCTTGTTGCTGAGACAAAATACTCAACACCCAAAGTTAAAGGAGGAAAGGTTTATTTAGCTCACAGTTTGTAGAGGTTTCAGTCCATAATCAGTTGGTTCCAAGGCAGGGTAGCATGGCAGACAAGCATCACAGAGGAGAAACAGTTCATGGTGGGAAGAAGGTAGCAAGCAAGCAAGAGACCTTAGCAGTTTCTTTCTGCCCATTTATACTCTATCTAGGATACCTGGATTAGGGCAGTGCCAAACCAATCAGTGGTTTGATTTAATAATCACACACTCTAGATTCAGCCACCTCTGAAAAAGCCCCACCTATGACCACATGAGGCTTTAGGGGGCAACAAGACACAAACCATAACATTCTACCCCTGTCCCCCCAAAGACTTATGTACATTCCTTTATGCAAAAGCCATTTAGTCCATCTCTAAGAGTTAACAAAATTCTAACAGTTTCAGCATTGCTGAAAAGTCCAAGTCCCAAGTCTCCTCTGAGATTTAAAGCAAACTCTTAGCTGTAAGCCCCTGTACAAATTAAAAGAAAGTTAAATATTTCCAACATATAATAGCACAAAGTAAACATTACCAATCCAAAAGGTACAAATAAGAGGATACAAAGGAATGGGACCAAAGCAAGTCCAAAATCCAGCAGGGCAAACATTAAGGCCTGTAGTTCTATGTGCAGCATTCAAGGCAATCTGTGTCAAGATGTGAACTCCAAAGGGATTGGGTAGCTCTGGCCCTCTATGGCACTTCCAGTGGTGGTAGCTCCCATGGCTTCTATCTTTGGGCTGTTCTTCTCCCTCCTTGCAGTTTTTCTCAGAGAACCCATGTTTCTGGCTTCTCCAAACTTCTGGACTCTCCACTGCACTTTTGGCTTCACACTCACAGCTTCACACACTGCCTTGGGGCACACTGCCTGGCCTCCCAGGCCTTTTTCTGAAATCTGGGTGGAAGCCTTCCTGACCCCACAGCTCTTGCATTCTGCATGCACCTAAAACCAGCACCACATGGATGACGCCAAGGTGTGCCACCAGCTAGAGCAATAGCCAAGCTTCCTTCTCTCTTGGCTGTAGCGACTGAATTCCTATGAATCAAATCCCAAGCAACAACTTCCCTAGGCAGCCTAGGGAACATGGTGTTGGAACATGGTGCTCTGTGGCTTTCTTCTCAAAGCAAAGTTTTTTACTTTTGCAAGTCTGAGGCTGCAAAGGCTGGAGTCCTGTTGGTTCTTGTACTGTCCTTAGGCAATTTTTTCTGTTGTCTTCTTCTGAAGTAGGTTAGTTTTTCTTGCTAATCTTTTCAGCAACTAATTTCTCCTCTGTTCCATCTTTGCAGGCCACGATTTTACTGGAGCTTCCTTTCTGGCCAAACTTACAATGTTTTGAATCATTTTGCTGGGCTCTTTGCTCTTGATTCTCAACATAAATCCAACTAAACATCCCCAACAGTAGTCATGCCACCACCTCAACACTAGACTGCTTTGAAATTTCCACTTCAAGATTAATTAGTCCACCTCCCTTAATCTCAGTCTTAGCCAAAGTCTCTGGACATAAGCAAAATGCAGATAAATTTTCTATCAAACCATAACAAACATCATCTGGAGTCCAACAGCCAATGCAGTCCTTCCCAGCAGAAACCTCCTTAGCTTATCTTTACCAGCAGCATTTCAATCAGTCTTCTGGTCTTCTGAGCTCTAACCAGAATCTCCTATCAAGTACAGCCTAAGGCATTCCAATTCTACTTTTTCAGCCAACATCTCCAAAGATTTCCTAACTCTTCCCCTTCCCACAAACCAGTTCCAAAGTTTCCTAAACCACATGGTCAGGTAGAGTCATAGCAATGACCCCACTTCTCTGGTATCAAATTCGGGCATAGTTACCTTTCTTGTTACTGAGACAAAATACCCAACACCCAAAGTTAAAGGAGGAAAGGTTTATTTAGCTCACAGTTTGTAGAGGTTTCAGTCCATACACGGCTGGTTCCAAGGCAGGGTGGCATGGCAGACAAGCATCACAGAGGAGAAACAGTTCATGGCGGGCAGAAGGTTGCAAAGCAAGCAAGGGACCTTAGCAGTTTCTTTCTGCCCCTTTTATACTCTGTCTAGGTTACTTGGATTAGGGCGGTGCTAAACCAATCAGTGAACTGATTAAGTACTCACACACCATTAATCCCAGCATCCCACATTCTAGATTCAGCCATCTCTGAAAAAGCCCCACCTATGACCCAATGAGGCTTTGAGGGGATACTGAGATACAAACCATAACATGGACCCACTGTGAGTCAGACCTTTGCTAAAACCCCATTGATCACCTGACCTCAATAGGCCCCTACTCTTACTGGAGGGCTACAGTGATGTTTTGGATCCCTTGGAATCAGCATTAGTTCAAAACCAGTGTCCTGTAGTCCCTAAAATGTCTGATTAATTCCCTTCCTCCAATGAAGAGTTACCCTCATAAAAGGCCTTAGATCCCTGTGGGGAAGGATGAGAGAAAGACTGACAGAATAAATTTTTGGTGATGTACCAGGGTCCTTTCTCAAAGGACCTGGCTACCCCTTCATTCAAGGGGTTCTGGGTCTGTAAACTGCTCAAATCTGGGAACTAGCTGAAGAACCATGACTCTCTGTTACTACAATTTGAGGTAGGTTTCTGTTCCTTTGCCCCTAAATTTTTTTCAGTTATATAAACCTGGTATAAATTTAGTAGGCTACCTGTCTATTTCACTTTGGGGAACAATGTGGCTAATCAGCCAATGCCAGAGGTCTACACATAACAGACCATGCCAATCATTGCTCTGCTTCTGATGTCCATTATGGTAAGTAAGTACATGCATCTGGTCATTGTCGACTAAGTGCTGTTATTTGACCCATGCCATTCCTCGAGCCAATTAAACCCACTGCCCTTAAGTTTCCCAACTGAGTAATTGCGGTCCTCACCATAAGGTCTGGTATACAGAGAAAGACAATGTCAGGGCTCTACAAGGATGCTGGTGCTCCCCTCATGAATCTGTTTCCCAAAGTGTTAATGAAGGGTACATTTTCCGGATCATCCCACAGTGGGGGATTAGGTTTAATGTGACAAATTCACTCCAGCATTCTCATTTCCCTGAGCTTTTGAGTCCCCTCATTAACAGTAAACCAAGGAATATCAGGAGACTCTAACTTATTTACAGTAGGACATCTTTTGATCCATACTTCTGCCAATCAGCCAAATAAACTACTAACACCTTTTTTTTTTTTTTTTTTTGTACTGGGGATTGAACTTGGGACCTTGCGCTTATGAGGCAGGCAGCAGCACCACTGAGCTAAATCCCTGGCCCTCTAACACCTTTTTTTTTTTTTTAACACTTTTTTTAACTCCGTGAGCTACAACATTAAATTCAGAATCTGGGGCCAGGGATTTAGCTCAGTGGTTCCACCACCTGCCTCGCAAAGCTAAGGACCTGAGTTTAATCCCCGGTACCAAAAAAAAAAAAATTCAGAATCTGTACTTAATGGGACCATATCAACAAACTCAGCCCAATCCAGGTGTATGTTTTTGCCACCATTAGCCCACATGCCTTAAGATTCATTCCCACTCTTGTTCATCAGACCTCTCCTTATAACAGTTAGAAAATTCAATGGGCTAGGGATTTAGCTCAGTGGTTCCACCACCTGCCTTGCAAGTGCAAGGTCCCGAGTTTGATCCCTGGTACCAAAAAAAAGAAAGAAAATTCAATAAGTTCTTTAGAAGAATAGTGGACCTCCTCATGGGTCACACTACATACCTCACCTTAAGGAGCCTTCTGTGATCTGAGCCTGGTTATAGACCTAGTGGCAAAAGTGGGTGGTAAGGTTGGGTCTTCAGGATTGTCCAAATTATCATACTTGGTTAACACAAGATTAGTTTCCATAGATATAGGAGGAGAAGCCAACATCACATGGGGTAGAGGTGGAGATGTTCCCACCACTGTGGATATGGAAATCTCTTTCTCTAACAAAATAATCTCATTAGAGTCTAGGAGCTCAATGTCCCCAGCCTCATCAGGATTCTCCCAAACATCTCCATCCCAATTTATGGGATCCCATTCTTTCCTAATCAGAGCCCTCAGCTTTACTTCAGATATCTTTCAAGGCTGAGCTTTAAACTTACACTGTATTTCAGCCAATCAAATTATGAGGGCTTGTGTTTGGGTTTCTGCAATCTTGGCCATACAGCAAAAGAAAAGATTCTCTTTTAGGACACACTTAGAAACTTAAGATTTTTTATGTGTGTCTGGAGTTGGAAATTTGAATCTTTGAGCTCCTTATTTTCCTTTATTAATTTGTCTTCACACTCAGAAGACTTGAGATTTTTCAAGCCTGCTCCTTATTTTTCTTTTACTAGTTTGTCCAGAGATGCTAAGAGAAACCAGCCAGCATCACTGTATTTCCCACTCTGACAAAAATATTCAAAAGTATCATATGGAGTCACTAAATTCCTTGCATCTCACCAGTGGTTAATTAAGAAAATCAAATGGATCCACATTGTGTATTATTTTAAACAATTCATGCTGCAGACTATCAGAACGCTATACATTATCAGAAGAGACCATGGCATCTCTAGACCTTATCAAATTAGAGAGCCAACTCCAGGAATCACTAAAGCCATCAAAGAATTTCATCTTTACAATTCTGTTTCTCTAGAGCCATTCTTGGTACCAAAATCTGTTTCAGTCAGTGCTCAATATAGAAACAGATTTAATAGAATATATACTAATATGTAAGGATCTACAACGTAGATTTACGATGGCCGCCTGCCGAGTCAGGTGTGGAAGAGTGAAAATTGTTGGCACACTGGACCAGAAGGATCCATCAAAGGTTGAAGGCCTGGAGCTTACTGTAGATTCCCGTGTGAGTCGGTATCAGGAGGCTGAAGGGTCCATGCTGGAAGACTGAGACCGGCACTGGAAACCAAGAGACAGATGTCCGTGGCAAAGGCAAAGACTGGAGCTCCTCCAAAGACAAAACTGATACTTCTTTTTTCCCCTTTTCCATTTAGGCTATAAGCCCATTGACTGGTGACACTCACACCCAGCATGGGTTTTCTATCTTCAGGAAATCCATTCAGCCACAACCAGAACCATGCTAATCCAATCAGCTGGGTGTTTCTTCCTCAAGTTGACACAACAGTTAACTATCACAGGCCCCACTGGAGAGAAAGATATGCAAGCCCTGAGGGCCTTCTATCTAAGCAGTCTGTTCTCCACAGCCAGTCCTTATTGGTATCTCTTCATTTCCTTAAATTTGAAGCTCTCAAGAAAAACACAAGAATTTCTCCCTTCTGGGTGCACTGCTGCCATCCCAGATTAAACCAAGATATTTATCTTACAATTAAATCTTGTTAAAGTCAGCACATAAAGTTGATAAGGAAATCTTCACTTTGCAAACTTTTCATCATAAAAGGCTCCCTCAGATGCCCATCATTCATTGTGGCTTACAATGTATAAGGTGCTCCATCAGGAAGTGGAGAGATCCAAATACTAACACAGTCCAATCCTTACCCACCTAACCCCCAGCAACAAAGAAAATAAGTTCCATATTCAAATTACTGTAGGTCACAATTTGTATCTGAAACATCCCCCCAAACCTGTGTTAAAGGCTTAGTTCCCAGTGCAGCAGTGTTCAGTGGTGGCACCTTTGGATCATGAAGGATCTAGCCTCTTCGATGGATAAATCCACTGTGCATTCATAGCTTAATTTTCTATGGGGAGGCAATGAAAATTTTGGACATGGAGCATAGTTGGAGGAAGTAGATCACTAGGGGCATGGCCTTGAAGTATATTTTGTCCCGTCTCTCTCTTTCTCATCTCTCCTTTCTCACTTGAGCCAAAACAGTGACAGAAAACCAACTGACACACTGTGGCACAAGAAAAAATGTAGCAAATCCTTTATAGAAGCCCTACAAAGGTAAGCTTGGGGATCTAGAGGCAGATGAGAGTAGAAGGACATCATGGAGGGGGTGCCTTTTGAACTGGGCTTTGGAGAATGGGTTGGATGTTGCAGTCAGAAATAGGTGAAATGGCCTGCAAATGGAGATATCACCAGTGAAGGACTATAGCAGGATACACAGGGCCGGGGCTCAGCGGTCCTGCTGCCTGCCTCCCAAGTACAAGGTCCCAAGTTCGATCCCCAATACCAAAACCAAAAAAAATACACAGACTATGGATGAGATCAAATGATCAGCAAATCCATGTGTGGAAACCCACAAGGGTGAGCTTAAACAGTACATTTAACATGCCCCAGACCCAGGACACAGACAATGGGAGAAGGAAAAGGCTCTCAGATAGCAAAAATATAAAACCTAAACACTATAACAGCAGGGTTTATTCTGAGTAAGTGTAACAGGTTGATATTTGCGTTTAGACTAGAGTTCAAATGCCAGCTCAACCCAAATGTCTGTGTGATCCTGGACAAGTTCCCTAACTGAAGTTTTAGTTCTCTCATCTGCAAGATCTCTACTTTCTAATAGACTACTATGGAATTAAATAATGCTTGCCCGGGGATTTAGCTCAGTGGTTCTGGCGCCTGTCTCGCAAGCATAAAGTCCCGAGTTCGATCCCCAGCACAAAATAATAATAATAATAATAATAATGCCTATGAAGAATCTAGCAGTGTGAGGCACATAGTACACAAAATACGTAATATATATTTGGTTCCTTTTCCGTGAACAGCTTAGAGTAGGAACAACAAACCAAAGACTTTTTGTAGGGATTCTGAAGACCAGGGATTTAGCTCAGTGGTTCCGCCGCCTGCCTCAAAAGCACAAGGAACCAAGTTTGATCCCTGGTGCCAAAAAGAAGGGATTCTGAAGAGAGGAGATAATAGTGGAAAAATAAGCATAGGAAAAAGAGCCCAGTGCATTTTAAACTGAGCTTTCTGCTCCACAGCAGCCTATTTTAGGGGTGCTGGTAAAACTCTCCCCACCAAACTGGTTGATTTACCCCTGAAGAATGCTGTGTTCTAGCAGCAGCACCAGCAATGCCATTAGCAGAACTGAGTTCGTGGGTAGAACAGTGAGTAGGAGTTAAACAGGGACAAGAGGCAGCACCCTGGGAACTTGCCCAGATTTGGGGGGAATCAGAAGTCAGGGGGTGGATAAAGATAGCTTGAGAGTGAGAGAGAGAATGAATTTTTAATTCCAAAAGCTGTCCTCCACTAGGAAAGCTAAGCAGATGTCCAAGATATTTTTTCAGATTTCCATACCTGCTCTTTTAACCTAAAGAAGCTGGCCTATTACAAATCAGCAGGGAAGACCAATAGACATGGGACTCAGTTCTGCAGAAAGCCTCCAGTCCCTGAAGCTGACTCTCTACAAATCCCATGGAGAATTGGCACAGGAAGGCCCTTCAGTGAGATTTACCACCTAACCCTATATACAATGCAGGACTTTGGAGAGGCAGATGTCATCTTATTTATTCATATCTCTATGCCTCAACTTGTTTCACTAGTCAGTTTTTTTATCTGTCAAATAGAGAAAACTGAGTGTATAGAAAGATATGATGAAATCATGAATATACTTGGCACAGAGTAAATGCTCAAGAGATGTAAACTATAACTTAAAATAAACTTTCTATTAGAGGTAAGATTGCATGTTATGCTGGATATCTTCCATTTGCCCCTCCAGGCACAACTTTCATTCTTTTCCATCCTGTGCTGTGCCCTAAAACTATCCTGTCTGGACTATATCAATTCTCCCTTGCCCTGACTTGTAGTTCAGATTCGTCCATGGGAAGCCTTAACAGAACCTAGGGAAAGAAAAATGTGAGGACGAGTTTTTATTCCCACAACTTCCTTCCTGAATCCCTTGACCCAAAGTCCTAATTTCAGTAAGGTGACCCTTCTACACCTCTGTCTCCAGAAGTACAGACTGTAAGATCCCACTATTACTAGCCCCAGAATATTCCACTAATAATAGTTGTTTCCCTACACACTGCTTCAAATTACTCAATTTAAATGTACCATCTGTTTCCTGGTGGACCCTAATATACAAAGCATTGGATGAGAACAGATCTGGGAATAGGAAGACCTGAATTTAAGTCTCATTCCTTTTTTTTTTTGGTACCAGGGATCGAACTCGGGTCCTTGGGCTTGCAGGGTAGGTGGCAGAAACACTGAGCTAAATCTCTGGCCCTAAGTCTCATTTCTGCCACTAGTTTACTCTATGACACCTGATCAGAATCTTTCCTTTTCTAGTCCTCAGCTACCTGGCCTGTAAAATGAGCCGGTTGGACTTCACAGCTCTTTTGTGCTACAACTCCCTGCTGAGTGTTGTGTGAAGCTAAACCCAGGAAATGATGCATATAAGAGAATAAAGTACCCCACTGATTCAGGGAACCCCAGTACCCAAACAGCACCATTTCAATCCGAGTATTACCTGTCGCCCCATAGCTGGAGTTTTCATCCGTCTCACACAGAGGTGCCTCCCGCCCTGAAGTAGCAGAAAGTGGGCAGGGTTGGGTAGGGTCTCTGATTTCAGCCACAGAGGGACAGGGCAATTTCAATTCCAATCTTCACTGGTCATCTCTTAAAATTCTCATTTCCTGTTTTACCTGGGGCCTGGCCTCAGGTGAAAACATCGCTCTAAGAACTTTAAGCGCCAATTTGTTTTTGATATTCTTTCCACAGTATGTTACTCTCAGCAAGTTCAAGGCCTTTGCGGGTCCTAAATCAGAACTTTCGAGATCCTCTCAGGACTTCTACCTACGTCGTCTGTCCTACAGCCCACAGGCGGGGCCGAATCTCGAGACAGCGTGACGCGGGGCAACACCGGGCAGTCTCGTCGTTCCCACCTGGCCCCGGGCTTGCCACCTCGCCGCCCTCCTGCCTGTTAGTGAAGGCCTGTGGGACCCGGGCTTCGCAGGCGGCATCCAAGGCGTGAGGGGATAGCTAGCAATGAGAGGCACTACGCTCGACCCGAAGCCCCGGGACCACGGGAGCCGCGAGGGTCGGGGGAGTCAGGCCCCCGGCCATAGCCCAGTCCTGCCCCGTGCTGAAGCCCCGCCCACGAGAGGCTTAGGGTCCAGGAAGCGCCGTAGCCTCACTTCTGTGTCTGCGCTTGCGCAACTCGGACTGTGCGCACAGCCTGGGGGCGGGGCCAAAGAGGAAACGTGAATCGGCTGTCGCTCGCATACGTAGAGCGTACCCTAACGTTCGGTCTTTCTGGCTACCGGGGAAGCTCAGCTGCTAACCGGGTCGGCGCCCGCCAGTGGTAGGTCCCGGGACCTGTGAGCGCACCCTAACATTCGGTCTTTCTGGCTACCGGGGAAGCTCAGCTGCTAACCGGGTCGGCGCCCACCAGTGGTAGGTCCCGGGACCTGTGAATGCTAGGCAGCTCCAAGGACTTTCCCCGTCCGGAGGAGCTTTCCTCAGAGAACATTTGCGCGTAAAGGATCTGGGCTTCAGAGACCCGCTTCCCCTACCTTCAGGACCCCAGTCTAGAATTGCCGTGCTTCGAGCCTTAGTTTCTCAACTAAGGAGAGAAGATGCACTGGAAGAGGATGAGGCCCCTGCAGCCGCCACGTTTTCCCTTGGACAAGGGAAGGGTGCCCCAGCTTGGCCGCCGTGAGGACACAGGGCCGGAGATCTGTCCAGGAGTGGATCTTTCTCCGGATCTGTTTCCGCACAGGCTGCCGCTTCTGCCGCTGCCCTCACCGGTAGCCGATCCGTGCGGGATGGGGAGGTGGGAGGGCCTCGAGCAGCTGTGTCCTCTTAGGGCCTAACGGGCAGAGATGGAATGACCCAGAAAGTCGCAGGGATCCAGAGAAAGGACACAGGTTAGGTCCTCTTAGGGTCACTAGGGACCCAGGGTCCAACAAGAGCTCCCAGGCAAGACCAAGCTGATGGGGTGGGCTTCTGCTTGGCTTCTCTGTGGCTCCATCAGCTGGTTTCCAGCTCTTATGCGTGGGGCAGAGTCGGGGGAAGTCTAGGATTCCAGTGACCACTTAGCACGACCAGGAGCAGGCAGCAAATTCCTGGGTGTCAACCTCTGGCCTCTGCGGTCGGCCCCAGTGTAAATAATGCTGGATCTCCATGCTTCTTCATGACCTTCCTCTATTCAGAAACTTGCAGCTCCTCAAACCCAAATTCCCAGCGCTTTGATTTAAGGCCCAGTTTCCCCTAACTCCTCATCTCACCCTGATTGCTCTCTTACCACCTAATCACCACCACTCACAGAGGTTTACCTTGAGTGTCAATCCTTGGTATTCCCAAGATCTGCCTCTCTAATCTCTGGCCTGCCTAACCTGTCCTTCCCTCAGAGTTAGCTAAAATTCCACTCCCCGAATTTGACAACCCTTCCCTTTGTTCTAATATTGTCCTAAGAATCCTGATGTTATGTAAATGGAGTCTTCTCAAAAGAGGTAACCCATTACTGTTTAAAGTTAACAGTTTATACGATGGTCCTCTTCAAATAAGGGACTGGGCGTGTAGTCTCTACACTGGGAAAGCTGAAGCAGGAGGATGACTTGAGTCTAGGAGTTCAAAACCAGCTTGAGCAATATAGTGAGACTACATCTCCCAAAAAAGGGAGGGAGCTGGAGATGTGGCTCAGTGGTACAGTCCTTACCTAGCATGTGCAAGACTGGATTCAGTGGCCACTAACACCAAAAAGAAAATGCCTGTGGGCTTCCTTGATTATTCCACTTCTCCTTCCTTGAATCCCTTACTAAATGATTACTTTACCCCCAGGACAGAAACAATGACTTAGTAAATATGCAAAAGTTTGAAATCTTTTGAAATTGTGGGATAAATCCAGAGATTTGGAGAAAATGGAACTACAACAAATATTTTTGCACTCTTCACAAATATATAATCACTTCTCTCAGTAGGTGAGAAAAATATATTGTGCATAGCTTTGTTTAGGCTTCCAGATTAGCACAAATATTGGGATGAATAGAAAATTGACCTTTTGGTTTGGTTTGGTTTGTCTTGTATTAGCCTGGTGAACTCAGGCAGAACTCTCCATACTTCTCTGGAGGTGCAGCTTCCTGGTCAGTTTAGTTTGAAGATAATAAATATACCAGCCCCCATCTACTTTATAAGATAATGGAAAAGGTCAAATGTGAAATGGAATTAAGATTTAAGTATCTGTTCCAAAAACAATCCTCAATAAATTTTCTAATGAAATTTGAAGTCTTAAATTTTGTTACCAACAAGCTTCTAGGGGCTGACTGACCATTTTAAAAATCAGTCAGCTCTGAATCTTTGCCAGTTTGTGAGGGAGGAGGAAAGGCTGGGGTGAGCAAGTAACCTAGCATGACCCATAGGGGGAGTCAGGTGTTATAGAATCCTGGCCCTTCACTTATATGTGCTATTCTCTGAGCCACTTTGGCCATCAGTCTCATTGGTAAAATATGAATAATAATGGTAATAACAACTGACAGCTACTGAGTGTATTCTGTGGGTTATGTACTATTTCAAGCACATTCCACGTATCCAGCCATTTAGTTGCCACCACCACCCCATGAGAGAGGGACTGTCAGTAGTTCCATTTTATGAGTGAGGAAACTGAACACAGTTTAGTCATTTGCCTAAGGCCACCCTGTAGCAACTGGGGAGGCCCAGGATCAATCCTATACAATCCAGCTCTAGGTCTATGCTCTTAATGATGCTGGCCAGCTAACTCTATGGAGTTATTGTGAGGATTCAGTGAAATAATGCACATAAAATACTCAGCTTAGTGCCTAGTGTAGAGCTCTTATGATTAATGCATCACTGTAAGCTGTAAGTAGGTTAATGCCTATAGGTCTAAAACACAGTTCCTGGCACAAAGGAGATGCTTTAGAAATTGGTTCCCTTTCCCACAGACATGAGGGAGATAGAGAATATGTCCCACTCTGCAAAGAGATGCGGGAAATGCTCCTTTATGCATGGTAGTTTATCCTGAGGATAAGAAATTTGAAGCAGGGTATGGTGGCACACACCTGTAATCCCAGCACTCTGGGAGGCTGAGGCAGAAAGATCACGTTTGAACCCAGCCTAGGCAACTTAGCAACTTTGTGAGACCCTGTTTCAAAATAAAAAGTGCCAGGAATGTAGCTCAGTGTGAAGGTCTTGAGTTCAATCCCCAGTACCAAAGGAGGGGAAAAAAAAGTTGTCACCACCTTTCAAATACACCTTTCCTATGGACATGAGAGCCTCATGTCTCTACTCTTTTATTTTTCTAATTGGTATGGTTTAGGTCTAAAATGGCCCCCAAAGCCTCATGTGTTTCTAAGGTGATTGGATTATGGGCATACTATAGCTCCCCTAACTTGCTGTTAGGAGATGGGGTCTGGTTGGAAGAGGTAGGTCCTGGGGGTGTGAAATGGAAGGGTGCTTCCATCTTTGCTTCCTGGCCACCATTATGGGAGCAGCCTTCCTGTACTGCAGACCCTTCCACCATGCTGTTTCTCCCACGGAGCCAGCCAGTTGTGAACTGAAACCTTTAAAACCATGAGCCCAAATTAACCTCTCCTTTAAATTGTGGGTGTTGGGTCTTAGGTCCCAGTGACAAGGAAAGTGACTGAGACACTAGTGTTTTCTCTATTTCCTTTATGGTCTTCTGAAAAGAAATAAGGTTTCCTTGGGCTGGAAAAAGCTTGAGCCTAATGTCAGTGTCACAGATGGTAGAATTGGCATGAAATGCTGTCAGTACTCATGCATTTTCTAAGGCCCTTTCACTTCAGTTAACTGGGATAAAACACACTTGCAAAACAGGGAATGGCAGCTTATCCTCCCATGACTGATCTCCCATGACTTATCCTCCCACACACACATCTATCCATATACACACTCCCATAATCTGTGATCTAGTCTCATATACTCAATATAATTACTACTTCATTTGTCCACCCCAGACATACTTCTGTGTCTGGGATCATCTGCACACAACACAAAACACACAGCCACCTTCTTTACTTCCCCAGGGCCCATTCATTCATTCCAGCAACACATAGGTGAAGAATCATGTCAGGCACTGTGTTGGGTACTTGAGCATCATTTAGCCACAGAATCTCACACCCACATCTATTTCCCCACCACATAGACTTCCTGCCCTGTAATGTTTTTTTCATGCACCTTACCACATATAATGTTCAGCTTATATATACATGTGCCGTTAAAGACATTTTTCATTCATATTTCTAACATGACTTTGCTATATTTAGAATGCTCTCAGATTTTGCTTTCCTCATTTTTCCATTTGTTTATCACTCTAATGGCAGGATTAACCTAAAGGTGTAGGGTATGAAGTTTGTGAAATAGCAGCTTTGAGGCAGGATCTGGCCTTTTCTGCCATCTGTCTTCCAGAGAAATGCTGTGTATTTCTCCCAGAATGAGTGGGAAAAGGAACCAGGGTGGAATCCATGAGCAGGAGTGGCCTTAATAGATCAGACTGCTCAGTTGCCCAAGGTCTGTCTGTAGGGTGCAGAGTCCCCATGATCAGAATGCCAGCAAGGGAGAGCATGGGCCCACACCCCCAACCCTAAAATCAGTTTCCCAAATCGAGAAAACCCAGAGATGTCAGCCATAGCTACAGAATCTGGCATCCTCTCTGGCAAACTGCATGGGTGGTGGCCTGGGTTTCTAGGTCCTGCTTTCCCTTTTTGGCTATTTCTAACCTCCCACCTCCTCTCAGGGTCCAGTTCTTTCCCTTTCATACTCAGTTTTCAAGCAAGAGTGTGAAACTTCTTGGCAGACCCCAGAGGGAAAATTCAAAATTAAAGGAGCCCTGTTCTAACCAGAATACCAGAAACAGTGAAATCTGGAGGAAGGGCACTGGCCAAGGGAGTCAAGGGTGCTTTTAGGTTTCTCTAAAGACAGGTACATAGAGAAGGAGGGGGCAGTCATTTTGTGGAGCAGCTGAGGGAGGCAACCATCCTTGCCATTCTGGCAGACCTGGGGCTTCTTCCACCAGGGCTGTGAGGATCATGAGGCTGTTGCATGGTGGAGTGGACCAAATGGTATAACTGCCTGAGCCACCTCTATGAGGAATAAATTTCAAGTGGCCCTGTTCAAAAGGGCTGCTGCCCTGGATGCCAGGGAGAATGGTGACTTGGGGTGACCTTGGATTTATAGTCACCTGGGGAGTTAAATCATCTTCAGCACCAGGAAGGCTAGAAGCTGGAAGGAGTTACTGAAATAAGGTACCAGAAAGCATCCAAAACAAGGGCAAGCAATTTATATACTTCCAGCCTACCCCCAAGAAATGTGAAAAGAAGCACACTGTACTAGATAAAATGGAAGATAAGAGATTCACCTGGCTGGAGATAATTGGGGAGGACAAGATGTTAAAGAGAGATTGGAGCTTTATTGAGACTTTCTCCCTGATGAAATCAGAAGGGAAAGAACACTGGAAAGGGTCGGCCACTGTTTTGGCACAAATACAGATACCGACCTTGCGGAATCTCTGGATCCTAAGTTTCCTGTAATTCCTAGCCCTCTATTCCTAAAGAGAATCCTCCTTGAAATCTATCTCCACAAACCTGGGCAAAGAACAGGCACTTAGAACCTGTGCTGATTGATCAGTAGGTCTGTGGGCAATAGAGGAAAGGTAAGTCCAAACAAAGCATGAGAAGTGGAACAGAATAGAAAGAGAGAGAAAGAGGAAACAAAACTCCAAAGGGGACATACTGATAAGGTAGTGCCCCCAAAGTACAAATATTTCATGAGTTTATTAGACTTGTTCCACCCATTTCCCCAAAGCAATGGTGACATTGACAGCTATGACAAACCCATACAGTTCTGCATTTTTTATTTCCCTGACTGCACTGAGAAAAAACAGATACACCAAAAGCAGCAGATGGGCATGAGGAGCTCAAAGGAAAAAGGGACGGTCCCCCAAGAGGGAAAAGTAATAATGAGGCAAGGGGATTGGTTATTTGTTTTAATGGGAAAAAAAGTTCAAGATAGATTGTGGCTTCTCTGCCCCAGCTACCAGGCTCTGTGGACACCCTTTACAGAACTTGCTTTTCTTTTCCAGTTGACTTGCTTTTTGGAAAGCACATCCTGATGACTTTGGATACTTTGGTTCTCTTGTGGGAGGTCTTGATCAGAGGAGGTATCATGGGAGGCCATTCACAAAGCCTCTTGCAGCAGGCTCTGGATTGCTAAGAATTTTGAGAAACGTGAACTCCTAAACTGCAGTTCTCTGTGAGGACCCCATCTGGTCACCAATCCACTTACACTGGCTGATCTTCAGAGGACCTCTTGCTCAGCCTTCCTATCCACTTTCCTTCTGGTACAGATGACTTCCTGGTGCTGCTGGATCCAACCCACGCCTGGTAGTTAAGACCCCCAGAAAGGCTTGTCCCCCATGAGGGGAGACTGGCTGTACTGAAAGGAGCCCGTGGAGGCAGCCCTGGGATGGTGTGTGCACTCCTTCTGGAGGACCCCATCCTCCAGGGTGCCCCCTCCCATGTCCCCTCTGAGGTGGCAGTGCCTGCCAGCCTTGCAGGATTCTCAAGATGAGTTCTTTCTCTGTGCCTTTGGGTATATCACCTCTCTAATCTCTCCTAGGCAATGTACCCATGGATTCACATGCATTGTTGTTTGAGGCTGTAGCCATTCTGTGGTACATTCAGCAACTATCCACAACAGGTGCAGGTGAAGCTTAACTTTAAGGCTTAGTTGTCACCAATGCTGAATGGCTGGTATTAGTTCTGATTCTAGGAAAGTTCTCCTAGTTTTAAGTGTTGGTGCATCAGGGAATGGAGAAAAAAGGAAAGGAAAAGCCATAGTAGAAGGAACCAGAAGGAACAACTCCTCTGCCAAATGCTCCCATGGAGCACTTGTGGAAACAGCCTCCTCCTAAATTTGGGAGAGGCTGGCTGCCCAGAGAAGTCCCTAAGGACAAGGATCAGGGTCTCCACTGACCACTCTGAAACCCAACACTTTTGGGATCTGAGTTTTCCAAGACATGCAATAGACAAAGACACACTGCAAACCAATTAACCCCCTGAGCCCTTTCAGGACCTTCATTTATGTCATTTCTAAGAGGGGAATTACCTGAATACTCTGCCCACTCATTGTCTTCAGGCCAAGGAAGGCTCTGAGCTCCCTAGGTGAGACATCAAAGAAATGGTGCTGAGGGGGACAGATCTTCATCCTAACCTGGGAACTCTGGTTCTTAGTGTTCAGGTATCCTACCCATGACCCCAACCCCTGAAGAAACAGGGAAGAGGACCTTGGGACAGACTCAGAACTCAGGTAGATTCAGACCCGAGAGATTTCCCATTGTTGAAAGCCAACCCAAGCTTGGGAGGGAGAAAAGGAAGGCTGGAGAACAAACAGAAGACTATATGGAAGGAGCCAGCACAGACCTGAGAAGTGTATATAACTCAGGCTTCATTATCCACCCAGAATACTGGGGGGAAAGGAATTTCAGCTGCATTTAGCTTATTTGACCTCATTGATTTTTGTATACACTAGAATTTGGCTGCTTTCTGTCCCTCTAAGACAGGACCCAGGAAAAGCAAGTGGAGCCTGACTTAGTCAGGTTCCCTAACTGCAGCAACAAGACAAGCAAACTATGATTCACAGTTTCCACTCTCCTCCCTAGACCCATGCACCTTCCCCCACCACCAGCCTCAACAAACTCCCAAATCTCCAACGCTTACTGATTCTCACCAGTGTGGCTCAAAGGGTTAAACCAGGACCTCTTAGACAGTTAGGACACAAGCTCATTCACCAATGGGAACCCAAGAATGGCTACACACAACCTAGTGCTTCCTGTAGCGATTCTTTGGGGTTTCACCACACCCTGTTTTGTCACAGTTGAGAGCACCTGGATTCTTCCCAAGCCCAAGGCTACCCAGGAGGCCGGGGAGCTCTTGGGTGATGGCCCGCTCAATCTTCTCCAGAAAGCATCCTCCCATGTAGGAGCACTGCTGAGAGAGGAGTTTGAAACTGGAAATGGGGTTGATGCCAAAGAAGTCCTTATAAGCCTCACGGTTGGGAAGGTCAAACTTGCTGACATTGGTCTTTGCCAGAATAGTCTTGAAGATGTAGAATTTATCAGGATCTTCCACAATGTCTTTAAAGACCAGTTCACCATCACTGAAGAAGGTCATTTTGTCTTTGTAAGTCTGCAGATAGCGGTCAACCAACAGGGCATGAATGCGGACCCGGATGGCATGCTGGCGGATGAAGGCAATCTTATTCTCCAACCTGTTCTCAATCACCTGGTTCAGGTCTTCCAGGAGGGAGATCTCTTCTTTGAGGAACAGTTCCCGGTGGGTGTCGGGTTTATAATCTTGTGGCCAGAAGGAACTAACGTAAACCCTTGGGGGTTCTGTGACATTGATGAGAGGAGCCAAGCTCCAGAAGAGGGCTCCATACACACGCATTAGCATTTGTGTGGCCAGGTTGTCAGCTTTGTTCAGGATGATCCTTATCTGGGACTCACGTCCCTTCAGCTGGCGGAAGAGCATCTCCAGCTCCAGACCCACATCCAGCTTGGTAGGGTCAAAGACAACAAAAATGAGATCAGCTCTGTCGATGAACCATTGGCACACATCATTGAAGGGGTAGCCTTGGAGAAACAGGAGGGAGAAGACAAGCTGAGTGGAGCTCCTGCAAAACCCCTCATACTTCCCTTTTGAACCAAACCATTCTGTGGATTGAAAGAAGTCAGAACCAGAGAGTTTCTGGGTTTCTTTTTTTGTTTGTTTAGTACCGGGGATTGAACTCAGGACCTTGCGCTTGCATGGCAGGCAGCGGCACCACTGAGCTAAATCCCTGGCCCAAGTTTCTGGGTTTCTAAAGACTGTTTAAAATGAATTGCATATTTCCTTCCCTTTATCAACCTTCAACCAAGAACTGCTTGATCCTTGATTTAATCTATAATGGAATCCAGGTCTCCAGGAAAGCAAAATACTTGTTAAAAGTGGAGATTTTCCAACTGTTTTAAAAGGTCTAGAGCAGAGGCAAAGGCATAAAAGGCTAGAAGTCAAAGAATTAGAAGAAAGTAAGAGAGGATGTGTGATTTAGGATAAAGAAATGTGGGTCAGTGTCAGGACCTAGATGGAATTTGGGCTTTGCCACTGGCTAGCTGAATAGTAAACATTCCTAAACTCTAGCTCTTTAGCCACAAAATAACAAGAAGAGCAATAACACCAAAGCTTATATAAAGATTACTGTGTCATAATAGAATAGAAAAGCACCTAAATAAAGCTCTAGTCATATAATGGTGTCCAATATATTTTAATTCCTTTGACTGCTTTCTTCAGTTTTCTCATTTACAAAATAAAGCAACAAGGAACAGCTATCTTGAAAAACAATGGACAATGAATAAAACTTAAAATTATCCAATCATAATAGGGGTATGAATTTGTTATAAGAATTATTAATGATAATATTACTACTAATAAGGTCTAGTTATAACCCAAGTGAAAGTCATAATCATAAACTGAGATCTGCCATCTGGTCACATATTCTTATGACTGCCCTTTTTAGGACTCACCAATACATATACAGATAGACTTGTGTCACGGCAGTACTCAGTGGCCTATGTCATAGTCTCATATCTGCCAACCCCAAAGTGGCTTTCCCCTGCCACCTAAAGATAAACAGGGTTCTGGAAAGTCTGATCAAAGTTTAGATTGAAGCAGACCTGACAAAGCAAAAAGTGGCCATAGGAAGAGTTGAAGGTCAGGTCCAATACAGGGTAAACCTCAGAGTCCCAGACTCAGTTTAGCCAGAAGTCAGATATAGGGGCCAGGGATTTAGCTCAGTGGTTTTGGAGCCTGCTGCGCAAGCGCAAGGACCCAAGTTCAATCCCCAGTACCAAAAAAAAAATAAAGAAAATAAAGAAGGAGGGGAACAAAGAAGTCAGATATAAGGATCCAATTAGTCCAGACTTTTGACTACCCAGGACAGATTGGGCTTCCCAAAGTCAACTCGGCCCCCGCTTGGACCTCTAGGAGCTCTTGTGGAGAAGACTAGCTCCCCTCCTGGGAAAATACTGGCCCCAAACCAAATCATCCTTGGGGAGGTAGGAGGACAAGATACTGCAAAACCCAAATGGCACGTCAATGACAAGAAGGAGTTGGAGATAAAGAATATCTCCTGATCTTAGACAACACTGGGGACATCCCTTCTCCCCTGCTCGCCTACCACCTACTGTCAAAACAGTAAGAGAGAAACTGCTATTCAGAAATGGGTGCTAGGGCTGGGGATTTAGCTCAGTGGTTCCGATGCTTGCCTCGCAAGCACAAGGACCCAAGTTCAATCCCCGGTACCAAAAAAAAAAAAGAAAGAAAGAAATGGGTGCTAAATTACCTCTTTCTTGTTGCTTGCGGTTCTCAATGATGCCAGGTGTATCCACAAAAGTGACCCGCTCCAGAAGCTTGTGGGGAACCTCAATGCCAATGAGCTTCTCTAGGAAATTCTGGCCAAACTTCTCCAGGGGTGAAAAGGACCTGGCACTGTCAGCAGCCATGACAATACCCTCAATCGTTTTCAGTTTGGGCCCGTGCATGAGGACTGTGAACTCAGAGGTGGTGGGCTCAGCACCTACACATGGGTGAAATTATACAAAAACAGTAATCTCTGCAAAACAGACTACTACAAAGAATGTAACAATGGAAAAACAAGGTGTCTTGGAGAGACTTGCCATAAGGACGGGATATGTTTGCTAAGTCAGTGGTTTTTAAAATTATGGTAAAATAGGGCCAGGGATTTAGCTCAGTGGTTTTGCCACCTTCTGCGCAAGCGCAAGGACCAGAGTTCGATCCCTGGTACCAAAAAAGAAAAACAAAACAAAATTATGGCAAAATAAAACTAACACAGAATTTACCATTTTGAACATCTTTAAATGTACAGTTCAGCAGCATAAGTACATTCATATTGTTGTGCAACTATCACCACCATCTATTTCCAGAACTTTTTCATCTTCCCAAAGGGAAACTCTGTCCCCATTAAATAGTAACTCTTGGGCTGGGGATTTAGCTCAGTGGTGCCACTGCCTGCCTCAAAAGCACAAGGTCCTGAGTTCAATCCCCAGTACCCAAACAAAAAAACAAAACAAAAAACAGTAATTCTTTTTCCCTCTCCCCCTCAAGCCCCTGGCAACCTCTACTCTACTTTTTTTTTTTTTTTTTTGGTCCTGGGGATCGAACTCGGGTCCTTGTGCTTGCGCAGCAGGCAGTGAAACCACTGAGCTAAATCCCTGGCCCTCTACTCTACTTTTTGACTCTGAAGTTTTCCACTGTAGATACCTCATGTAAGTGGAACCACACAACAATTGTCTTTTTGTGCCTGGCCTGTTTCACTTAGCATAATGTCTTCAAGGTCCATCCATGTTGTAGCATGTATCAACTGTGTCTGATACATCCGAATAGCACATATAATTCCTTTCTAAGGTTTAATAACATTGCACTGTATGGACAGACCACATTTTGGTTTCCATACATCCACTAATGGACATCTGGGCTGTTTTCACTTTGGGGCTATTATGAATAATGCTGCTATGAACATTGGTATAGCTGCCAGTTTCTTGTTGTACATGGTTTTAATTATTAGATTGAAGATTATATTAATGTTTTATTTTTCATAGTGCTTTTACATATGGCACTCAAATATGAACAATCACACACCAAAAAATCTCTTACCTGTATAGAGCTGGTAGCGAGTGTTTTCCAACCCAAGGAGGTAGTTTATCATGGTGGATTTACCAACACTCCACGGTCCAAGGAACAACACCATTGGCTTAGAAGTAATTTCCCCATCTGTGGAAAACAAGAAATAAAAATGGAAATGAACTAACACTGATTCTTACTATAGGAGTGGCACTGTTCTCTAAAAGCCCTCTGCATCCTCAGCTGTCATCCAGCTGAACTGTGGGATTCTATATGGATCAAACAGTGTGCAGCAATCAAAAGCAAACATTCAGTTAAAAGATGCCACAAGTCCTTGTTTTAACCTTGCCCAGATCCTTGGCACATTTGCCTATACCAGAAGGAGGAAGTGAATTCAACAGATACTGGCTCAAGCTCTCACTCTAAGCAAAGATTCTTGGTTAAATCTGGAAGAGAATAGTTCATAAAAAAGGAGGATAGAGCTTCCACATGGAGAGAAGTTGAAGCTCTGCTACTGGATTGATAAAGAGAAGAATGGACATGGAAGAATCTTATACAATCTTGGACCATCTGAAATCCAGCCCTGCCTTTCCCCTTCTCTGAAGCTCTGCTCTCCTCTTCACTGTGGCTCTCCAAATCCCCAACTTGCACTCAGCCTAACCCTGGCTGAGTCTAGGGCCAGTCTCAAATATTAGCCTCCAAAGTTCATGACAAATGTGACACCATTCAAGACCAAACACTAAACTTAATCCTTGGGTTCTTAGAGTCCAAGCTGCAAGCTCCAAGCCTTCGAGAGACCATGCTGGGGAGCACGTCCTGCCTGGACCACTCCAGCTTGGATCCCTAAGAAGAAAAGCAAAATTCTCCAATGCTTTCAAAAGTTGGGACAGTGGAACTTTCTAAAATAGTGGAAAGTTTACCAGTGCTTTCAAAAGTAGGGATGTAGTTCAGTGGTAGAGTGCTTGCTTAGCATGTGAAAGGAACCCAGCACCTCAAAAAAAAAAAATCAGAGTCTAAGAGGGTAGGTAGGGGCTTCTGACATGGGATGTGGTCAATCTTGTTGCTGATTTGAAGGAGGAAGTGGAAGAGGGGAGGAGGAGAAGAGGAGCGGAGAGGAGGAGGAGGAGGAGGAGGAGGAGGAGGTGGAGGAGAGGAGAGGAGGAAGACTGACCAAGATTGTGGTCAATTTTGTTCTGCCCTCTCAGTAATTATCTGAACAATTAGCCTGGGATAATTGAGCACCTAGATTCTCCAGACCTTCCTGTCTCCCTGAGCTTGTAGACCTCCTTTTTTTGTTCTTTTCTTTTCTTTCTTTTTTTTTCTAGTACTAGGAATAAAACCCAGGGAGCACTAAGTTATATCTCCACCCCTTTTAAAAATTATTTTTTTAGTTTTGGTTTTTGTTTATTTTTCGATACAAGGTCTCACTACATACTCCAGGCTGGCCTTGAACTCATGATCCTCCTGCTTTAACCTCTCAATTACTGGGATTACAGACATGCTTTAATATTTTTTTTTTGAGACAGGGTCTCATTAAGTTGCCTAAGGTGGCCTTGAACTTGCAATTTTCCTGCCTCAGTCTCCCAAGTAGCTGGAATTATAGGCATGTGCCATCACATCAGCTTTTTTCATTTATTTCTTATACTTTAATTTCTTAGCTCAAAAATCAGAAGTCTAAAAAAGCATATAAGGGAAGACTCTCATCCTTGCCTGGATCATAACACTGCCTCTATAGGTAACTACTGCTGCTAATTTCTTTCTTTCTTCCTTTCATTTCCCTTTGGATACAGAGTCTTACTGTGATACCTAGACTGGCATCAAACTCCCGGACTCAAATGATCCTCCTGTCTCAGCATCCCAAGCAGCTGGGACTACACACACACACACACACACACACACACACACACACACACACATATACACTACACACACTACTGTGCCTGGTAACAGTACTAGTTTCCTACATAGTGTTCCAGATATCTTAATGCATGTATAAAGTGTTTGTATATATCCTATTCCTTATCTTTTTTATACAAAGAGTAGTATCACATACTTTCTTTTTGTTGTTCTGGTTTTCTTTCTCTGGAGTGAAGCCAAGTCCTAGAAGATGATCTCTTGTAAGTGGCAGGCACACACACATTACCTGAAACCAATACTGTGTCCCTGCTCCCTCCTTCCCTTTCTGTAAACACACACATGCACACACACACAACCACACAAGAGAGAGACCCATCTGATCTGATTGGGGGCAGGCCCAGGGAAGGAGTCCTTGGGTATAGCCATAAACACTTTACCGAAAGCTTCTTTACACAAACCATGGTGACACCAAGGTGGACAGGGGACCTGCAAATTCTGAGAGCACAAACAGGGCTTCCCACGCTGCTATTCCAGCTCTCCACAGCAGGGGGCATTGCGGGCATATGTTGTCGTCGGCTATGAGCCGGAAGGACAGCAGGTCAGGCAGGAACTGGTGAGAGACTAGGGAAGAAGAGCCAAGTCCAGAAAGTGAACCAGGAGCCAGGCAAGCCCTCGCTCCAGAGTACCATTCCTGGGATGGGCAGCAGCCTCCTGGCCTCTGCTACTTCAACATTGGTGCCTCCTGGAAAGGCCACACCACTCGGTGCCAGAGCTGGGAAAGAAGTCAAGGTCAAAGGACAAAGGAAAGCCACTAGAAGACTGCGTAACCTCACACCTCTGCTTACAAGAAACAGTATGGAAAGTAGTAGGACAGAGTAATCCCTAGGAGAAGAAACAGAAAGTCACAGTCCTCATTCCAGCTGTGTAATTTAGGTAACCCAGCACTTCCTGGGCATCAGGTTCCTCTTCAATAAAGCTGGAATAATATATACTTTATAATACTCTATCCACTCTATAGCCATTGAGAGAATCGAGTGAGACAACACGGAAATACCCAATTAACACAGGAAGAGATCTGTGATGTCACTTACAATTGAAACAGCAATAAGGGCAGAGAGTGTAGCTCAGTGGTAGAGCACTTGCCTAGCATATTCAAGGACCTAACACAATCAGTCAATCAATAAAAATAAGATACAGGGCTGGGGATTTAGCTCAGTGGTTCCGCCACCTGCCTTGCAAGCACGAGGACCCAAGTTTGATCCCCGGTACCAAAAATAAAAATAAAAATAAGATATCACTGGGCCGGGGATTTAGCTCAGTGGTTCCAGAGCCTGCCACTCAAGTGCAAGGTCCTGAGTTCGATCCCCGGTACCAAAAAAACAAACAAAAAACAAAAATAAGATATCATTACAAAAGCTTCAAAAGGTGAGTAACAGTAGCTTGGGATGTTGCTCAGTGGTACAGTGCTTGCCAGCATATAGAAAGTTCCATCCCCAGTACCACGAAAATGAGTAACACTTAAACATGACATAGCTGTGGGGGAACAAGAACTCTCATCTATCATTCTTATGAGTACAAACTAGTACATTTTAGGCAATTTGGCAACAATTATCAAAATGTTTAATTCCAGTGTTCCATTTCAAGAACATATCCTACAAAGATACTTGCATAAAATAAATGATTATAGTCATGTTTGGAACATTTTTTTAAATGGAATATGGAAACCATCCTATTGTTCATCAGGAAAAGACCAGTAATACAGACACTGGTGAATTCATGTAAGAGAGAACCAGGAGGGGCTTGAGGAGGGAAAAGGGATAAAATAAAATAAAATAAAATTTATTTTAAAAAGAGAGAGAACTAAGCACCCACAGAAAGAATAAGAGAGACCAACACATGCAAATGTGCATACATGCACATGTATCCACACATGTGTACACAGTTGACATAATATGATCCCATTTGTGTAAAAGAAAAAGACATACTTTTTATGTTCACATATGTAGAGGAAATGTCTCCAAGCATTCACAAGAAATTGTAACAGTGGGTGTCCCTGGGAGTGGAATTAGAGAAGTTGAAGATCAATGAAGGAATTTTTAGTTCAAATACTGCAGTATTTGAAAAAAATTTGCAGCAAGTATGTCTTACTTTTGGTATTTTGAAAACCAATTTTTAAAAGAATCCAGATCCAAGAGAAACCACTCAGGAAGAGGTTTACTAAGGGGCAAGAGAGGATTCCAGTCCAATCAGAAGACTCAGACATGATGCACTAAGTGAATAGGAAACCCTTGAGGGCTCTTGAGCTCATGGATTGAAGTTGGCATCACTACCCTGAAAATCAAAAACTGTAGTACCGAGATATAAATGTTTCACAATGAAATGCTGTCTGTCAAACTCTCATATAGTATTGTGCGTGATGGGCATGCTTCACAGGACTGAGGTCGCTGTCCTATCCAACTCTGCAGGAGACCTCCACTAGCATCCTTGTGCATACTTCTCATGAAGCTTGTGAACCTGTGTGGGCACCACAGTGGGTCAGAGATGCAGCCCCCCACTCCAGACGCATGCTATACCTGTGATCTCATGCTGCCGAAGCTCATTGTATTTGTAAGACTGCTCCAGGGGCTTGATGGATGTATGGTAGATCTTTCGAAGCCGCTGCAACACTGCTAAGGGCAGAAAGGGGTGAGGGGGGCAGAATCAGACAAGGTAGGTTCCAGGTGGCTCCTTCACTGGGGAGCAGTCTTACAGCCCAAGTGATTTTACCTCTGCCTGCGGAAGATAAGGGACTGTTTGCAGCCCAGAGACTATGTAATATCATGGAGAGAGCTGGTTCACATCACAATCTTCTGAAATCCTCAAACCAAAACCATTCCTATCAATCCTGACAAAGCTGCCTTAGCCATTTTTTTAAACCTCTTGCCTCCTTCCCCACTTGAACAGCATGTCTTGAAAACACCAGCTCAGCCCATACCCTATCTAAAGGCTCATTCTTTGTGAGATAAGACTTCGATCTCTTTCTCTCTGCTGCCCACTTCAGCTTGCCCTGCCCTAGGCCCAGAGGGCAGAGGGGCTGGTTACCCAGCAGGTCAGCAGCATGACCACCCTGGCCCTTGCACATACTGCACTGAAGGTGATCCTGAGAGGATCCAGACATTCCCAGGTATCCTTCTGAGAAAACGCAGCAAACAGCTGGAAGCTGCTGGGTGTTTGCACAAGAGAATGGTACATGGGACCCAGGGTTAGGCTAGGGAGGCTCTAGCCCTCACTTTGCCCTCTCTGGTTATGAGCCAAGACCAAATTGCTGCCTTGCTCTGAGCTTAACTAGCTCATTGGTTTAAGAGGAGACAACAAGCATTATTAAATTTGGGGGGGGGGGTACTGGGGATCGAACTTGGGTCCTTGCACTTGCACAGCAGGTGGCAAAACCACTGAGCTAAATCCCCAGCCACAAGCATTACTGAAATTCTTGGGTTATTATTAGGATGAAATGAAACATAAAAGATTTGCAAAATAAAAATCAAAGCAAATGGGATGCATTGTTATTAACTACCTTCCTGGCCAGAGCAGAGGCTAGCACATCCTTCCGGTGGCAGCCCTGGGATTTGCCCTCAGCACTTACACAGGTCCTTCTGATTGGATCACTGTCCTCCTCCCGGCTGACCTACCTTGGTCCTGCTCACAGATCCTCCTCTTGTGGCTCCCCACCTCCAGGGCTCTCCTCTTTCCTGTGGTCCCCCCTGGCTACAGGCCCATTGGGCTCTGGCTCCCAGTCACCTCAGAGGTTCTGCCTAGCTGCCACCCATGGGACTACCCCGGCCTGTCTCCCACCTCTGCTTACCTGAATAATCATCAGCTGGCTTGTCCTCATTTAGCATCAAGGTCTTCTCGATGTGGGAGCGGTCCCTCATTGGGGCTTCTTCACTCACATCCTCTGTCTCTTCTGCAGAGAAGCAGAAAACGGCATCAGGGCAAAGTTCTTAGTCTCACAGGAATGGCATGGGGCTGGGTCTCAGTGCTAAGCTAGCCACCAGCTTGAACTGAACTGAGTTCTGCCTTTACAATGCAATTTGAAAATCCAACCTCAACCTCCAAGCACTATTATCATTTTATTTATTCAACAAAAATATACTGTGCCCCTACTACATGCCAAGCATCAAGAATCATGCTAGAAATGCAGTGGTACTCACACAGGCACAGCTTCTCCCCTAGGAACCTGTCCTAGAGTCAGTGGGAAAAAGCTGATAAATGGTATTTTAAATATATAGTAATGGCCAGGCATGGTGGCACATGCCTGTAATCCCAGCAATCTAGGAGACTGAGGCAGGAGGACTGCAAATTCAAGCCCAGTCTGGGCAACTTAGAAAGACCCTGTCTCTAAATAAAAAATAAAAATGAATAAAAAATTTTAAAAATAAAAAATAAAAAGGGCTGGGGATGTAGCTCAATGCAAAGGTCCTAGCTTCAATCCCCACTACTGTAAACAAATGAAATAAAATAATAAAATAAAAATAAATATTGTGAGCAGTGAGGAGGCTAGGAAAGAAAAAAATCACAGCAGCTAAGTGGACCTAAGAAGAAGCATGCCCACAGACTTAGCAGGGAGTTACAGAAACCTTCTTGAGGAGTCCATTACTGAAGAAGGAAAGGGTTGGGGTTTTTTTGCAAAGGACCAACGAAGAGTTTAGCAAGAAGCAGTAAGAAGCCTATGGCCAGCCACAGGGGTGCAGAGCTAGGTGCTGGAGAGCCAAAGGGATTCACAGGAGCTGACCAGACAGCCTCACAGGTGCCACCATGGGGGTCTGTATCTCATCCTATGGCAACAGGCACCCACAACAGGCTCTAGGAAGGCAACTGACTGATGGAATGAGCATCTTATCAGGATCACATGGATAGGAGAACAGAGAAGGAGCTGCTGCCATGCATTGTGTTTGTGCATGTGCATGCGCTGGAGGTCAACTGTCCTGACCATACAAACAAGAAATCCCCATGCCTGCCACCAGCCCCTGAGCAGAGAAGTTTGCTCACATTCATGGATCTCTAAAGTCACAGAATTTTCTCGGGGTGGATTTAGACCTGTGGGGCACAGGGAGGCCAGTACCAACATGCGTCCTGTGGTGTTTCAGGAGATCAAACCCAGGCAACCCAGACCCAAAATTAGGAGGAGCAGAGAAAGGGGAGGAGCATACTGACTGCAGCCCCATCCCCTTTATGGAGAGTGCAAAACCTGGCAGAGAGTACATACATTAGATTCTGCAAGGGAGCTATGTGGAAAAGTGAAGACTTGACCCCAACCTCCATCCTGAAAGCCTGATTTCTGCTGTGGCCGTGCACATAGATGAAGACTGAGGAGCCTGAGCAGCCCCCACATCAGATACACCCCTAATGCTGCCAATACCTTGGGCCCATCCTTTCCCCCTCCCTCCTGTTTCCTAGTCCTTTGAAGACTGCTTGGCCTTAGGTGGACATTCAAGGGACATTGGTGGTCACAGCCTGAGTTGTCACAATCCTAACCCCTCAGTCCCAGCTCCCCGTGCCTCCTATGAGAGGTCTTCAAGGGGAGACACAGGTACTAGGCCACAAGGTGATCACTAGGCTCCTAGTTGACCCCCACCAACACCTTTTCATCAGACAACTTGGGGTCTCAAACCCTGCTGTCAGCCCTCTTGTCCCCTTGTCCTTAAAGCACTGGTCCATGTTAAAGTAGTGACCCTAACGAGGAGGTTCCTGAGGGCCTGACTCAGAAGTGGCCAGATCCCTCTGGACCCTCTCACTTGGTCCCTCCACACTAGTGGTAAGTGGCTGAGTGGCAGCTCAAGGGTACCTCCCCAGGCCAGTGCCCCAGCTGGAGCCCCACCCAGCAATCCAGTACTAGCTAGAGACTCTCCTGCCCATCCCATCCCTGCCTGTCTCACTACACACAAGATTTCCATGAAGAATGTGGCCTCCCAAGGTGCTGGAGATGCCTCAAGGAATTAATTCCTACCCTGTGCAGCAATTATGGGATTCCCCCTCCCCTGACGTCCCTCTTCAGGCTCCTCTGCCTCAGGATCTTGCGTCTTGCCACCCTCAGACCCTATATTCAGTTCCTCTGTGCCGAGCTGAGCTCCTTCCTCCTCGTGATCTGTGGTTTCTGTTGCTTCTTGGAGCTCAGCCTCCTCAGATTCCCCCTCTTCTTCTGAGCTAGCCCCCTCGCCACTGTCTTCTCCAGACTCTTCTTGGGATGGAACTACTCCTTCCTCCTCACTTCTACCTTCTTCACCATCAGCTTCTTCAGAGGAGGCCTCATCAGAGGCCTCCACAGGCATCCCTGGCACCTGAGCCTTAGGGGAGCGGTCCTCATCAGTCTCCCCAGGCCTGGAGCTCTGAACACCCCCAGACTCTTCACTGACCTCCGTGGCTGGCCCAGCCTCTTGGATGGGGCTTGGCTCCCCCTGGTCCTCAGCCCCTTCCCTGGCTTCTGTGTCCACACCAGGTTCCAACTCTACTCCCACAATTGCAGCATCAGGGGCTCCATCTAGCTCTGTGGGCTGGTGATCAGGCCCTGGGTTGCCCTCATCTTCTGTTTCCAGTGCATGGGCCTGGGGCTGGGGTTGGGACTGGTCTTCAGCCCCCTCCCCACCTTCTGTCCCCATATCAGCCTCTGACTCTTCTGCAGATGTGGCATCACCATCTAGCTCTGTAGGCTGGTGATCAGGCCCAGGGCTGCTCTTGCCTTCTGCCTCCAAGGCATGGACCTGGGGTGGGAGCTGGTCCTCAGCTCCCTCCCTAGCTTCTATATCTGTGTCAGCCTCTGACTCCTCTGCAGTCACTGCATGCCCATCTTGCTCTGCAGAGTGATGATCAGGCCCTGGGATGCCCACACTTTCTACCTCTGGGGTGTGAAACTCTTCACCCTCTAAGCTAGGAAAGGTCCCAATGGCTTCAGGCTCTTCTGTTCCTGCTGCTGCTTCCTGCACGGGACTGTCTCTTAGGACTTCCTCATCTTCTTGGGGAACCTCACCACTCCCCACCTGTCCTTCTGTCTTCCCACTGACAGCTCCTGCTGTAGGGAGCCCCAGCCCAGCTGCCTCCTCCCCTCCTCCTGAAATGAGCTTTAGCCTGTCCTCTTCCACAGGCCCCTCATCCTCTCCCAGAGGAAAGATGCCTGCCCCTGATGGGCCCTCCTCTTCCTTCCCAGGCCCCATAACATCCCCAGGTGGAGCTGCTTCTGCAGCTGAGGCATTGGAGAGGGTGGCTTCAGGCTCAGAGTCTGGGCTGGTGGCAGTGGGAGGGACCCCGGCGGTGGTCTGCTCTGAGCTCTCAGCCTCCCTGCTGTCTGGGTAGTGAAGGAGCAGATTCTTGTCTTGAAGGGCCGCATCTGCATATAGCACCCTTTCTTTCTCCTCTAGACTTGCGTCTCCAGCAGAGAAATGATTCTCCAACAAATTGCCAACATCTTCTGTGCCACCCGAAGCAGGGACTTGCAGTTCTAAATGATTAGAACATGTTTGGTCAGTTCAGAGGGCTGGCACTTGTTCTGCCTCTCAAGAGTCTATATCAATCTAGCTTCCTCTCCCAGGAGTGTGGTGTGTGCCTCGTATGCAAGTGCTTTACCTTCTTCCCTGGGTCTTCACAACCACCTGGCTCCTACATAAGATGTGGGGCCCTTGGATCAGGAAGTTAAAGGACTGGACTGTTGTCCATTACTAAGGCAGTTAGCAGCTGCACTAACCTGAGAGCCTCCACACCCTGGCCCTGACCTTCAAGTCTCCCCATTAGGTCTTAATGACTGTGTATGGATGGAAACTTGGGTGAGCCCTTCCAGCCCTTCATCAACCTTGCTGATGGGCACATGCAGGCTGGCTCACAAGGAGATAGGACAGATGCTTGTATATTACATCCCTTGTCAGTTCCTAGAGTCATTAACCACCATGCCTTGTATACTGCTATCAGCAAAAAAGGTGAAAACAGGTGTTTGCAGGCAAGATAATCTCAGGTTACATGCCAAAGTACTTAGTGGATTACTTGTGACTCTCAACCTTATTAAGTCATACATCTAACACTGTCCCCTTAAGGGCAGGCATTTGCTGGCCTCGCTACACCAGATTAGAGGGGACAGGGCCTAAGGAGATATCCAAAACAGACAGAATCTGGGCCTCCTATTAGCCTCAGCCAACCTCTTCCAAGGGGATCCTGTTTTAAGGGCCTGGAATTTACTCAGAGATCACAGGCCACAGGAAGAGCAGAGTGAGAGAGTACAGGAGCTCAGTATAAGCCAGAGACCACTGCCAAGGGTCACGTTTAATATTTCTGGAAAATGGGTGGGGAAGCATAGATTGGGCCTATCCCTTCTGCCCACCTGCCCAGACAGATCTGTTTCAGGATGCCTGCAGTGGAGGACAATATATGGTTGTGGGGAAGGGGGTACAAAAGGGTCCAGGAGGCTTGGGGTGGCTGAGACAGTCCCCATCTCCCGATTCTCAAGGCCTCTTTCTCTACCTCTCTGCTGGGTACAGACATCCCCTCCCAGGCCAAACTTGGTCCTCCTGTTTCTGCCTCCCATGAAGAAAAAGCCCTTCTGGGCTAGGTGTAGCAGTGCATACCTATAAACCCAGCTACTTGGGAGGCTAAGGCAGAATGATCACACGAGCCCAGCCTGGGCAACCTAGCAAGGCCTTGTCTCAAAATTTAAAGAGGGATGTGGATGTAGGTCAATGGTAGAGTGCCTGTCCAGTATGTGTGAGGCACTGGGTTCTAGCCTTAATACAGGGAAACAAAAACAAACAAACAAACAAGCAAACAAAAAGACAGCCTTCTGCATCAGGGTTCTCCAACCAATTCTCAGAAAGCTGGAGTGGGGAATGGATATTTCCTCATAAGTCCCCACAGACAGCCAACCTATGTCAAATTCACAAGCTTTGGGACCTTTTTTATAAAAGAGTTCCATATAATAATATATAAAACTCCTCCAAGCACTTTCACACACACAACCACTTTTAATTTTCTTTATTACTGTCAGGCAGATTTTAGAGCCAAGTTAGTGACACTCATTGACCTACCCAGACACATGGCCACTAGGTGACTAAGGGGTGGCTGGAACACAGAACTGCCAACTTCTGGTCCATGACATGTTCAGGGGGCACGAGATCCTTTCCCATGGGGACTCAGCCTCTGCCTCCATGCACTTTCTCCCAAGGCTCAGACCTCCGGCTCCCAGATGGGAGAAAGTACTAGAGGATATTTGTTTATACGTGGGTACCAGTAAAGGTGGGGAGCTGGATGTTGCTCATCTAAATTTTCTTTCCTTACCATCTAATTGCCAACTTCTTCCCTTGTATCACTAGCTTCCCAACCCTACCCTGGAGTAGAATCTATGGGTAGATTCTATGGGTAGTAGAACTTAGGTGTTTTTTTGTTTGTTTTTGTTTCTTTTTTAACTTGTTTTAACCAAAGGAGACTGATAATCTTCTGAGCAGCAAGATATATATATATATATCTCATATGAGATATATTTATATAATTATTCAGTGTGACAGGCAAAATAAAACATTAACTTAATCTCACTGAATTTACTTAATCCCACTTGTTTCTGGAAAACAAGTTATTACTCACAACCCTGTTTTACAGAAGGGAAGAATGGAATCAGAGGCACTGAGGGCCTTACCAATGCCACATAACCAGTGACTGGCTAAGACCATCTGACTTCAGAGCTGCACAGGAGACTACTCAATCTCTGAGTGGAATTTTCACTGTTCAAAAAGGTCTAGAAACCAGCTCCCTCAGTATTACTTGGGAACTTGCTGAAGATGCTGGATCTCAGGCCCCAACCACAACCCAATGATCAGAATCCACACTTAACGAGATGCTCAGGTTATTCATTTATGTTACATTTGGAGATCCACTGACTAGTCCACCCATAAGCCTGCCACTCCACTTGTGCTTCTCAGCACTACCTGTATGCTGGAATCACTGCTACTTGGTCCCATTTTTCCTCCCTTCCTTGGTGGTTTTAATTTAAATAGTCCAAGGTATAGCCCCAGCATCAAGTCTTGAAGAGAAAAAAAAAATTCTTTGGTAATTCTAACACACAAGGTTCCAAGACACTGCGACTGCTAAACCAAATAATCCGGACCTCCAAGTTTTTGCTCACAGACCCTCATCATTACAAGGGTGCCCAGTAAGGGATGTCATGTTGAAGTGTGTCTCCCAGGATGTGGAATTTGCCCTTGGAATAGCAGTGATGGTTGAGGTGTGTCTTCTGGAGAATCTCATTATTTCCTTAAGTCCCTGTTGCCCTTGATGGTGGTGGTGGTGGTGGCGGTGGTGGTTGTGGTGATGCTGATGATACTAACCCTAAACGGATTCTAGGTCTGAGCTCCTGTAACATTCCTGATATTCTCAAAAAACCCTCTGTCCTGATGGGAATGAGAAGCCTGTTATCAATCCAAAAAGCATGAGGACCTCAGAGGTTGAGAGTTTACCATGACCTTCACACTATTATATATTTTCCACTCCTGGACCCTAAACAGCAATTCAAGAGTATGTGCATGTACATTTATGTCCACACCCTCTTCCCTGTTTTTTGTTTTTGTTTAGGGGTGTGTGTGTGTGTGTGTGTGTGTGTGTGTGTGTGTGTGTGTGAGTGTGGGGGGGGGTTGTTGTTTTTTGGTTTTTTGGTAACGGGGATCGAACTCGGGTCCTTGCGCTTGCACAGCAGGCGGCGAAACCACTGAGCTAAATCCCCAGCCCCATGTGTGTGGTTTTTTTAACCTTAGTTCCAAGCTGCCCCTGACCTTCTGCTAAATGATTTGGAGTGAAAAAGACAGGATGATAGCTTTATGCCCTATGACCTTCCATCCTGGGCTAAAAATAACTTCTCAGGCCTGGGGATTTAGCTCAGTGGCACTGACCCTGTCTCGAAAGCGCAAGGTCCTAAGTTTGATCCCCAGTACCAACAGAAACAACAACAAAATAACTACTCAACAGAAAGTCTCTCCATGAAACAAACTGTCCTATTGGCCCCCAAAGCTTGATCTCCAGGAGGCAGCTGTGCCGCTGGGCCCAAATCTCTGCTGGGAGGCAGGTCTGAGGACCAGGGACCCTCCCACTACACTCAGTTCAATTTCCTTAAACCTGAGGCTGGTGTCTCTCCCTCCCTCTTTAGCTTCTTGCTGAAGCCCTGTTGGTACCTGGAGCAGGAGGTATGGGAAAGGCATAGATGACTCCTGGGTGGGTTATGTCCTGACAAAATGAGTCTTGGCCCATTCCAGGACATGAAGTACCATACTGTATGTGCTGCTGCCAACACAGCCACTCCATCCCTGGAAAGGCTTGGGTGCTGACATCAGGGCACCTGAACAGCAAGCTACCACCTCAGCCCCAGAGACCATGGAAGGCCCAAGCATCTGACATGGACGGCATCCAGACCCACCCACATCCATGCGGAACACACATAAGCCAGTCCTGCTTCTCTCTAGATGTCCGCTCTGCCATCAGCCCCTCTTTGCAAACCAGGCTTCCAGCTACTCCCACGAGCCCCACAGCCTCAGCTGTCACCCTGGGTTCCATTTCTCTCCTCTCTCCATCACCAACCAAACACTCTGATTTTGTTTCCTGAGCTCCTCACTTGTTCCAAAACACTTTCCATGGACTCAGGGTGATACAGTTGCCAAGGGCCTGGTGAGTCTAACTGGAAAAGAGCAAGCACTGGCCATCGGTCTATGGCCCTCAGACCAGAGATCCACCTACTCCCCTTGAGGTTAGCACACCAGGTCCCATAAAGCTCCAGAGTTACATGGAAATGTCTAGGGGGAGAGGGAGGCCAAAACAGCCTGGGGTTCGTGTCCTTTCATACTTCCTGCCTCCTTGGATAACCTGCCCCTGTTTAGAGGGACAGGGGTAAAAAGAAATTCCATCTCCTGCCCTCTCCCTAAAAATACCTTCCTTGAGTCTGCTTTCCATCATTTTCTCCAACCTCCTAAGAAGTCCTCTCATGGCAACTTTTCACTCTGCCAATCCACATGTACAGGGCCCTGAACTAGATTCTATCTCATCCTCACTGGGACTTCAAGTTTCCAAGGTACTGTATTTTTCATGTTTGTTTTTGGTTTTTGTTTTTTAGTTATTTTTCGAGACAGGGACTGGCTATATAGCTAAGGCTGGCCTTGAACTCACTATGTAGCCCAAGTTGGCCTCGAACTCAATCCTCCTGCCTCAGCCTCCTAAGTACTGGGAATATCGGCAACCAACACCACACCTGGCTCATGTTCTTAATTCTTTGTTCCTCCTCACAGCTAAGAAAAAAGGAAGGCTTATCAAATGAGAAGCAGACACAGAACAAGGCTCTAGATGTTTGCCAAACAAGGCTTTCCAGCAGAGCTCTGTCACTGGGGACAGTGCACCTTTTCCCAAAGAGTTTCTCAAGCACAGATTCCAGGCCCTGTGGTTGGGCCGGTGTGTAGCTGTGTGTTTCACAAGGTAATTCTAAAGAATACCAACATCTGAAATGCACCTCCCGCCCATAATAAGCCTTCCTTGGCACCAAGTGCCAGGGAGCTCTGTCCTCATGTTGAACCTGGAGATCAGAAGACTAGAGATTAGAATTCAACAGTTTTTGACCTGTTTTGAGCCCACCTCATTGTAAACTCCATTCCAGCCTGTCCAAGTCTCTTTAGCAGACATTTATAACAAGGATCAATCGAGTTTATTCTTCCGTATGACTTCTCATCTCTGTGAAATGAAACTATGGAGTCCAAAGTCACATGCAAATAAAATATCTTTGACCATCACTCATATATAATTATGCAGTTATTTTATTAGTCATCAGTAATAAAATCTCACAAGAAATCTATTTCCAATTTTGCTCTTGGATCTGAATGTCCTAGGAGGTCAGGACCCCCAGCTTTGGGGTTCAAAAGAGTCCCAAATCATCCAATGGCTACCCTTAGTCCATGCAACGGCTTCTCACAAGCTGTCTCTGAGCATCTCAGAACACAGAGTCTCCACACCAGCAGCTGCCTGACCTTTCCTTTTAGATCTTGTCTCTGAATATTCCTGGGCTGGGCAGATGTTTGTCAGCAGCCTTTTCCACAGTCTCATTTTTCTTCTTTTTCACACCCATAAAGACCTCAACAGGAAAATGCTTCCCAGAGGAAGTGTTGTCCACATCCTTCCAAGACCTTGGAGGATGGCCTCTTTGGTCATTCTTTACTTTTTTTTTTCCTGGTACTGGGGATCAAACTCAGGACCTTTTGCTTGCAAGGCATGGCCATTCTTTTGACCCTTACCTCTTCCCTACACAAAGATGACTGGGATACAGTGAAAGAGCCACTCTTGGAAAGTTTCTTTGGCTTCCTGGCCAAGCATCTAAAGTCAAAGCTGATCCCACCAGGACAACTAGTCCCTGGCTGGACTCTAGCCCCAAAGTGATCCATCCAGGGGATAAAATACAATGACAAAAGGAGCAATCAGGGGCCGGGGATTTAGCTCAGTGGTTCTGCCGCCTGCCTCGAAAGTGCAAGGTCCCAAGTTTAATCCAAAAAAAAAGGAGCAATCAGAAAGAACCTTGGGATTTGGGGGTTAAGAGAGACCATCTCACAGATCAATAGTTTGATATCACTAATGAGCAAAACCCTCAAACTCTGAGAAGTGCTTATCCCAAGGCCATGAAGGCTCACTGGCAGCAGCTGGTTCTAGAGCCCAGCTCCTTAACATCTCTGAGTTCCCAACTGCTGTCCCAGCACCAGGCCATGTCCCTAGCCCTAGCCCACTTAGCCAATGAAAAGGGTGGCTACACCTGCCTTGGGATAGTGACTTTTAGCCCACCTGCTACTTCCTCCCTTTAAAAAGGATTGTTAAAGACTTAAACACAATTGTTTTTAATCCATAAAACAGGAAACTGACAGAAAAACTTTACTCTCCACTCTACCCCAAATTCCAAGGAATTCTTGATTTGAGAGGTACAGCAAGAAATTGCTAAAAATCCCATGACCATTTTGTCATGGATGCCTGGAGGATTCATGAAGGTAGATGCTTGTTTATTTTTGTTTTTTGAGACAGGGTCTCACCATGTCGTTCAGGCTGGCCTTGAACTCACTATGTAGCCCAGGCTGGCCTTAAACTCATAGCAATCCTCCTGCCTCAGCCTCCCAAGTCCTGGGATTACAGATGTGTGCCACCATGCCCAGCTGCTTGTTCATTTTTGAAAGGCAAACACCTTTGGAAGAAACAAGGCATTAAGTTCTTTGTGTAAACTGAATATTAGAAGGGATATTCTATTGAACACCCAGTTTTTCCAGAGATCAGCACAGAGATCTTTGCAGGAGTCACTGGGCAATAACTTTCTCCCTTTGGAGGGGCTGAGCTTAGCAGAAGAGGGTAAGGAAGGAGGAAGCAATGCAAGCTGAATCTGAAACAGACTGAGGCAGGTTGCTGGCTTCCCCCAACCTCCCTAACCCCCACCCCAAAGAAATTGAATCTCCCTGTGATCTGTGGGGAGGGCTGCTGGGAGGGCAGATGGTTTAACTTTTGGGCACCAGCCAAGGAGACACCCACTGGATGTCAAAGGAGTACAGCTTCCTCTAGGACGCCCTGGGCTAAGGTCAGCACCATCAGAGACCTGGCAGATGAAGGGAACAATGAGACCAAACTCAGCTCTTCCTCAACCCAGGGAGGCTGGAAGAAATTGGCTTGATTTGCTAGCTTGGGAAGTGGATCTAACACCTTCCTTACCCTGGACTAGGATCATACTTTATGGTTTTCCTTTGCCACATCTTGTAGGCTGAGGAAGCTCTTGGCCCCTCACCCAAGGCACTAGTCTTTCCAAATGCATCTGCAAATTAGGAGAGCTGGATCTGGTCCTTGCTGTCTTACTAACCTGCTATAGGACCTTGGGCTACTCTGTAAGCCACCTGTATACAGCTTTATTCACCCATAAAATGTTGATAATAATACCTGCTTTGGCAACCCCCTAGGAGCATATTAAACACTGAATGATGTTCAAAAGCATTCAAGAGGGCTGAGGATGTAGCTTAGTGGTGAAGCACTTGCCTACTATGTACAAAGCCCTAAGCTGGATCCCCAGCACTACAAAAAAAAAAGGAAAAAAAAAAGCATTCAACAAATGTCAGATTGGGGCCAGGGATTTAGCTCAGTGGTTCCGGTGCCTGCCTCACAAGCGCAAGGACCCGAGTTCAATCCCCGGTACCAAAAAAACCAAAAAAAACAAAAAAACAAATGTCAGATATAATAACCATTATTTCCTAAAAGAGCAAAGATGCCTGGCCAAATCCCAAATTCACTGAGGGACCAAAACAGAACTAGCTTTGGATAAGAGCCAAACCAGCTTGCCCTCTCTCTGTTCCTTTTGACACTCTAGGTCTGTAAACTCAGTCAGGGGCCCAGGACATGTCTTTCTGCTCCAAGTTCCTTCTCCCCTACTACAGCCACAAGCAGCTCAGGTGGGAGCTGCAGGATACGGTGGGGGTGGCCCTCCTCTCTTCTGAGGCTCTGGCTGGTGTGGTGACTAGAAGGCTTCTGAGACAGGAAGCATCCCAGAGGCCGAGTTTTTCCTGCTGGGCCCAAAATTAACTCCTCTGGTTACTGCCTCTGCCAGCCCTGACTCACCCAGAAACATCCAAATCCACAGGAGGCTTCCCTGTTCCTCCACCTCACATCCCAGGTCCTTCCACAAAGCCACTGAGATGAAGTGACCCTCTATACTTTACCCTAACACAAATGCACTTGGGGATATTTAAATAGACCCATCATAAAGGCCACATGTTCAAAAGCATTCAAGAGGGCTGGGGATACAACTTAGCGGTAGAACAGTTGCCTAGTATGCACAAAGTGCTGAGTTGGATCTCCAGCACTACAAAAGGAAGAAGAAGGAGGAGGAGGAGGAGGAAGAGGAGGAGGAAGACGAGGAGGAGGAGGAGGAGGAGGAGAGCATTCAACAAATGTCAGATATGATAACCAATATCTGTGTCTGAAAAGGGGTGAGATAACCTTCCAAAGGCAGAGAACCATTAAGAGTCCTTCAAGACACTGAAATAGCAACATATTCAGAGAGGCCATTAGCAGTGCCTCATCATCCTCACAACAAGGGATGAATTAATAAGCCCTTCAGAAACACCTCTGGCTTTGAGAATGCTCTAATCAAGCTGCTCAAGTGGAACCAAAGCCAATGTTTTCAGGGCTTTGAAAAGCCTCACACAGGGACATGTGACCCCCTCTCCTCCACCACTGCCTACAACTCTGGCAGTGGGCAGAGCCAGTGAAAGGAAGTATCACACCCGGGATGGCAGGCAACCAGCACCCTGCACCACTACCACCTGCTCTGCTGATGAGACGTCTTTAGCAGCTCTTTCTCCCAACCACCATGAAGATCAGGGAAGCCACCCATTCCCACTTCTACTCTGTGTGGGTGGAAAAGGAAGGTCAAGCCAAGGGCAGAGGCTGGCACAGCAACAATAGAGATAGTCTACCCTGAGTGTCTGGCCCACAGACCCTTGTGTAAAAACTTCTGTTCAGACATCATGAGGCCAAGCTTTTCCACCTTCTTGCCCAGAGCATGACACAGCCCCAAATCTCAAGTTATTGTTTATCCCTATGGTTATTTGTCCATTAGAGATTTCTAGAACTGGAAATGATAGTCCAAGGAAGGAGAAGAAAGAGCCAAAAGTCACCCAAACACAAAGTCTCTTGCTTCCTCACCCAGTCCTCACACACAGGTTCCCAAACAAATATGATCTCCTTTTCTCCCTGGTATTTCTGACCATTTTATGCTCCCATTTCATTCTATCTGTGGGCCTGGGTGCTCTTGGGCTGGCTCTCCCAAGGCCTCCAAACAAGGGCTATGCTAGGGGCACCCAGAGTGGATTAAGGTCTGGCTAGTCCATCAGCACAGCTCTGTAAAGGGACTCTAAGAAGGATTCAGGTGAGATTTAGGCTGCTGACTGATCATAAGGTCAGTAGTATTCCTGGGGTCACTTGCAGAATGCAGGAAGGGTCTCACTATAATCACCAGGAGACAGAGGACAGTTGGTTCCATGACAACCATGTGAGATTAATTCTTAGTTGTCTGCATTCAGGACAATAGAGACTACAGAATTTGATACCAGAATCAGTTTAGTCACTGGGGAAGAGAAGAATCTTGTCTGTGGTTCTCCATGAACAGTGGAGACTCTTAAAGTCTCTACAGCAAGCCGGGCATGGTAGCACACGCCTGTAATCCCAGCACTCAGGAGGCTGAGGCAGGAGGATCACTGTGCAAGGTCTTGTCTCAGAAAAAGAAAGAAAAAGAGAAAAAAGAAAAAAGAAAAAAATCAAAGCCTCCATGGCAAATCTGATCATTACTCTGGATCTTACTCCAGATCTTGGAATTCCACAGGCAAAATAAGTCTAGCACACACTTAGGCCACCCTGAGGAGGACCATTCCACAAATCTCCTGCCTGCCCTGAGAGCAGCCTTGCCAGAGCCTCCAAGCAGCTGGCCCCTCAGACAGCTCAGTGAATTGTGGCTTTCCTGGGTAAGTTGTGGCTTGTCCAGCCCCCTTAGGCCAGGCCTCTAAGGCCTCCCACAGAACTTCCTTTCTGGACATCCTACCCCTCAGGCAAAGTCTGGTGGGTTTATTGTCAACAGGAGCCTGGACTCTCTGCTTCCCATCTCATCTACTCAAATACTGAAACCGGAGGAGGCTCTTGCCACCAGGGAGCCCCTGGGCTCTTACGTACTTTTCCTTTGGCAGCTTCACAGCCACACAGAGGGCCAGGGCAGGCCATCTACTCCTTAGTTCCCATGGGGCTGCCCCTGGAGAGAGGAAGGTCAAAGCCAAGGGCAGGGCTAGATGAAGTGCACATTCCACACTCACTAACCCAGGCTGACCTTTCCTGGTCAATACTGAAGGCCACATGAGGCCACCCTCAGGCTGTATTTGAGAAGCTCAGCAGGCCAATCTGCTCTAAGGATCCCCTCAGCCCTGGCTGGCCAAAGGTCAAATCCCTGCACCAAACCCTGAATAGTCTTGTATCAGTTTCCTAGGGCTGCTATAACAAAGTACCTCAAACTTAGTGGCTTCAGAGAAAATAAATTTAGCAGAGTACAGTGACACATGCCTCTAATCCCAGTACCTGGGAAGCTGAGACAGTAGGATCATGAGTTTAAGGGCAGTCTGGACTATATAGCAAGATGCTGTCTCAAAAAAAGTCATTTTCTCACAGTTCTGGGGGCCAGAAGTCTGAAAGAAGGAATCAGCAAGGTCATACTCCCTCTGAACACTGTAAGGGAAGACTTTTCCTGCATTTGTAGCTCCTGGTGTCTGTCAGGCAATCTGTGACTTGCAGTTGGCTCCCTCCTCTCTCTTCCATCCTCACATGACTTGTTCCTCTGTGGTTCTCCTCTTCCCAAAGGAAAACCACATATTGGATGTAGGGCCTACTCTCTTCCACTAGGAATTCATCTTAAGATCTACAACAACCCTACTTCCAAATAAGGTCACAAATGTAAGGTACTGAGATTAGGACTCTGACACATCTTTTTCGGGGGTCACAATTCAACCCATTCTTTATGGCCCACCTTCCTGGAAGGCCTTCTTGCTTTCCTGAAGGTCTCAGCCTCACTGTTCCCTTTTGCCCAGCGTATGCCTTCCATTTCTCACAGTGCCTTCTGCTTCTTACCTTTACACAAGTCCCTCTCTTGGTCCTCAACTCACTCATGTCCACAATTGCCTAACCTGACCAAAGTAACAAGGCACAGACTCTGCCTTCTGTAGGTGGTGGCTTTGGTAGGGGAACATGTGTATCCTGTCTTCCCTTCTAGGTTGACATCTTTAGAACAAGGGCCATGCCGAGTATTTCTTTAGGTCCCCACAGGGCTTAAAAAAGTACTGAGCATGGGCCTGGGGATTTAGCTCAGTGGTTCCACCACTTGCCTTGCAACCACAAGGACCCGAGTTTGAGCCCCAGTACCAAAAAAAAAAAAGTACTGAACATAAAGACTCACATCATTCATGTTTGCAGAATTATTCGTGTGTGCGTGTGTGCACATGTGTGTGTACACTAGTGATAAACTCTAGGCCCTTTGCACTGAGCTACATCCTTAGCCCTTTTTTTATTTTTTACTGTGAGACGGGGTCTTGCTGAGTCACTAAATTGCCCAGGCTAGGTTCATCTTTCGATCCTCCTGCCTCAGCCTCCCAGAGTGCTGGGATTACAGCCATGTGCCACCACACCCACATGCAAAATTATTCTTTAAGGAATCAAGTTCACTTAGGGTAAGTGTTCAAGGAGTCCAAGTGCTAACCTCTCTTCCATCCCTGTCCACTTCAGGGCTCAGCTTTAAGGACAGTCCCTTACAAGTCCCACCAACTCCTCTGTACTAACTTAGCTGTGTTTGCTCTGTGTCCCCAGAGCAATAGCCTATGCAATGGCCCTGACCCCACACTATAAGTACCTACTGAATGCACTGAAAATACCTGACAATAATGAGCCTCCTCTTCTAGTCAGTGCTTCTCCAGATGGCTCAAGGGCCTTTTGCAAAAGAACCACAGTTGAGCTTAATTAAAAGCACAATTCCTGAGGACCAGGGATTTAGTTCAGTGATGCTGCATCTACCTCAAAAGCACAAGGTCCTGGTACCTAGTACCAAAACAAGTACCAAAAAAAAGCACAATTCCTGAGACCCTCTGCACCATGCTTAGGAGAGCAGGGAGGCCTCAGGAGTCAGCCTTTTAACAAACTCCAAGGTGATCCTCACAAACACTAATAGCTGGCCCAAGAACCACCATCCTTGGTCCTTGACGAGAAGTCAACCTACATCCATCCTCCCAGAGACCTAGAGGCTGCAAAAGGTGGGATGTACCTGTACAAGACTGCGCCAGCCCTACCCCAGGGCCCTGTTTCATGTCATGTTCCATCTCTAAGACCACCAGCTAGGGCTGAGGCCCATCAGCCGACTGCCCTAGAGCCCTAGGTATGTGAGGTCCACATGGCCTCGCCTTACTACCCTGCCAGACAGCAAAGAGGCGGGAATAGCAGAAAGTGAGAAGTCTTTGCAGAAGCTGCCCATGGACGGAACCCTGGTGGTCAGGCAGCGCTGTCCAGTGGGCCAAGGTTGGGGGGTCAGCTATGGGGATGTTGGAGGAGTCCAAAGAAATACTCTTTTGGAGGAAGAAAAAGAAAGGAAGCAGCCAATAGAAATCAGGATCAAGGGGCCAGGGATTTAGCTCAGTGGTTTTGCCGCCTGCTGCGCAAGTGCAAGGACCCGAGTTCGATCCCCGGTACCAAAAAAAAAAAAAAGAAGAAATCAGGATCAAGAGCCCAAGTTTCCTTCCCTAATCAGCATGGCACTTTCAGTGGAAGCAGTGGGACTTTTCTGGGTCTGTTTCATCACTAATAAAACAGAAAAGGAAAACACCTACCCTATCAACCTCCCAGGCTTCAAGTGTCATTTCCATCTCAGCCATCCCACCCCATGCTCCCATGCATGCTCCACACAGCGGAGGAATAAACAGGCAATTTACCTCCACATACCCTCTCCAGGAGCTCTTATCTCATGCAAAGGAGAAGCCAAAATCCTATACTGGCCTAGAGGCCCACACCCTGGCCCTCTGACCCTCCTCTCTTGACCTCATATCCTCTCACACACCATTTTGTGCTTTGTACAGCCAATCACCTGGACTTGCTCTTCCTTGACCATCATAACACCACCACCACCACCCCCCTACCACCCCCTGCTTCACTGTGTTTAATGTAACTTCCACTGAGCATGCTTTTCCCAGAAAACTGCCTGGCTACTCCCTCCCCTTATAAGTCTTCACTGCAATATTGCTTTCTTTGTAAGGCCTTCCCCAGCCACCCTGTTTAGTATCACCTCCTAATCACCCTTCTGCATCTCCCTTCTCTAGTTTACTTTTCTCCAGTATATCTACCACTTTCTAATAAAGTACATAACTTAGTTGGATTCTTGTCTATCAGTGATTCTGTATTCCCAGCACCTAGAACAACTATTTGGATGAATGGATAAGATAGGTAGATAGGAAATGGATGGATGGATGGATGGAGCAAAATGGAAGACCTTCCCTCCACTCAGTGGTAAAAGAATTCCCAAAGACAGGAGAGAATCAGGATTCAGAAGCAGAGTAGTATATCAAGCTGTGCGTCCTCGGGAGAAGTCATACAACCTCTTCAGACCTAGTTCTTAAGTGATTAAAAGAACCTAGGAAGAGCTGCTATCAGCTTATCACCAAGTGATGACTGAATGAACTAAATTGTTGAATTGGCTTTTCCCCTTAAAGACACTAGGATCTGATTGGAGAGGGAGATGAGCAGGCAGAAAAAGAGAACTAACCACCCAGCATCAGAATCTTAGCATCTGAGTTGGTATGTGGACCCCTATGGAATTCAATTGGTTGTTCATAGGGATAAAAGGTCATTCAGAGTGAGGCACTGCAGGAACCAAGCTAGGTGAATGATGGAACCAGTGGCTGTGTTTAGGAGAGTGAGAGAGAACCAATCAGAGGAGAGCCCAGAATGCCAAAATAAGGAAGAAGACTGGGTTCTTTGAAGCAAGCTTCCATAATCACCATTCAACATTTCTGAAAAAATTTGAAGACCTTGTGTTGCAAAGAAGTAGAGAACAGTCTCCTCACCCTGTTCCTCTCCAGTAACAAGATGAGCCCAGCAATCAGCTTGCAGAGCTACTCAGACACCCAAGACTCTAGTTTGGGGTGGGGGGGCTGCTATCCACAGCAGAAAGACCCACCTACTCTGCCCTCCCAGTGAGGGACCTCTGCCACAGTAGGCAGGAAGGGGGCTGTAAAAATAGGATTCTCCCAAAGGGATCACTGAGCAGCTTCTGGAAAAGACTAAGAGGACCCTTCACATCCATACTTCTGCTTAGTTTCTGCTGTACCCAGGGGGCATAGATCTGACAGGCTGGGTGCACAGAACTCACATAGAAAGCAAGCTGGCCCTGGGTTTCCTGCTTCTCAGTCCTTGATCTTTGCATCACACAAGCATTTGGGAAACAGTCCTCTCTCCCTACCTCAGGATCTGCCCCCTCTAATTTGGCCTGCAGCTGAGATGCACCCAGGTAACCACCCTCCTCCCCAGCACCAGGACAGGCTCCCGGAATTCTCTGCCCCAGCCAGCTGTCCATACATTCATTCAACACATTTGCCCTGGGTATGTCAGCAGAACTCCAAATTAGGGGACCAGGGAGGGGAACACCAAGGAAACAGGTGCTACCTCTGCTCAGCAATAGCCTAGGAGAGAGATAAGAACTAAACATTTAGCAACTGTGAGACAACTTAGAGTCTAACACTAAGGAATTTTAGTGGATTGAATGGTTCCTTCCCAACATTGCTGTCCACTAAGAACAAGAGAATGTGATCTTATTTGGAAATAGGGTCTTCACAGATGTCATTAGTTAAAATGAAATCATACTTGGGGCCGAGGACTTAGCTCAGTGGTGCTGCGCCTGCCTTGCAAGAGCAAGGTCCTGAGTTCGATCTCTGGTACTGGGGAAAAAAAAAAGATTAAATCATACTGGATTAGGGTAGGCCCTATATCCACTGTTCTCAATTTTCTTATATAACAAGGAGAGGACACAGAGAGACACGCAGACAAGGAAGAGCCCATGTAAAGACAGAGATGGATATTGAAGTGATAAAGCTAGAAGTCAAGAAACATCAAGGATTGCTAGCAGCCATTAGAAACTGGATGAGGCCAGAAAGGATCCTCTCCTAGAGCCTTCAGAGTGAGTGTGGCCCTGCCAACCCCTTGATTCTGGACTTTTATCCTTTAAAATTCTGACAGAATAAATTCCTGCCATTTTAGGCCATTAAGTTTGCGGTAACTTGTTATGGAGCCACAGGAAAATAATATAGGAACCAAGACCAAGCCTGGTTCCATTAAATCTTCCCGACACATTCTCACACTAAGCCAGTCATGTTTTCACCAACCCCAAAGCCCCAGTCCCTGGCCCTACTATTTTGGCATCTACATACTCTGAAATTCAGCTTGAGCCCCACCCCCAACTGCAAAATCCCTTCAACAACTGTTCCCCTTTCTCTTCACTCACAAGCTACTTATTTTTAGCCCCTGATTCCATCTGCCTTATATGGTTCTCTATTCATCTCATGAACATGGACTATCCTTCTCCTGGTTTGTAAGCTCTCTGAAGACAAAGAATCCCAAGGATATTAACAGTCCTGAGCAGGAACAGAAATGTTGATGATTCCCCTGGTCAATCGGGTCTCATATTTGAGGAAACTAGCAGCAAATGTCAAGTCCCAGCATACATTCAACAAGAAGAACCTGTCATTACTGTCACAATCCTTTTAATCTTAAAAAGTATCTGATATCAAAGAATATTTTAAGCATCCAATAGACATTTTGTTATTGTAGTCATGTAACAGCCTCATGCTGTAAACGGGACAAGTATTATTGTCCCCATTTTACAGGTGAAGAAACAGGTGAGAGATGGTAAGGGGCTTGGTGGCTAATTTGTGGCAAAACCAGCCTTTGCTCCTGGTGATCCACCAGTTTGGAAAGGAAAGTGAAGCAAGAAGACAGGGGAGAGAGGTGGGATTATCACTGGACTTCTACTACGGTCACTACTGTCCCCAAGCTCATTCCACTGGTCTCTGCCTGACTAGGTCCCAGAGAACACTTCTAGTCTTTCAATCTCCCTAGGTAAATGCTAGAAAAATAAGTAATCTAATGCTTGACACTTGAAATGAAGGTAGGAGGATGGGCCGGGGATTTAGCTCAGTGGTTTCGCTGCCTGCTGCGCAAGCGCAAGAGCCCGAGTTCGATCCCCAGTACCAAAAAAAAAAA